>CM046853.1:52429041-53029041 GCA_025617745.1 Heliocidaris erythrogramma
AGGTATGATACCATTAGTGGACTAGTGTAGGTCATTGTAGATTTATAATCATTTTATAATTTGTAAAATGGCAAGCAGAGGCCTATTCAGACTTTCAGTGTACATGTATATCAAATCCTGTGATCATTTCTCAACAATTTTTGATAATTTATGAAAGGTAGAGAGAATAAATATCTTGTAGAAATGTAATGTTAAATAAGGAGGAATATCAGTCTGGATATCCCTAAAATTATCTGCAATTGTATTAAAAATGAAATATTATTATTATAGATCAGCAACAGTGAGATTTTATTTCCATTTTATTCAACACTCAATGTAAAATCAATCCAAATCACAAGTTATTAATGTAGTTGAATTGGGTACAAGTAAATGGTAAGGATATTGGACCTAGCTAGCTAGGAGGGTGTGTGGCATTTAAAAAAAATGCTCATTTTTTGTTGAATGCGCCCTGTAATTTTTAAAAATCCACATTATTTAATGGAATCTCTTCTTAAAACTTTTGGACATCATTTTTTTTTTTTAAATTTAGAAATGGTGGTCAAAAGCCTGCATGGGACTTATGAAGAGCTATATCTATAATGCAGGATTTATGGAAGGAGGATACCTGTTTTGCTTTACATGTATATTATACAGATATATCCTTAATCTAATATCACTGAAGACACAGATTGTAATGAAATCACTAGCTTCATTTCAAGAAACCCCACACTAGTGCAGTTTTATTTTATGTTCAAAGTGATGATGTATATCTAAAGAATATCAGTTTTCATTAATTTTGTCAAAGTGGTGCATATAAAAGTTTAAAGAGTTGCAATGTTTTTCATCCACCGAATTAAGTATTGTCACAATTACTTTCACAACCTTCATTGTGCAATTCTTTATTTTGTATAAAAAAACATAAAATACAGATGATATACATGTATCATTTTTAGCGGGATCATTGTAATTGTAGACTTTAGAAAAAAGACAGATATCAGATAACTGTGTAAATGATTTAAACTAAAAGAGCAGGAAATAATCAGAGTTAATGAGATACAAGGATTGTGTAGAGTTTTAAGTAAAATGAATGTAAATTATTAAAGGGCAATCCAACCTTGGTAATACAATGATTTGTGTGAAAGCAGAAAAATAAGAAAAACAGGATGGTGAAAGTTTGAAAGAAATCGGACAAGGACTAAGAAAGTTATAGATGTTTGAAAAACGAGATCACTACATCTATGCGAATCTCAAATTGGCAGTTTGGTGAGTCGATTGTGACAATTTTGTGGACAACTCTCCTGTTTGCGTACACAAAAATATCATTAATTTGCAGTTTTCTTTGAGGCGCTTACCCTCGGGGCAGTACTTAAAATATATTGGAGATAGCATATTGTTATAGGTCCTCATGAAAGAAAAAGATCCTACTGAGTAATACATTTTGAAAAAGTAACATTTTAGTCATTTTGTGTGTTGGAGCGATGGGGGAGTTGTTCACAGCTACATCACAGTGACATTACCTATTCGGCCAATTTGAAATTCCCATATGTATAGTGATTACAAGTACAACTTTCAAAAATTCATAACTTTCTTATTGCTTGTCCGATTTCTTTCACCTTTCTGCTTCTCTGATTTTTCCTCTTTCTTTCAAAGCAACTTGCTATTAAGGTTGGATTTCCCTTTAATGGATATTTCAATCACTCACTTCTACTCTAAAAGGTTTGCTGTGGTAGCTAACTGAATTATTCAATATATTTTCCTGAATATCATTTTACTCAGTACACAAGCAATGTTTTGTATTGTGATGCTATTTCATGCTATTTCATTCTATTTTTGCAGTATCTTTGTAGTACTCTATTGATCATTCTATTATCTTTTAAAACTTGAAGAATCCCTGGACACCAGTTTGTAGCAGTATGTGATTACGTGACAGGAGCTTAATTATTAAACTGCCATTTCTTTCACTGTTCTCACCTTGACTATTTGCTGAAAATAAATCAAGAGGCTTTTCATTTGTAGTCAATATTAAGATATTGTGACTTAGTTTTTATTTTGTTTTTATTTGTTTGTGTGTTTGTTTGTTGTTATTTTTGGGGGTGCATGTGTGTGTGCATGAGGGAAGTTTATTTTACTTGCAGCAAAAGTGACTTGAAAAGGGCGCAAAATCAAGACTTGACGATTAGAATTGTTATTTGTTCTGGCTTAACAAAGTTGAGCTGCTGGAAAAAGTCTCCCCAATTGTACATTTTAAAATTCCATGTCTATCAAAATAACCAAAACAAATTTAACTACAGTATTAGTACGCTTGAGTGAGCAAAAACCATAGTGTGACATGGTGCAAAATCCATGGTTGACAAAAATTCTTGTCAAGTTCACAAAAGTGGCCTTTGTTCACTCGAGCATGAAGTATAGCCAGGTCATTCGGTGTCATTTATTAGAAGAAAAGCTATCCACAGATATGATTTGCTTCATTGAATATGGAAATTATTTAGGTAGGTTTTTTTCTGTAATAGATAGGGCTACTATTATATTTGTTCATTAGTGACAACGTTTATATGTGACTTGCCCTAGCAACCCCACCCCACTCCTCATCTTATGGGTTGTTTAATTTTTTCTTCTCCCCCTCCCCTGCTGCATGCATGACTCTTTTCTTGTGTTGAAGAACCAAACGGAGTCAGTTAATTTATAACTCCTTGGATGAAAAACTTAGGACTGCATGAGTATGTTGAAAAACATGAGTATATAGACGACTTAAACTATTCAATTCTCAATCATCATCGAAGTCAGCTGTCGCCTGTTGTCTTCCCCAAAGTTAAAGCTGTTCTCATATTCATCCGGTGGCTATCTATATGTGGCATAATGATATTTCGCAATGTGGCCTTTTCTCATTGGCCAATCCACTTCCAAAATGGCTGCGCCCAGTGTCCAGTTTTAGTCAGATCGAGTTTAAGGTTATAGCGGGTAAGACCATCTTTTTCTTGGTGTATTGCAGTTTTTTTATATTCGTGGTGCATTGATTAGTGGAGAATATTACTATTAAAACCAATTTGCTGATTTTTTTATTTTAAATGACATGTAAAATGACATATTTTCGCCTCATCATTGTCTGAGCTAACAAAGAAAACTCAAATTTAGTACACGCGTCTATGTAAGAAATTTTACGAAATTACGGCGTGTGCTCGGTCATAGAGAGGATTGGGATCGAGAATGCATGATCGCTGAAGTTTGCTGAACTCGTTTGTGAAATGCGAATGATCCAGATCTGTGATTTACTGGTATTTGTTAAACTATCTTCAAAGTGGCAATTATATGAACCAAAGCCAAAGCAGGCATGAAAGGCGAAGAATGCATGATGTATGGCTGGCCTGGAGTGTCCAAGTCTGCGCAGTGCCCATGTCTAGCCAGGATTGGCTTCGTGAATGTAAAAAAAAAAAAAAATGGCTATACGCCTTCTACATCACGAAGCCAGGCGTTCTTACCCAGCAATCTAACTGCGCACGGGTTAGCAGGACTGGAAAATGCCCTGAAATATCACTTTTCTGATAACTCTCACGACCGACAGCTCCTTCACCACAGCGTATCCTCCTAGGAAAACGTTTAGAATTAGAATAGAATGTCTTTTTGATCATACGTATTTTTACCAAAAAATCCAAAAAAGATCGTAAGAAATTTCCGAAAACTCGCCAGTGTTTGTGTGTATCCATGCCTCCTCTTGTCATGCAGATAAGGCATGACAATGGATACACACAAACACTGGTGAGTTTTCGGAAATTTCGTACGATCTTTTTTGGATTTTTTTGTAAAAATACGTATGATCAAAAAGACATTCTAATTCTAAACGTTTTCCTAGGAGGATACGCTGTGGTGAAGGAGCTATCGGTTGCGAGAGTTATCAGAAAAGTGATATTTCAGGGCATTTTCCAGTCCTGCTAACCCGTGCGCAGTTAGATTGCTGGGTAAGAACGCCTGGCTTCGTGATGTAGAAGGCGTATAGCCAATTTTTTTTTTTTTTTTACATTCACGAAGCCAATCCTGGCTACCCATGTCTGCGCACACGCGTAACTGCGCGATTGTAATAAAACAAAACACGCAACGAACACAAACATTTCATATTTATCGTTGCGATAGGTATTCATGCAAAAAACGAGTCAAAACACGAATAAAAAAACGGTCTTCTTTCAGACATTTTATTCACAAGCGTCAAAATGTTGTCTTTCACGTTAAAACTCCCGAACTGCGTGTAAAATGAATGAGTGCGCAGACATGGGCACCATTGTTTTTTTCAATGTTGAAATGACACGCCTGCCGTTTCTTGTAAAAATGACATTGTTCTTGCTCTAATTTTGATGAGATTTTTGTCAAACTTACTCTTTAGAATATTGGAATAATATAAAAATAAAGCTTTAGACTATTAATATTAAAGAAATTCTTGTTCATTTTCAGGTCAAAACCTTAGGTGCGCAGACATGGGGCTCCCCATCATATATGTGTGCATGTGTGCCAAGAATTCTGCCATCCAAACATTCCAAATGCAAATTCAATTCAATTCAATGAATAATGCCAAAATGGGTTTTATACATACGTATACCCACACATCGTGTGTCTGGACAGGTTACTTTTAAACAGAATATCGAACAAATTTTAATGAAAATTATCATGAATCTTTGAGTTTGACAAGATGGGTCGACAGAATGAACTGAAGTGATGAATTGCAAATATGCACTGGCATGACTGGGTTTAGTGTTACTTGATACATATTTTCTTTTGTTAAATCCAACAGCAGAATTGACAGGTTAATTTTTGTTAAAATGTCCAGACACACAACCCCCCATCATACTTTTTTAAAAGTTAAAAAAAAAAAAAAAAACGGTGCTTTGCAGCCAAAGCAAAATAAGACCAGGAACTTGAGCCTGAGGAAGGTTGATTCGTATACAGTTCCGAAAACCTTCAATTGTGAATGCAGTTTAGGCTGTTTAGCTTACTTCTTTGTGAAGAAACAATGCCGCATAGTCTACATTAACTCCAAGTCATGCAGGTACAAATAACCAAAGTCGACCTCGCCTATTAGTATGGCTATAGTCGCATCGCTTAATTTCGGCAGGTAAGATAGAAATTTGTACTTCCACTTCAAGAGAATTACTGTAACCATCTAGGAGGTTCTTTGATTTTACGATTTAACAATTATTTCGATGAAAAAAAATGGAATTTCCTCGCCGAGCCGATCTTTTCTTGTACTGTTCAAATGACTCGATCGCACTGTGTGATCGAGTCAGCGATGGTATACATTTATGGTACTTTACGCACCGTGCGATCGAGTCATTTGAATCAACGATACAGTACAGGAAAAGATCGGCTCGGCGAGGAAATTCCATTTTTTTTCATCAAGATAATCGTTAAATCGTAAAATGAAAGAGCCTCGTAGATACTGTAGTTACAGTAATTCTCTTGAAATGTAAGTACAAATTTTCATCTTACCTGCCGAAATTAAGCGATGCGACTAGCCATACTAATGGGCGAGGTCGACTTTGGTTATTTGTACCTGGAGCTCCTTGGAGTTAAGTCTACATATAAGATCTCACTTTACTTGTCCTTCATTTAAATTAAATGTTAAGAAGAGTCTTTTTTTTATTCCAGTGTAGACTACCAGTAGACTACCAGTAGACTACTTAATATTATGTTCGCACATCGGGTTGTCTACAATAACCTGTCTTCAATAAGTAACAGTAACATTGATCTAGATAGGGGTCTACTTGTCATAGACAATGAGCTAGTATTACAAAGTCAGATGGGCTATTATAGCTAATATGCCCAGTAATCCTCAAATTGGCAAGAATCCTACCTAGGATATCAACAACAAAAAACAGCGGAACGGAGGTATAGATAGGATTTGTATGGAGCGGAGGTATATAGTGCAGCAAGATCAGATTCGCTGTCAATTGCTTGTGGTCTAGTGGTAAAGGCGTCTGGTCAGAGCACAGAGTATTCTCTTTCTACACTGCACTCGCGTTTAAGGTCCTGGGTTCGAATCCCGCTATTTCTTGCTGATAATTTTTTTTTCAGTTATGAATCGATAACGATAGCGTTTATTCCGTTATAAATAACTGAATTTCAACAATGAAAACCAAGAAACTTGACTAATTATTCACTTGCTCAGGCGGATTTAATGGCGGCTGGACATAATAACGACTTTGGCCGTCAGATGTTGCACTTGCAGTATGTAAAATGTATCTGGTAAAAAGTATTTTTAAAACAATTTGCCATTCTCACTGTCATGACTGATGGCTCTGAATACTGAAATCCCCCCCCCCCTTTTTTTTTTCTTCTTACTGTAATTTCAGAAATATTCAGTTTTTTCCCAATCCTGGAGCTAAAGAAGTACCTTTAGTGACAAATCAACTCCAAAGACTCTGAATTTCTCCAATTATACAAAATGGAGGTGAGGCTGGAGCAAAGGTGGAGACTCATTCTCTGTGTCCTCCTTGAAGTCATGCTGCTCCTGTCATTGTGTAATGGAGGCAAGAAGGAGAATGAAGCTATCAAGAAGAAATGTGATACCTGCACAGAATTGGTTAAAGGCTTCAAAGAGGTACATATACAAATTCACTGGTTGATGCAATAGATTTCTGTAATTTCTTTGTTAAATGTGGAAACATTTGCACTGCACTGGAATAGATTCCAAAATTTTCTTGATTACAAAAAATAATACATTTAGTTGTTAGATGTCTGTTTGTGTTTGAAGTTTGAAGTTTATTTGTTCCACTCTTTCATCAAAAACAATTCAAATTTTACAAGCGTAGTTGTCAATTTCAAAACGTACGGATAAAGAACGCAAATCAAGTGCAATGTACAGTAAATAGGTAGAAAGTTTTGAGAGATATATGTACGACTGGCAAAAAAGAAGAAAATGTAAAATGTGGGGAGCCTAAATAAAAAGCATTGCTTGTAAATGACTAGGCTTCCGTGTAGAGTAACATAAGTAATTCTGATTTGAATGCAATAAAAAGCGAAAAGGATTAGAAGTATCAGATTCACTAAACGTACAAGGAGAGCAAAGCTCAGAATGTGGAGTAAAAACAAGAAAAATACAAAAGAGAAGAAGAAGGAAAAAGAAGAAGAAAAAAGTAAGTAGTGCTGTGGCATCATTAATTTTGTGATGCAACATTCAGATACAAAGATAAATACTCAACAAAAAAATAATTTCAGTGATATTTTGCCAAAATTTTCTTTTCCTTTTTTTCTTAAGTGATATTATATGTGGCAGCATTGCTATAATAAACTGATTCATTGCCATTTTGAGATTCTGCTGGAGTCGGTACAACTATGATGTACTATAGATATTCCATATTTATTTTTTATAACCTTACATGTATTTCGATAAAGAAAGAAATATTACACAAAGTGCTGGTTTTTAATGTTTAAAAATGTACTATGATTAGATATTATGAATTTCATTTCATTTCTATCACCAAATAACAGCAACAATAATGATCTTGACTTGTAGTGCAATGCCTTAATAATATGCAGAACCAACACTTTCAGTTGTATTCTTTTACCAGTATGCAACTAAATAGAAGCCAGCTGTGAGTAATTATCAATCCTGGAATAGCTTAATAAATCATTTTCATTTCCACTTTACTCCTCTTTATCTGTAGGGCATGGAACGCACAGCTCGCTCCATGTATGATGGTGGAGATGCTGACTGGGAGGAGAAGAAGCTGGGCAGTTATGCTACCAGGTTTGTTGTCTGTTACGGATGGGCAAGTCCCAGCTATTTTGTCCCATATGTTACCATCCAAGTCTGAGGTTTTGGTATAATTAAATGCAGTTATCAACATCCTAAAGCTTTACTAGGCCCCAGATGACCAAATGCCTTGAACTTGCCCTGATATATTGTGAGAATATGAAGAGTGGGCATAGATCAGAAGAGGGCATTTCTTTAGAATATAGAGAGGAAAGATCTGAAAAATAAACAAAGCATGTATTGGTGAGAAGGAGAAAAGACATGAAGGTTAGATGAGGAGAGAGAAGTAATAAAGAAAGAAAGAGAGAGAGTAAGAGAAAGATATGGAGAGACAGTGTGACAGTGACTAGAAAAGATAGCAATGAAATGAGAGAGAGAGAGAGAGAGACAGTGAGTTTAGGGGGGCAGATGGTACAATATTTTTGTTTGTTTGTTTATTATGTGACAGCTGTTCAATTCAACTTGGAGCCCTGGAATAATTCTAAAAGCACTATACCACCCATTCCTGCTTTAAAATCAATAAGGGCATTTGTTGTTGTTGTAGACTCTTTGTTCAAAAAGACATCCCCCTCTTTCAAAATGGCCTGTAACAATTAGTCATGCCTCAGTAACTTCATTAATGGATGGCTTCATTTTCAAGCCCATATTTTTCTCATGGGACAGCAAATGTTGGATAATTGATACCTTTGGGTACCAAACTACCAATTATAAACAAATTAATGCAGTCATTACTACAAATAGAGGCAGAAAACATTGTATAAAATCAATTACAATTTGCTCATGAGTGAACAAAGGGGTCATAGATTGTGTTGATATTAAGCTTGAAAAGGTTTATACTGTCTACTCAGATCAGCAGCCAGTTTAGTTATTATGTTACCTACATGTAGTAGGTACTATCCCTGACCAAATTCTTTTTTGTTACTTAGGTAATGTGAAGTCACCTTCCAATAATTCATATCATGCATTTATTAATTTTTCTTCACTTTCTTTTTCTATCTTACCTACAGTGAAATGAGATTTATTGAAATTACTGAAAGCCTTTGTGAGAGCAAAGAACATGATGTAAGTCGTGACACCTTGTACATGTGCAATTTCAATTTTATAGACCTTCTTTAGTTATTGTCATGGCCATTATTTTGACAGAACTCAGTATCTGCATGTCATCAAATTGTTCATTTTGTAGTTAAAGGGCAATCCAACCTTGGTAATAAGATGATTTGTGTGAAAGCAGAAAAATAATTATAACAGGATGGTGAAAGTTTGATAAACAATAAACAATAATCAATAATCCTCATGTTCTTTAATAGTGTTGAGAAAATGCCCATGGGTATGCACATATGGAACAAGTATACTATTCCATTTTATATTTTATATTTTAATAATTTCACAAGTCTCATGTATATAGTTATAGTCTTGAACATTCAGTTTAAAGGGATTGATTTTGTGTGACTAAAACTCCAGTGTGTTTGTGTACCTCTCAAGTTATGATAGCGTTAGCGCTTTGACGTTATAAAGGAGAACGTTTTTATTCAAATTTATGTAGTTTAATATTCTTATGACTTTTACAACACAATCAGGAATGCGTTAGTGTAGGTCAATCATTTTGTACAATTGTACAGTTGTTCCAGTTGAGTTTACCTTGACAACCGGAAAATTTAGCTGATGTTGAATTTTCAAATACTGCACATGTGTGTGCAGTCCCATATACCCATTTCTTTGTGCAGTGCATGTGCTTTTCCAGCAGCGAGACTGAGTCAATTTCTTACAATTTTGATCATTCCAAAACCTCATAGTATACACTAATTCTTATGTAGTCATGATCATGATCAACCTTTCCCCAATTGCTTTGAGACAATTCCTTTCCAAATGCAATCGCATGACCAGAACTCAACTTGATATTTAAGATAATGATTTCTTCCTGCAGTGTCATAACCTGTTGGAGAAAGAGGAGGAGTTGTTAGAACATTGGTGGAAGGAGCATCTAGAGGAACCAGATCTCTTCCAGTGGTTCTGCATAGATAACTATAAAGGTAATTTTCAGTATTTCATTGATATTATATTTTGAGAAAGAAATTATGAGTTGTTGACTCAAAAACCAACTGATTAGGAAGTTATAGTACCAAATCATAAAATCTTCAGAAATATTTTTAGTCCATTGACTTTGAATTGAAAGGTTGTATTAATCCAGGCCCAGTAGTCTTGCTCTGAGATGACACATTTTGTCTACCTTGTCTCTCTTCATCCGTTTGTTGGAAATGGCTGCTAGTTAGGAAGGCAGTGTTTGAATGGTAAAATATGATTGACTAATTCTATTATTTTTGTTGTTATTATTGCCCAGTTTTACAGTATAGTTACTGATAATTGTTCTATCCATTTTCATTTTCTTGTTCAGTTTGCTGTCCTGAAAATACATTTGGACCAGACTGTGAAGGTGAGTATTAGAAAATAGTTCTATTTCAATCTTTTAAAGACCATGATATTCATGGGCTGGTAAGGAATATCTGTTTTGTTATCATTTGTGAAATAATAGACATGTCAAAGATGGATCATCAATTTGATCAATTCCCCCCCCCCCCCCAATACAGTATATTTGTAAATGCATATAAGAAGAATGTAGCCTACTTGACAAGTTAGAAATAAATTGTTTGAAAAAAGCTGATGATACTGTTAAGAGAAGTGTAATGCCAGGTCATGTAGTTGGTATTAAAATCACAACTGTATATCCTCATTCCTGGCATTACTTGGTCATTGGTAGAGAATTACAGGGCCTTATAGTCTTTTTACACTTAATTTTTTTAACCCCGGACTGTTTTTATTTTTCTGTTCTCATTTGCAGTTTTAGTCCTGTACTCTCTCCCTTTGGTGGGGCTAACCCTGCTTTTTTCAAGGGCTAAAATAGTCCTTTACGGTTGTGGAGTTAGCCCACTTTGGTACAATGCAATGTAAACAAAAAGCAGGCTAAGCTTAGTCCCGTACTAAATCCTCATGTAGCCCCACCAATAGTACGGGACGGAGCAAATTTTTGCAAGTGTAAAAAGCCTATTATTGTTCAAAATATGTGACTTCTACAAGGTTTTTGACATGGTTAAGTAGCTATGTGGCATCAAAAGAGGCCTGAGGGTTACAGTGTTTTAATGGTTTTTTAATGATATTTAAAAAAAGATACCAGTAATAATAGTTTGTACTATGTAATCCTTAGGTCCAGGCTTTAGGTGATAGTGTGACCCAGGCATAAGATATAAACTTTGTAATATATTTTGACCCCTCCCCCCCCCCCTCTGAAAAGAGAAAAGATAAATATTCCTCTCTTTTCTTTTCTTACTGTTTATGCCTAGTTTACATTTGGCCTACTATTGGTCTATGGAGCCCGTATCCCCGTTTCCGTGCGGCCTCTGTGCGGAGGCAGGAGGAGGCTGTGAGATTTTCATACAGATTCACGGGCCCCGCAGCCTCAACGATTTTGTTTCGCGGGCAGTTATACAAATTTGAAAAAAATCGTAAGCCCGTAGCCAGTCGACATATCGCAGGTGGCATTGCACAATCTCCGCACGGGCATCCCGCTGATCGTGCAGCCAACGCACAATTTTTCAGTGAACATGAGGGAAAAAAAATCGTACAGAAAGTGTACACTCATGGAGCCTTCACATGGCCATCGCACAGCTATCGCAAGGTTGCCCGCTCGCTGCCCGTGCACTACCCGTGATATTGAGCAGTTATCCCGCGGCAACCCCACAGCTACCGCATCATGGCTGTGCAGCCACCTTGAGACGGTCCAAACATTTTTCAGATGGGCTCCGTACGATTTCCGTGCGGCGGCTGCAGAAACTGCACGGCAACTGCACTGAAATCGCACGATTTCCGTACAAACTCTGAGCTGCCACTGTACGGATTTGCCTCGGCCTGCCTTCGAGGGCCAATACAAGAAATGGCACAATACTCGTAGATAATGTAAACATAAACACTGTAGCCCGTAGCCACCTACGATGCCCCCAGAATCGCACAGAAAATCGTAGACAAATTTATCGTACGGCGCCCAAGGCAAATGTATACGAGGCATTATGTGTCTGTCTCCCTCTTTCTCTTTTTCTTTGGATATCTACTTATGTATATTTCCTAATTGCTCATATTCTACACAGAATGTCCATATGGACTGGAGAGGCCATGTAAGGGGACTGGTAAATGTATGGTGAGTATTTTTGCTGTATTTCATTGCTATTCTGATGGTAGTGCCTATCTGAAGTTGTGCATGTTTAGGATATTAATGTCACATTATTAGGAATATAGTCTCACATAGTGTCATAAATCTCATTTCACTGTAGGTAATATTATAGACACATAAACATTGCCAAGTAAATGTACCTGAGTGACATGTTTTGTAAAAGAAATTGTTTTTGTAATTAACTAGCCTATTTCTGGGAGTATGTTAGTGCAAGCCCTGCATGTTATGTATGTCAGTTTGGTCAAATTGGTTGAATATGATACAAAATTGGAAAAGTGCTTTTGACATAATTTTGTTCGAGAAATAATACAAACGTATTCAATTTCTTTTGTTCACCATTAATATAAACAAACAATAGGGTATTTCTGGGGGTAAGAAAAAAAATAATGTTGAAAATCCTTTCCCAATTTTTGTTCATATTCATCCTGTTTTATGATACCTTGTTTTATTTTGCCTTTACAGGGTGCAGGCACCAGAGGGGGTACAGGAAAGTGTAAATGCAATGCTGGTTATAAAGGAGATCTATGCGATATCTGTAAGGATGGTTACTATCAAGTCATGAAGAACGAGACACATACATCATGTAAAGGTATGCATGGGACTGTATAGTATCCAGCTATTCTTTATCTCAACCTGTTTATACTGAAGGCAGTGCTGCCAACCTAAAAATCGTATTCCTTACCTTTTACGGTTGATAAGGGGGTATGGCATTGTGTATCACAGGCAAAAATTTAGAACAGTTCTTGTAACCCAGAGCCATAAATAGTTAATGCCAGTGGATAACAAAAGGTTGTTCGAGGAGACAGGTGCGATGCATTATGGTAATGTTGTGTTCCAAATTAATTCCAGACATCCATAGATGTTGGTACCCCCTTATCAAGTGTAATAAGAGCGAAACTGGGTGAGGAATTCGTACTAGTTGGCATGTCTGTGAAGGGAACCGGGTGGTCTCTAGTAAACCTATGGGATCAAGATAATTCAGAAGCCATTGCGTAAACATAATTTCTCTCTCTTATACTTCTTTTCATTTTCATTTTCTAAATTTATGGAAGAATTACAAAGTATTTCAAATGGGATATATTTTGTTAAGATGCATTATTAAAATAATTTTTCAATATGTTGGATGTTTATATTTGAACTCTCATGCACCCAAAGAGTGTGGGAAGAGGAAATCAAGTCTAAATTTGAAAAGTGTTTTTTATCAGCATTCAATGTTACATTTTCTGATAAGATTTCACCAAGTTATTTCCAGTTCCTTCTTTTATGTTTGCCTTGTTCTTTCAATATCTGTATACTTTAGTCTTTTATCTTAGCTTTTCACATGGCTTGTACAGCCATACGATGTTTGTTTGTTTTAACTCTTCTCTGCATTAGTTTGTCATAAGGCATGTAAAACCATATGATTTTTGTTTTATATATTCTTATGTATTCTAGCTTGTCATAAGGCATGTACAGCTCTCTGTACTGGTGGAGGACCCAAGGGATGTAAGAAGTGCAAGGCAGGTTGGCTCTGGGACGATGAAGCTGGATGTCAAGGTAATAATTATGATTATTATCTGTATGAAGGCTTTGCAGGCGACCAGAAAAATTGGCGTATCTCATGGTTTGCGCCAAAGTACTCAGATGACCGTGCAATTTTAAAACAATATCTCATGGTTTGTGTAAAAGCACCAGGATGGCTGTGCAACATATTTCCATATCTCATGGTTTGGGGGTGCGTGACGCGTAAAAAAGTGAATACTCATTTAAATACGCAAAGGTTAAGACAATGGATATATGCACGCAGCTCTTGCAAGATGCTTGGGTAAGGACAAAATAATGTTTTTCTCCCTGTGTTTTATGTCCAAGTCAGTCAAAAACATAAGGACATGTAATGGTGAAAATTAAGGAACTAGGTATCATAAATAAATAATAATAATATTGAATGGCTCTTCTTTCGTGGGACACAAGTGTATATCGCACTCAGGCCATTCAATATTATATAAGTACCCAATGATGTACTGAATTTTTACGTCATGCAATCTTAATGTACCTTAAAAATTGATAGTTTTTTTCAATTTCAGGTATTCCTTGAAAGTTAATTGATTTTGAAGTTAATTACAGGAGGCACAGTGGCTCAATAGAAGAGCAGTGGTTTCATAACGGGGAGGTGATGGGTCAAAACCAAGTCTGTGGTCTATTGCCCTTTGGTGAGGCATTATTCCTTAGTAATCAAATCCCTTTGATAGGACTTAGAGCTGTAGGTCCCCTGTTTGTTCATCTCCAAGTTACTTGCTTTATTTAGTATTCCGTTAAATAAGAATATCATCATCATCATCATCAACTGTTGTTCCCTTTCTTGTCTTTTCTCCTTAGATGTTGATGAGTGTGTAGTTGAGGAGGAAGCCCTTTGCAAGGAAGATGAGTTCTGTGAGAACACCCAGGGGTCGTACAAGTGTGCTGCATGTCATAGCTCATGTGATCACTGCATTGGAGAGGGCAAGGACAAGTGTGTCAAATGTAAGACAGGCTACGAGATGAAGGAAGATGGCTGTGGAGGTGAGTTCTAGTTGTGGTTGTACTATTCAAATTGTGAAGTTATTTGTTCCTAGAGGGTTTAATTTTCACGGATATGCAAATTGTTATAGAGTCGCAAATTTAACAACGCATGAAAATGAGCTCGCAATGCATGTGCAAACAAGTAGCCTGTGTTAATTATTGCAAAAATGTTGGAGACCCTGTCATCGAAGAATACGCAAAAATATTGACATATATTATATATATATTACTTATATCTCTTTTTTATTTTTCCAAACAATCACTAAATATGTTGTGATAATAATAACTAAATATAATGCACACTCATTTTAAAGTGCCTGCCAAGTACTACTATTACATTGGCTTTAGAGCAGCTACCTTAAGCTGAAAGGAAACGTTTAAAGAAGTTTGTTCTAACAAGTACCAGGATCCGTTTACTTCACTTGAAGACTTATAGCCTTGCTAGGGAAGGTGACTTTGGTATGGTACAAGAAAACTGACAACTTTCTAGACTAAATTCCTTTGATCAGAAAAAAAAATGTGTGTCAATTTTGTATTTTGTCAACAAGTAGACATTTGACTGTAATTACTACATGACAGAACAAATATGGGTAAATCCTACTATTTTAGAGTCACTTGTTAACATCATACTTGATGTTTCTCAAGTCCTGTCTTTAGAAATATTCAAAGTTGTTTTTGGTTTAGATTTAGTTTTTGCCAGTCCCGTAGAAGGAAATTGCCCTGTTGTATTAAAATCTTGTGATATCCGGGCTAAAACAAAGGTGGTTAATTTCTTATAACACCATCCTTTATAACAAGGTTTCAATGTCTTTGCCTCTATGTTTATGTGATGTACAGTGGTCTTTCCATAAGTTTAAAAATCAATTGTGATTCTGTTTGCAGATACCGACGAGTGTGAACAAGAAGATATATGTGAAGGTGATCACATGGTGTGCCATAACGTGCCTGGGAGCCACTATTGTGACTGTGAGGACGGCTACGACAGAGTCGGAAATGAGTGTGTAGATAAAGCACTTTGTAAGTATTGACAGTTTATTTGTTTCTTACCATTCACCTAAAAAAAAATCATTAGTGTACAGCTAGAACGTATAACATAAACCTTAAAAAGTTAACCTGTCATTCTATAGGTCAACGAGGAGTATGAAAGAAAATAAAATAACATAAAAATGGACGCACGGAACCCAACTTGGATTTGGGTTCCGTGCGGGCCCTTTTCTTTACAAATGCATATGTGTGCGTCGACTACTCTACTCATAAGTCAATTTTACGTTTATTGAGAGTGTATTTATACTTGCAATATCTCTTTATTGAAGTAATATTTCAAGCCCGTATTTTGAACATGGTATAGCGACATGGAACCCTAATATACAACAACATATTTTTTTGTGATTGGTGCCCTTTAACTTCTCATCCCAATGTGTCAGTGGGTCTAGAAAACAGTATCCTGATTGCATGTGCCTACAGTATGATACAAGTATCGTAAGGCCACCGCACACCTAACGATTCGACTGGTCTCCGACCGGTCTCCGACTGAGTGAAAGGAGATGTATCGCAGGGCAGTTACAAGCCTCGACACCGCACATCTTGCGACCCGAATACTCTGGTCTGCGACTTGTGTAATGCGCTCTTTTCTTTTTGTCATATCAATACTGCTGTCTGACTGGCTGGAAGTTGGATTGAGCCTACAATCCAGTTGTAGAGATTCGACATGTCAAATCCTTACGATTGACCTTGCGATTTGTCTCTGACTGGTCTGCGACTGACAAGGTGACAAGAGCTGTGACGTCACACCTCCCCTCACTCAGTCACAGACTGGTCGGATCGTAAGGTGTGCAGTGACCTTTAAAGAAATATGATTGCATCTTTCACGTTTCCAAATGTTTTGAAATCGTCAACTATCATCTTTGAATTTACACTGTGTGGTGTCATTTACGCTGTAGGGTTTGCCGTAGGGTTTGCCATGGCGTTATTCCATTAAATCAGCAAGCGTTGATTACTCTGTACAGGTGACAACATATGACAAGAAAAAACATGTCCTGAACTAATAAGCAAGTGAAGCAACTACTGACATTTATCCATTTAGCACCTCGAATATAGCTGTGGTGTATTAATCATTTTTTTTTCTTCACCATCATAAAATGTGCCACATAGGTGTTGTAGAGTGCATTATACTTTGATAAAAAAATGTTAATCATTGCTCAGCATACATAACCAGAAAGAGCACATACACTTGATAAAATGAGCCTGTGTTTTTTGCAATACAGAACAGTTGTATTGAATTAAATTATCATTGGAAGAGAAGCATCAAATCTCCAAATTGGCAACATAATACAACTAGATGAATATTCGACCGCGCGCGGTCGGAATTTATGCCTCCGCCATCACCAGATTGGAAATGTATGGCATACATGTACACTCTAAAAAGGATTGGTCCAACAAAATGACAAATCTTTTCACTTAAAATGCACAGGAGACAGAAAAATTCATTTCATTTCATTTTCATATAAAACTAGAAATATTTGATAACAAGGCTAAAAACCAGCAATTTCATGTAATTTTATGTAAATTGACCTCTGTGACCTCTGACCTTTGACCTACTTAACCCAAAATCTAATCAGTTCATCTTTCTATGGGTATGCATACTGGTACCAAGTTTGAAGTTCTCACCTCGGATAGTTCTTGAGATATCGCGGTAACGGTGGTAAAAACCACTAATTCCATGTAATTTCATGTAAATTGACCTCTGTGACCTTTGAACTTTGACCTACCTACCCCAAAATCTAATCACTTCCTCTTTCTATGGGGATACATACTAGTACCAAGTTTGAAGTTCTTACCTCAAACAGTTCTTGAGATACTGTGGTAACGGTGCTAAAAACCAAATAATGTTTATGTAATTTCATGTAAATTGACCTCTGTGACCTCTGACCTTTGACCTACTTACCCCAAAATCTAATCAGTTCATCTTTCTATGGGGATACATACTGGTACCAAGTTTGAAGTTCTCACCTCAGATAGTTCTTGAGATATCGTGGTAACGGTGCTAAAAACCAAGAATTCTTATGTAATTTCATGTAAATTGACCTCTGTGACCTCTGACCTTTGACCTACTTAACCCAAAATCTAATCAGTTCATCTTTCTATGGGTATGCATACTGGTACCAAGTTTGAAGTTCTCACCTCAGATAGTTCTTGAGATATCGCGGTAACGGTGGTAAAAACCACTAATTCCATGTAATTTCATGTAAATTGACCTCTGTGACCTTTGAACTTTGACCTACCTACCCCAAAATCTAATCACTTCCTCTTTCTATGGGGATACATACTAGTACCAAGTTTGAAGTTCTTACCTCAAACAGTTCTTGAGATACCGTGGTAACGGTGCTAAAAACCAAGAATTTTTATGTAATTTCAGGTAAATTGACCTCTGTGACCTCTGACCTTTGACCTACTTACCCCAAAATCTAATCAGTTCATCTTTCTATGGGGATACATACTGGTACCAAGTTTGAAGTTCTCACCTCAGATAGTTCTTGAGATATCGTGGTAACGGTGCTAAAAACCAAGAATTCTTATGTAATTTCATGTAAATTGACCTCTGTGACCTCTGACCTTTGACCTACTTACCCCAAAATCTAATCAGTTCATCTTCGTATGGGGATACATACTAGTACCAAGTTTGAGGTTCCTACCTCAAATGATTCTTCAGATATCGCGGTAACGAGAAGTGGGACGGACGGACGGACGGACGCACGGACGGACGCACGGACGGACGCACGGACAACCCGAAAACATAATGCCTCCGGCACCCACCTTCGGTGGGCGGAGGCATAAAAATGCAATATATTTTCTCGTACAGTTTGGCACTTTTTTAAAATTATACATGTAATATAGAGTCATTTTTTGAATATAAACTGCTATAGAAGCAGCATTAAAATCTTAAATTGGCAACACCTATTAAAGCAAATGAAAATCCCATCTCTTACATTTATTCACATGTTTTGTTGCAGTAGATAGTACTGTTCATCCCATATCCTTCACTCCTGTCTCCAATTTTTTATCCTATTCTCTCAACAGTCCGAGGTAAGGGTAAACAAACTTTTGAACCTAAACTTAGTCTAAAAGGTGAAGTCCTGGTCTATCTGATGTACTTCTTCTTGTTTGTTGGGACTGTGTTAGCCTCAAGGAATAGTCCCATTATGGCCGTCATCTTTGCCCTAGGTCTTGGTAGCTGGTACGTGTCTAGGTTTCTCTATCCTCAAGGAGACGAGGGATCGTGACACAAATCTTCTTCATCTTTTTGTAATTTCTTAGCTGCTCTGAATATGTTTATTACTGTTGGAATCAACGCACATACTGGTATATGTGATTACAGTTGGATTCCTGGGAAAGATGTTCTGTGATCGACATATAAGTTCATGCATATCTGAACAATGCTTCCATTTTACATGGCTTGTAAACAGTTCCAGATCAAATGTATAAAGTCTGTAATGCAGTATATCATTGATGACGTATTTCAGTTAAACATAAGCCTGTACGAATTGTTCGAGGGTGCTGTAGCAATAGGCCATATTCAATTATTGTACCAAATATTAATGGTCACAGACCCACAGTATTATGAGTTATAACCGATGAGACATTTTAGTAAATCAGGAAATGGCAGAACTTCCGGCAGTAGCATATCAAGATATCTCCCAACATATAACACTTCAGAAAAAAAAAGCTCATGGATGTTAATAAGTACTATATATTTATATTTTTGTGAGTTATATGAGTGTGGTGAGAAATATATTCCAAACTGCCTTAGAGTAGATTCTTAGGAAAGATAGTGTGAAAGGCTTGTGTTAAGTATTACTTTAAGAGCCAATATGTTGGACCCCAAATGAGATGCAATGTTGATTATTGGTATGAAGTGTACTTCCTTGTAGCAGAATAATGGTTGGTGCAATTTTGGTGAGTGAAGGATTCATAGTGGATGAAAGAGCTTTCACTGCCAAAGAAAGATTCAGATATAATTGATTGTTCTTTTCCATGAGTGTCGCACCACATGGCATATTGCATTTGTGTGCAAAGTACAAATCTCAATTTCATATGCAGCTTTAATAGAATCCTGCATCCCACACAAATTCTAGAAAAGTGATACAAACATGAACTGAACAAGCAAAAGTTTCATGAATTTTTCACAACTGGAACTTTCTTCCCACCTCGAAGCAGTTCGAGTAGAATTTGCGAATTACATTTAGAATTATAGGTCATAAATGTGGAGATGCATCTACAGTAATTTAAAGTCAGCAGAAGACATCACATGTGTTGTTGTGTACCCGTGAAAGCATGTGATAAAAACACTTTGCACACGAAAAACACACAGTACCTTCTATAATCCTATGATCAGATTTTTTTTATCAGAAGCGAACAAAGTTTCATAAAGATTGCATGTTGTACTGTCCAACCAAAGAGTATCATAATGTTAGAGGAAGCAGGAGACAAAGGAATGAAATATATTACGAAGACAATTACTGTTTATTGACAAAAAAATACTTAAATTCTTTAACATTAAAAAAAAAGATATTGCAAACGACTGTTGTAGGCTAAAAAGAATGTTATCGTGTAACTAATTGTATGTTTCATCTCTTTCATAAAAGATTGGTAGTTTTGTCTAGACTATTTTCATATACTCAAACAAAAAAAGTAAGTTAAAGTAAGTTCCCCCTATTAAACACTTTTTAATACAACTCAAGAAATATTTGATAAAATTTGTTCATATGGAAAGCAGAATTCTCCTATTCTACATTTTTTTATTGGTTATTTGCTAACGATACATCATGAAATTATAGTTTTTATCTCAGTTAGTAAAAGAAATAATTGCACTTTGCGTTTCATAAAGCAAGCCAGGGTTTACTTCAATTCTTTTGTTTCATGTAAAGACAGATAATTTTCCATTGAAATTTGTGAAACTGCACTAAAAATCATGATCTTTAATGCAGTTTGCTGAATCTGAACTACAAGTTATGCACCTGTCCTTGAACAAAAGAAGTGAATAGAGTCCAAAAACTGCACTCCGCAATGTATTAGGAAACACCAAGTGCAACTTTTTTCTTGTACTGAGAGCAATAAAAGCTATAACTTCATTATGAAAACAAAATCAGTAGTTCACAAATAGCCAATCAAAGTGTGGGTAAGGAACTTCTTCATACTTGGTTGTTTGAATGAACAAATTTTATCCAAATTCTTGAGTTATACATGTATTAAAAACTGATGGGGGGGGGGGGGTGAACTTACTTTCTTGGTTGAGTGCATTTTATACGTTTCCTGTCAAGATTTCATCAGATTTATACATTGAAGTGTATTCATATGTGAACCTTAAATGACATTTTGTAATAGAGCAATATATGGGTGATGTGAAAATATTTACTCATCAGTTACAATGACATTGTATCAGTATGGTTATCAGTTTGAATCAAGTGTAATAGTAGTTAGTTAGATCTTTCTAATGTGTAGGTACATTTTATGATGTGGGAATTGCTGAAGATTTTATACTCTTTGAATTTTGATATATACTATTTCATTTTGTATGGTCCTCTTCTCAAAATATATTATTGCAATTTTCCCCAAGTTCTTGTCAACTATTGCTGGTTTCAACCTTTTGTACAATTTTACAAAAAGAATGAAAAATGAAAGCAACATTTTTGAAAAATTATCTAGAAATATTTGGGTGGAGAGCATATTGGAAAACAGGGGAGCGTTTCATCAAGCATTTTGTCAGTGATTTTTACTGACAAATTTGCTCTCAGCCAATCAGATGCAAGGATTTCAGTAGCTTATAACAGTTTTCGGTAAAAATCACTGACAAAATGCTTGATGAAACGCTCCCCTGTTCTACTTTTTGGTAAAAAAAATCTCAGTACTTTGCTTAGTACTTTTTTGAGGTTATATTTTCTTTGTCTTTTTTTATATCATAATTACATTTACCTCTTTCAGGGTTTGCAAATGGTTGACACTATCTTTAAAAAGGATGTGTTCCTTTTTCCCTATGCACAGAGTTATATTATCATTGTTCTGTGTTTTGTTGTTTGCCGTTCTACCTATATTTTATATTCCCCAGTATACTCTTTGATGTCTTGCAGATAATGTCAAAGTACACCTTTTTCATTAGAGAATTAGAAGAGTTAATCAACTCTCACTGATGTGTGGTTAAATCACTGTGATCATTGGCGATGGAAGAATAATTTCAAGACGATTATAATAGCACTATTATGTGCAATGCATATAATCACAGGATGCTGTAATGCCTGATGATATGTGTAGCTTGTCCTGGGATTATGCTGCTTGGATTCCTAGGATTCAAAATGAGATTCGGTGGCGAAATTCACCCTGTATTTTTCTGCGATATACTGCGGATAGCAGCGATATGACTGCAATTAGGCTGGGAATCATTTACTTTCGGACAGGTTCACCTTTTTGAACACTTCTGCCATTTGTTGCATAACCTGCAGCATTCTGCAGCATTTTATTTATATTTTTCTTTGAGATTAAGTTATTGAGAAGAAAATCACAGTGATTATGTATTTGTGAGAGCAGTTTGAGACCATACATTATTGTGTGTAACATTTGGTTTTGTATGTTTGCAATACATTTATTTACTCAGCTTCCATATTTATATGTGTGTATATAACAGTAATATTTTGCATGTTCAAATGTGCTTGATGTTCGAATTATTTTCCAGTTTTAAGTTAGTTTTGTTCATTTTTATATTATTGTTTTGTAACAGGGAGTGAATTTTGATGTGTTCTAATGTAGATACACCCTAATAAGTTTGTGTTTCTTTCTCTGTCTTTCCTCTGTCTTTCCTCTACCCCCTTCTGTGTTCCTGCATGTAACACCCCTCCAGCTAACAATGAAACTGACCAGACATCTGAAGAATCATCTGAGAATTTGGAATCTACCACGGTGAAGAAGGGGAGGTTGATGCTTCCAGTGGTGACCAACAAGCAGTATTAACTGATGGTGGGGAAACGGATAATAAAGAACCCGATAATGAGAATTCCATGTCTGGGGTAGATACACCAAAGGGAAATAATGACAAGATTTTTAAAGCTGGTCAGGAGATTCCAACTTCTCCTGATGATTTGCAAGATGTGACAGATAAAAGCTCCGAAAGTTCAGAAAATATACCAACACCACCAAGTTCACATACAGAATTATGATGGCATTTACTATTATAGAAGGGAAATTTATTTATTGCAGATTATTTCATGGCATTAACATATCACAACATTAACAATGTATGAATATGTAAGATTTACCGTGATCTTTTATAGAAAATTAAATTTGGTAAAACATGCTTTATGTGTATCATGTGCCTTTCCTGTTCATTAAAGTTGTTGTTGTCACCATTTTGTTCCTCTGTGTTTCCAGTACACTTTGATAAAGATGCATCATTATAGGCCTAAATCATTAATTCAGAAGGGAAATGAGCAAAAAGCTTTTGGGGAAAAATTTAGATTCTGTAGGAGTAGCATGTTGATCCAACTAGGGTATGTTTGCATGCTGTAGTAAAAGTTGTACATGTGCAACTGTAAATTTTAGTCCCTTTACACATCATATGTTCATGTTTTCAGAAGATCACTCGTGCATATAAACAGCATGAAAGCATGCATGTAGTGAAGATCATAATTATGTAAGCCTTGAGATCATTTGATGTGCTTGCCTATCTGTGCATAGCTTTGATTGTTGTTTGTGAAATTATCCCGTAATTGATCTTTCTAGGGAATTACATGTGTATTTTGAAGTCTGAAAAGGATTTATTAATACATTTCCGAGGAAAGTGATTTAAAAGTAATGCAATGAAGATCATTATAATGTAAGCCTTGAGATCATCTGATTTGCTTACATGTCTGTGCATAGCTTCCGTTTCTGCATGTACAAACGTCAAGCAAGAAAGTGGTATCATAACTTAATTGTTTGTGAAAATATTCCTTCATCAATCTGTCTGAAAGGGCTTTATTCATTAAGGAAAGTGCTTAAAAATTAATGCAATGGTAACTGATGATATCTGGGCTAAATACAGCATTAAGTATGAGAAGCATCATTGTTAATTTAGGCAGAGATAGTCTGAATATTCAATGCTTTCATATTGAAACCGTACAGGATAAACTAAAGCGTCACCCTCCTGTCATGTTGAGAGATATATTTCCTTACACGCAATATTTTGGTTCAGTTTTGAAGAAACTGAAAGATTAAATCACCCTCCTGTCATGTCAAGGAATATTTTTCGTTTCATGCTATATTTTGGTTCACTTCTTAACAGAAAGATTAAATCAGTTATAATTATGCTATATTTATCATGAAATAGACCTGTAATTTCTCCTTTCATATACCTCTATCTATTATTTGGATGCGAAAGAAGTGTAAAATCTTTCATTATCAGTTAGTGAATTTGTATTGGTCAGCGTTGTATCCTACGCCTATTATCTCTTGAGCTGATTTCATATCAAGTTTTCCTCTTTTTCATTCAAATGTTTTTTTCTTTCAGAAATTTGTATGTAATGTGTTTAATAAGCCTGTCCAATGTAGATGCCTATATTATGTATGCTACCTATTAAGATGTATTCTCTAAAGTAAGGCTATGATCAGTACGGTACTAGAAAAACTGGCAATATTCCTATATTATATTCCTTTGATCAGATGGGGGTGGTTCATTTTTTTTTTGTATTTTGTCAATATTTCATTTTGTACTGGATGTATGTTAAAGTCATGTGGTGAATAAATTAATACTATGTGAAAGTTGATTTATTTGTAAAGTTGTACTGCATTTATTTCCGATATAGTCTCTGATACAACTACGCGTTTGCAGTAGTAGTACCTCTTATACCACACCTTGTCATGTTTTGCTGAACAATGGACAGCAGTCTTTTTCATTTAAGATGGCATATGTTCAAAAATCTACATGTAATGCATGCCCCATCCCTAAACCTATCTGTGAATATTCTTCTGTGATAATGTTCTGTAAGAACACGATTTGGTGTGGTATTCTTATATAAACATGCTATCAAGATCACTTTTCTGTTAAATAAAATCAGCAGCTATGTTACTGTTTTGCAATTAAAATATGAACACACTCCTAATCAGGGCAACACATGATACAACATTCCTTTACAGAGAGACATTTTATTTCCACTCTTTGCAAAATATGTGATAACTTTAAAGGAAATGAAATATAGATTTTATTTTTATACGTACAGGAACACCATAATGAAAATATGTACTGCTACAACAAGAAACGACCTAAATACTGATTGTTTTCACCCTGAAAATTGCAAACTTCCTCTTCTGTTTACATGAAAAAAATTGAAAATAGAAAAATGAGTATTCTCTTCTTTTAAAGAAATATCTGCTGTAGTGTACCGTTTTGCCCCAAAGCCCCACATCCGTTTCTTGTCCTAGCAGTACTGTAAAAAAATGTAAATAGTTTATGCTAGCTATACATTTGTATGTAACAGAGAAACTCGGCATGCACTTCAAAACTTTACACCAAACTTAAGCCGTGCAATTTGCACTGCATATTTACATTTTATCATTCCAATACAAAAAGAAGATAAGTGAATAATGTGATATTATCAAACAAAAAAGATATGTACAAAAAGTAAAGTGCTATTGTTTTGAAGATAGCTAGCTACATGTATGAAACATTGGTGTACACTTATCAAAAATATATTTACAGCTTGTGTCACATGCCAATAAAAGTAATACTTTTTAAGTTTATTTGCTGGAGGAATTCCATACTTGCAACTTATCAAATCTGCATTACATGCCATATGATATTTGATAATGAACCGATGACATATGTTTGATAATTTCAACTCGTTACTTTCTGCATCTAGACTTCTATGGGCAGCATTTTCTTTATGCAAGACCTGTTAATGATTAAACTGCTATAGATAATGAAGGGAAATGCTAGCCTTGTAATTTAGCAGTGTACACTGTACAGCAGTTCCCTTAAACGCAAAAACCTAAAAGGATACTACCAGTAACTATGTAACAATATTCCACCCCTCCCCCCTTTTGGTAATAAAAAAAGAAGAAAGAATAAAATATGAGAAAATGAATGTCGGAGGATGACATAATTGCTACATGTTGTAGACAGCTCAGGCCTGGAAATACAGTGCAAGATATTTAGTACCCAGTCATTATGGACCCTGTTTAAAGGTACTGTAAACGCCATAAATTTTCGCGAATCGGACTAGCAAGACTATTTCGCGAGTGGTTGAATTCGCGATTGGGAAATTCTCAGATCTACAAACAGCTATGATGATGTACTTTCGCATTGAAGCTAAGTGGTGAACTTCTGACCAGGGACAACAAATTCAACTGACTTTTTATGTTTGAAATGTTTTAACGTGTTGTTAAATTCGCGACCCGCCCGCGATTCAAGAAAATAAACCCCCGAGAAACATATGGCGTATACAGTAGATTATAACTGAAAAACCTGTTCAAAGCATTGCAATGCAACTATCACAAACAAGAAAGTGGCTTATATAAATTAATGTGAAATTAATGTGATTAAAGAACATTGGTTAATATTCTGGACTTAAACAGCAAATAAATTGTAAATTCCAACTAAAATCACTACTTTCATGTTCCTTACAAATGCTGAATTTAATCACCAATAATAGAATAATTCGGGGGGGGGGGGGGTGGTAAGTACACAAGTAGAGCATTTGGCATTCAAACAAACTTTCTATTCTCCTTTTGAACAACTTCTGCATTCAATTTTTTTTTACAGAATAATATATACATTAAAAGGGCTGCTTTTTGCTTGATAACAATACATTTCATTTACATTGCCCAAATGAAGCCTACAAAAATCAATATTTTGCTTTACATATGTACCATAGAAACTATTTACAATGTCTCTTATCACAATATAATCAGCTACAATGTACATCTGAAGAGAAATTCATTCGATAACATATTTTCCATAAGATGCAATTATAATGAAACTATATTTATGCCATCAAGTGTTTAATGAACAAGACAACTTACAGTAATACATGTATTGGGAATCTTAAAAGTGGGTTATTTCACAGAAAAAAAAATAGTTATGTCTTCTATTTTATAATTATGTTACAAATGGTTCCATGGAATTCATATACAGCAAAACTATGCTATTTACAAGATATGCCTAAAACTGAGAGAAAACACAGATAATACACATATACTGAAAAGCTGTAACATGTGTGGTCTCTCTATTTTGTTTCCTTAAATGGTAATCTGGGAGTCTGGGGGTTAACTGAAAAACTAACATTAGTACAGAACCCTAAAAAAATATTCTGAATGTTTCAGAACACAACAAATTAAATGAGATATCTTATGTACCAAGAACAAGTTCGACAGATGATTTGAAATAGGCAAAACGTATGACATAGAAAGACATCAAGCGTGTCAGATTTCAGAATTCAATAAAGAATGTTGCCCCTTGATCCATGTTGGTATTTTAATAGTAGGCCACATGCAGAGCTCCACACCAACTTTCTCCGTAAGAGATCCAGATTGAAATTTTCAGGTCCGTAAGCATTGAGCCCCATGCTAAAATTGTCAAATTTGGGGGGTCTGGGGGTCCTAGATGGTAGGCTACATGCGGAGCTCCACACTAACTTTCTCCGTAAGGAATCCAGATTGAAATTTTCAGGTCCGTAAGCAGTGAGCCCCATGCTAAAATCGTCAAATTTGGGGGTCTGGGGGTCCTAGATTTTGGCCGCCCATGTGTCCCAGGTGCCTGTTAGTGTCGGTCCCTTCTAAATGGTTTTTACCAACATTTTTTTGTTTAGTAAACGAAGAAGCTTGACTGGGGAGGAATTTTTAATTTGTAAACAAATCTTTCGGCATATTACTCCCAGTGTTAAAGATCGTGTGCTCGATCTGTAAATGAAAAACACAAGTCAGAAAAAATTGGAACCAGCGGGATTCGAACCTGTCATCTACTGCTTGCCGGGCAGCGACTTAACCACCAGGCTATTCTGGTTCACGGCCAAGTCACGACGAACTAGAATCAAATACCCAAGATCCTCTTCTTTCTGACTCATTAATATTCAAACGGTCCGCCGTAGACAATGGTTAGTAAACGAAGAAGCTTGACTGGGGAGGAATTTTTAATTTGTAAACAAATCTTTCGGCATATTACTCCCAGTGTTAAAGATCGTGTGCTCGATTTTTTGTTTGTTTATTTTCTTTGTACTTAACTGGTCTATACAACCTCGTGATAATGATGGTTCTAATAAACGATTAAAAATGAATAGATAATTTTTCTACATCACATTTAACACTCAAGATTACCTTCCAACAAATCAACTTACATGTAATCATGTCTGTAGCAAGGCTGATTGCTTCAGTCGTAGCTGACTGGTGGTGACTATAAGCCATTAGTGCAAAAATAGTATTCCCAAAGTTATTTACTGTTGACAAAGTATTGGCAATTCCATACTATTCATCTGAATTGGCATAACTGAAACTGCTGAAAAGATGGGATCTGAAGACATGGAATGACAAACTAGCACTCCCAATGCAGAGAAGTGGTTGTAGCAAGACACATGAAAACCATTCAGTGTGGTATCTAAAAATATATGGCAAACAAATAATCAACAAATGTTCACCTAGAAACACTATAAAATTGAGCAGTCTTTCATAATGCAATATGTACATGAAATTTTAGCACTGAAATATAATTACAAAATTAAACAAATTCAGTAACAACAAAGGTAGGGGAAAAGATAATTATGGGTGATGTATCAAGGGGAGTAAGGAGCTCTTATTTTCCTTTTGCGCTTGCCCTCTGACTCTGGCTCTGCTTCTGCTGGCCTCTTAGTTGGTGTTCGTTGATCTTCGACCATAAGAACTTGTGTCGTCGCCCCCTCTTCTGTTGTGACAACTTCAGTTGTTACGACAACAGTTGTCATTTCTCCATCGCCCATGTCTGTGATAATCTCAGTGGGTACCATCTCACTCTGAATGCCTCCTTCATGCACGGTTCCATCCGTCACCACCTCCTGCTGAATGATCTCCTCTTGGATGATCGCTTCCCCTGGGACAACCTCCTGGACCACTTGCTCCTGGACAATCTCCTCTGGAACCACGTTCTGTGTGACTATGGTCTGTTGCCCCCCTTGAGTCTCCTGGATGGTGACTACCTCATGGACGGCTTCTTCCGGAGACACAGTCTGCAGAGTTGTGGTGGTCACCACCTCCTGTGGAATGGTCTGAGTAGTGGTAATGATCTCTGTTGGAAGGACATGCTGCAACAGCTGCGCAGCCATCATTTCCGGATCCATCTCTTCCTCAGTCACAACTTCTTGCTGAACAATCTGAGTGGGTATGCCATCCATCATGACTTGGTTAATGTTCATGGAGCCTCCCTGACCTGACGCTTCCACCATGATAGGCATCCCTAGACCTGAAGAAGCATCTGAGATGGGTATCCCACTGGTCATTCCTTGTTTGCTCACCTGCAGGACAATCTGGTTGTTATCCTGGGACAAGACTGTCACCTCCTCAGGTCTGCTGCCAGCTCTCTTCCGTTTCATGGACGACTTCATCTGCTCTGACGTCTCCGACATCTGCTCCGCAATCTTCACCATCTCAGAGATGACAACTTCCGACGTACTCTTTTTCCCTCTTGCATCATTTTGCCAGTTGTCGTCCATCACAGCTTCTTCTATCACCACTTGATGCTGACCCCTCTTTCCACGACCTCTGACCCTCTCTGGTTTTGCCATGATCTCGTCTTCTTCGTCACTCTCTTCTAGGAGATCCTCTTCACTCTCCCCATCACTAGACTCCTCGACCTCCTCCTCGCTCTCGTCATCGTCACTTTCACTGCTTCCTTCATCATCACTAGTTTCATAGCGCTCTGCACTGGGCAAGACTCCATTCTGTAGAGCTTCTACTTCATCCATAATCTGTTAAGTCAGACAGGAGAAGATGAAACTTCATTACATTTCCAAATGAATGATTCTAAAAGCTATGGGGAAATAAAAGCATAAATTTACACATGTTCCCTTACATGGAGTAGGCCCTAATAAATATTCATAGCACTATACCTCTTGACAGCTCAACTAAGTGTTGCCTTACAGGCCCTTTTGTAATTGCCTATTGTTAAGAGTGAGTGGTAAATATGAATGTATGTGACAGGTACTTGTAGAATATTTACCCATGCTTCTTTTGATACCATATTCATGGAATGATATATCATGGTAGGCTGCACAGAGGCCAATTTAGGTAACTTGGTCAAAACCCACTTGCTGTAGGGGATGGAACAACAAGCAAGAAAGAGTGTTTTTCTGTCAAATCATGTTTAGGTTAAATTCATGGATTCTCTTCAATTACATGTGGCATGTGGTGCATACTGCCAAATATGGAGGGTGGTGATCGAATCATCATATCAAAACTACATGTAGGCTTCATCCATGACAAATACATCTTTGGGGAAGCATGGGGGTCTTACAAGACGCCAGATACGTAAGGCTATCTGTCAGGAAGAACCTCTTTGAAAGAGTTTAGGCCCCAAATCATCAGGAATAGAGCGATTCGAGTCTTGAATGATCCCTTGGATAAGCCTGACCCGTCTCGATGTAAAAAACATGCTTTTATTAACATTCCAGGCCTAAGTTGGTCAGTCCATGGATTCCTTATCATGAAAACAACTAAATCGACCCCTGTGCAGCCAACTGTGAAATATCATCCAATGGATATGGTTCCAAAAGAAACGGAGGACAACACTCTACAAGTACTTATCAAATATGTCCATATCAACAACTCACTCTTAAAACAGCCAATTATACAAGTGTAAAGTTTTTTCGACTGGCCACTGCACACGTACATTGTATGGATCAAAAGCACACAAGACTGGCTTCAGCGTGGTATGTTATTTTGTATTTGATGCATGGAAAAATAAAATCAATCAATCAAACAATGCTAAATGCAGATACCAATAATTGAATGCTCAGTAAGAAATACCTTTACTGCAGGGACGATTGCACAAATTTGCATCTACACATTACCTTGTATTTTTGTTTCATTATCCGGTCTCCTTTGGTTGTCTCCCCTTCCAACCACCTGGCAGCATCCATGGATCCATGTCTCCTCTGGCTCACTCCAAGACGATAGAGCTCATGAAAGATCTGTTAAGACAGATATTAAAGATAAATATATGTAAAATAATAGTAATGTTGAAAAATGTAAAGATCAATATACTTGCACTATTTACAGTCTCAATGTGTTTACATGAAAAACAAAAATACAAGAAGGACAACGCAAAGCGTAGCATCCCCTCACCAGGTACAAATGGCCTATATATAGCTATATCTTCATACCATGTACCTTCTTACCAAATTTCATTAAAATCTGTCTAACATTACTAAAATTAATCAAACGAAAACCACATTTTTGGATTTTTAATGAGCTATGTCCTTTGACCTACATATTCCAAAATCCAACTTAGGCTGTATTTTTGATACCATGTACCTTTATATCAAATTTCATTAAAATCCGTCTAACATTTCTAAAGTTATCGAACAGAAACCACATTTCCGTTTTTTTTTGCATATTTAATTATCTATGGCCTTTGACCTTTAACGACCATACTCTGAAATCGAACTTAGGCTCTATTTTGATACCATGTAACTTCATATCAAATTTCATTAAAATCCGTCAAAGATTACTAAAGTTATCGAACGGAAGCACATTTTTCGGATTTTCGCATATTTAATAAGCTAAGATCTTTGACCTTTGACATATATAATCCGAAATTGAACTTAGGCTGTATTGTGGTTCAAACATTGCGATGCTATATCCCCTCCAACTTCGTCGGCAAGGGGATGAAAAGAGAGGGACAGGAGAAGAAATAATCCCCCCCCCAAAAAAAAAAAAATTCTGCATAACATATTTATAATGACTTTATCAAAAATCCTAAAGTTTTTTCAGTTTTGACATTGTGTCACCACAATATCTTATTCACAGTCCTGAGGAAATATCATGCCTGTATCTTCATTATATATACTAACCCTCTGCCGGCATCCATGGCGCCAGAGCTGACCTCCGATAAGACTGGATAGATACTGGAACTTGCGCTCACGACGGGTGAAAAGTGGAATGGTCATCATCATACCAAGTCTGCCTCTGTTTGAGGATTCGTAGCTGTCAGGGCTGTGCAAATGAGGGGATAAAATGTTTAAATTCATTAATAAATTTGGCTCAATAACCAAAAGTGAACAATAATACATCATTTACCATAAATCAGAATTTCCATTAATGTTGACATTTTCAAACTGAACAGCCAATAAGACAAATAAAGAAGAGACTAATGAAATGAAAACATCATTTTTTGCAAATTCAAATGGAAAAGCTGATTCATTCACAACTTCAAAGAAAATGTAATGGTATTTTCAAAAGTTTGACATATTATAAAAGGAGACTCCATTACCACTAGCCTACTGGCTTGGGGCTAACATAATGTTCTTACGGCATGCAAAGAATTTAAACATCTACATAATTTTTTACATCCATGCTCACTGAACTGCTATTCAAACATGTGTTTTTCAATCCTGGTACAATCTGGATATGACCAAAATTCAATTTGCTGCCACCCTTAAAATATCTGTCAAAATTAGGGGTAGCAAGGTTCACAAATGATACATGCTGTCACAAGATGAAACACAGAAGAGGTGAAAAATGGCTTGAACAGCAAATACATGAGATGCTTTATGAATACTTTAAACCACACACAAAGAAATTGTCCTCACTTATTGATTGTGTACTGTTTGTTCTTGGGAGCCAGAGCTGCCATACATGACATGTAGAAAACCGGCATCTCCTTTTTGAACTCTGCCAGAATGTGTCCCCAGGCCGACTCGGTGATGCGATGTGTCTTGTCTCCCGTGGCTACGATCTGCGGACTGGGAAAGCTGAGGGGTTTCTTCACAAATCTCTGCACCTCTTTACGTACCTCCACTTCCACCACCGCTGGCAGAGCACTGCGAACCGAAGGGCTGGTGAGAAGGGCGCTCAAAGCTCTGGCGTGGTTGAAGGTCCGCATGTAGGTCACCACTTTCTGCAGCAAAGGCTCGTTCTTGGGTACTTTGGCTCGCCTCGGCCCCTTCACATCAGATGCAAATTCGACAGGTTCGGTGTTGACCCCAATGCTCCTGAACATTGTGCCAGACGTGTTTGAGGAGAAGACGGCCCTGGATTCCCAAGCATCTTTCTTACCTCGAGATCTTGTAACTTTGATCTCTAGGGGCTTGCGTCCTGATCTGGATTTTCCTTTGGGGCTTCTGGTACTGGGTCTCCCCCGATTGCTTGAAGAGGCTCCTGAATTCTTAGACTTCGACCCTCTAGATTTAGCTCTAGATTTTGCCATTGCTTCAAATTGTATCTGTTCATCAAAAGGTAAAAAAATTATGTAAAATAAACAAAACATTTCAAGAAAATGTAAGATTTTGTCTAGTTTTATCGGTACAATTCCTCTTAAGAAGACGGACACATAATAAAAATAATCTGAACACTCACTTCTATTTGCAATTTTGTAAAGCATTAGTTCTTTCTTTCTTTATTGCCACTAATGACACACACAGATACAAATTTATGGGATGGGTGGAGTAGTACTGTATTATTATAACATATATTTAAGCAAATAACTGAATTACTTACCAATCACTCCAAGAAAATGTCTACTTCTTCTTTTTCTTTTCTTGCTTTGGTCTTTTTACTTGACTTTGAGATGTTTGAACTTCTGCGACATCAATGTCTTCTGTTTCAACAGTGGCCTCCTGGTTACAAGAATGTAACAAAAACAATTGTAAACTTTCGACTGCATAGTGTATCATTCTTAAATTCTGACAATTTGCTGATTTATTTACGTATCAGTTGATGGCAAACAATAAAGGTTATCATCTTTTGGGGTAATTGTCATTGCATGGGGGTGATTTTCCGGGGGGGGGGGGGGGGGGGCAATTGGCAAGGGGGTAGTTGTCCTTGGGGTAGTTATCCTAGAATCCATGAAACCTCACTGCTTTACACAAAACTTTAAACAGTTTAAAATCCTTCGGCCCCCCTTTAAATTACATTATTTCACTATATGTTTTGGTAGTTGGTATGGTATTGGTGAATTCTTTTGGTAATGACTTAGAAATGATCAGGTTTATTGTGATTGTTTTTTTTTTAATGAAACTTCCTTTAGTTTGTATTATTTTTCTGAAAAATTTAGGGAACACATTACACAATAGCCATTTTCAGGGTTTTCAAGGTGCATACCTTGTTGTAGCTACATGTAACAGTTTCCTCTTGAGAAGGAATTAAGAATGATATTAAAACAGCATATAAAATAGAAGAATTACAAAAAACAAAGATTTAAAAAATTAATTGACTTGAAGCAACAAAATGAGATGAATATAATAAACAGAGGGAGACAGAGAAGAAAAATCAGAGGAAAGGATGAGAATGATAAATTATAGAAAGTTCTATCTTACTTAGAAATTTTGCATGTTTGAAATAATAAAGGAGCAGAAAATCAAACCCCAACAAACACTCAACATGCTCAACAGTGCTCAACAAAAGAATACAAATAAAATGAAATAAAAATGTTTCAAATTATCGCAAAATTCTCATCCGAACACAGGCAAAAAGTGTTCCCACCAAGAATCTAGTTTCAAGGAAGATCGTCCATCAATCATCTCAATCCAAGTAACCTATCAAACATCCAGCTTCATTCAATAACTATCTGACTATAATTTTATTTCTTCTTTTTTTCTTCACTTTTTCAAGTCAATAAATTTTCAGGCACGAAGATGGTCATTATTTGATCATGATTTGGGGTTTTTTAATTAGTTTTATTTTACACATATTATTCATGTTATTAGATCCAGCTCAATTTGAATAAAGGACAATGACATGGACAATTTTGCAATAGTAATGAAGTCATGAAAAAGGAAACAGCAACATGAACATACCGCCTTGGCTACATCAGCTACATGCGGGGCTTGTCAAAGCAAGGCAAAGCTAAGCAAAAGATGCACACATACGGCCACTGCACTGCGCAATAACTTCAGCGGGTATCAACAGTGCATAGACCCGCCTATAGCAAATCACGTGTGTGTTTCCGCGCCTTTAGTCCCATGCGTTATAGATTTGTGTGTGTTGCTCACATATTTGCCGTAAAAACGCATACAAAAACGTGACATATGATAATTTACCTTATCTGATGTTCTTCTTGATAATACCAATATAGACAATATTGCAACAATCTGAAAAATTGCACCTAAAAAAAGACCAAATTTGAGGACAATATCAACGGCGTCAACAGAGGAGACTTCGGATTCATCCACCATGATGCGAAGCATGAACTTTGACCGTGTTGTTGGGCTAAAGGCTGCGTTCATTGATAATCTGAGGGGGAAACAAATGTCTGGTAAATATTTTCCCAGAGCGGTAAATAATTGAAAACAATGAATACAACATATCTACTTTTACTAAATCAGACAACAATAAAATTACAATTGGAAATAAATATCACCTCTATCTCTTTTTTCGATAATACAATAACTTTCTACCCTCTAACAACTCGACAATACACCCCTATTTATATAATAGATCGTTCGAAGTCATTTAAATCCACAAAAGTACAACAGCGCTTCATTCAAATCACCAACTTGAATGCGGAATAGGTAAAATTCGTATTTTTTTCTTTCTTGAAAATCTTTTATTTGTGATTTTTAGATTTCGTTTCTGTTCCTATGACCATAATTTTTTAGAACGCCGTATTTTTTTTTAAATACTGGACTGTGTGTCTGTCATGTCTGTGAGTGTGAGTGTGATGTGTGATTGTGCCATTTGTGGTTGGCCTGATCTGAGCTGAGCTGAGTGAGTTGATGTGTGCATGCCATGCCAGGCCAGGCAGGCAGAGTGCAGTGCCAGTGGCCGTGCCGAGTACTATGACTTATGAGTGGTCAGCAGCACCAAGGAGGTTCAAACAGATGGAGTTTCAACTAACGATAATTAATGCAAACACCTGGCAGATTATAAAGGATGTACAATTGATGTAATAAACTGCCTTGAGTCTTTGAAGCGATGCCGATGGGCATTATCGCAGTTGAGGAAACCATGGCAGTTAAAACTTAAGTTAAGACAAACACAAAAACTTAAAACAAGTGAATGTGCAGTTTTAATGTAAATAATTTCAATTTCAATCTCAAATTTGAAATTCCCCTGCCGTAGAATGAACAATTTTTTGAGATATATAGCTTTAAAAGTGTCACAAATGTACTTGCTTCTTGGGCAATTTTAACACCTTTCCGCTTAATTCTGATTATTTTAAATTTCATATATTACCATCGTGAAAAATGGCATGTGGCCAGTCAAGAAATTGTCATCGCAAATCTGGTATTTTTGGCACTAAATATGTTCGCTTGAACCTTGTTATATCATTTGTGTGCACTTTTTCGAAGTTTGGGTCTGCAAAAACTAATTATCGTTATAACACTAACAGAATGTAGGATGGGGGTTACATTTCCGGACACTTAACAAAAATTAGCCTGTCAATTTTGCCGTCAGAAGTAACACTATAAGCAGTGAATATTTGAAAGTCACATGATTTTCAACCTATCCCGTGAAAGATTTGTGACAATTTGCATGAGAATTTGTTCGATTTACTGTTTAAAAATGGCCTGTCCGGATTAACAACCTGTCCGGAATTACGTCTGGGTATACTCCATTCTATTTAACCATGGTTATGCAATAAATAATATGATTTGTTTCCTTCTTTGGAAGAATGTTTTCGGAGAGCGCATATTTGTCATATTTGTTGTGTCGGCATCAAAGCTCACTTCAAAGTAACTATCAGTACGAGCGAACCGCTCGTTGCGAACCGCGACTACAAAAGTGCGACTACTCTACATGCTTTTCCCTGAAATTACTTATATTTTTAATCTAAATATTAAACTAAATAAAACTTCAACTATTGATAGATTGCATTCTTTAAGTTAAATTTAGTTAACCAACTTACAACTTACCAAAAACAATGATTTATTGCATCATCTGCCTACAGTCCGTAATGGAATGTAATCGTGCTGCACTTTTTGAAAGGTCACAACCGTGCGTAACTATACACAGCGCTGTCGCTGTGGACAGGTTTTGGTAGTCAAAAGTTGAAATTTTATACCCTGTGGACATTGCCTGATGGCTTGCTGGGGATTGAACTTCAATAAATCCATCCAAGCAATCGATTCATGTGAGTATAACGTAAAATTGGAAGTTAACATACGATTTAAATTAATTTTGTACATTGTTTTTAGTGACATTACTTACTTGGGTATAGAGAATGGAAGCTAAGGCCATTTGTCCCTCTTTACTACTCCATCCCATCTTAGGTATGGTTCAAACTTAATTGGATTGTTTCTCCAATATCTTTCTAGGGATGACTTGAATTGGTATATGACATTGAGGGGTGTCGCAATGAAAGTCTATGTGTCCTTGTCAGACAGTGTCTGGTCGGGCTAACTTCAAAGGGAAGCTGTCTGTTATGACTCCATCTGTTTGAACCTCCTTGGCAGCACAGTAGCTCTGGCAGTGCCACTACAGTGCAGTGGTGATGTCATGAACTGAAAGGGAAATCTAACCTTAATGGCAATTACTCTGAAAGAAAGAGGAAAAATCAGAGAAGGAGATTGGTGAAAGTTTGAACGAAATCGGACAAGCAATAAAGTTATGAATTTTTGAAAGTTGTAATCACTATACATATACATGTATGTATAGTGATTACAACTTTCAAAAATTCCATATGGGAATTTCAAATTGGCCGAGGCGAATAGGTAATGTCACTGTGATGTAGTTACGGACAACTCCCCCGTTTGCTCCAACACACAATATTACTAAAATGTTATTTTTTCAAAATGTATCACTCAGTTGGATCTTTTTCTTTCACAAGGACCTAGACGCTATCTCCATGATCTCCAATATATTTTGAGTACTGCCCCAAGGGTAAAGGCGCTTCGAAGAAAACCGCAAATTAATTATATTTTTGTGTACGACAAACGGGAGAGTTGTCCACAAGTATGTCACAATCGACTCACCAAATTGCCAATTTAAGATTCACATAGATGTAATGATCTCATTTTTTAAACATTCATATTTTTCGTATTCCTTGTCTGATTTCTTTCAAACTTTCATCATCCTGTTTTTCTTATTTTTCTGCTTTCACACTAAGATTGGGTTGCCCTTGAATGAATGATTGTGGAGTATGGGTCCAGCTTTTCAGTATGGTGGCCGTGAAGGGACATCCTAAATCGTGAATTATCTTCGCCAATATTCACTCTGCGGTATAGCACAGTTACTTGAGTTAGTCGCAAATATCTGGGATAATATTCACGACTCTGTCGTGAATATTATTAGTGAAGATATTCACGACGAGTCGCGATTATTGGCGAACATATATGAAATTTCTGACTTTGCACATTTCGTTGTGAATTTTGGCGAGGAGATCATGACAAAATGAATGATGATTCATACATTTTATCGTGAATTAAGTGCCTAAGCGGTCTATCCCACTGGATGGAACTTAATTGGCCAGAATCCGGCCAGAATCCAGCCAGAAAGCCAATTTTAGGAGTCACAAACTATAATGATCTGCAATTAAAAAATGATATAATTAATCATGTATAAAAATTATCTACAGTATTATGTTATTGCATCCATGTTCGGCGATTTCTTGTCACAGCTGGGTGGGGGAACGCGACTAGCCTTGTACCATTGGTTGCAGGCGAGCGTAAAAAAGGATTTGCAGTTTTGCAGATCCAGATCTAGAAAACGAACCAATTAGATAACAAGAATTTTAAGTTTTAAACCAATTCAGAGAAAGAATAAAAGGAAGAGGTAAGAAACAGAATAAAATCTTGAAAATGAGAAGGGGAATATAAGATTTATCTGACAGTACCAGAGCTTGACAATGATTAAGTCCTTATTCATATCCATAATCCAGCTATACCAATTTAAGATTAATTCATATTACAGTCAAACCTGCTGTAGCAACCACCTGTATAGAAAGACCACCTGTTTATAAGGCCCACCATTTTTGTTTCCCTTGAAAAGTATTTCTCATTGAAACGTGTATTAAAGGAACCTGTACATAAACACCTGCTCATAAAGACCGCTTTTCTTGTCTCCCTTGAGTGGTCTTTATATACAGGTTTCACTGTACTTTGTTTATATATTTTGCAGGGAAAATATATTGAGCAAATCACCATGGAGAATGGTTGTGATATGAAAATATCATCAGGATCTATAGGTATGTATTTTATGCTCAGATATGTATTGTATTTATATCAAATGCTAATGAGACTTTGATCATCTGAGATGCCCACACCTCAAATAAATTATTCAATTACTTAGAGGCATAACTGATCAGAAATCCAGTTTGATTATCAAGTATTTGTTGTTAAATTTGTGAATTTGTGTATATTGGTGTGTATTTATGAAAATTTATGAACAGGAGGGGGGGGGGGGTTAAGACCTGGGGTGGTATTCTGAGATTTATTTTATCTTGATTTTAGTGAAAAGATTTTAATTGTCATAACAAATTTCAAATTGCAACATTTCATTGGTGTTTGCGAAGATGAACTCCGCGTACGCAGCCACTTTTGCACAGGCTTTAACTAATGATGCGCAATAAGCATACATTTTGTTATGACAATTAAAATTATTTCACTAAAATCAAGATAAAATAAATCTCAGAATACCACCCCTGTCTTCTTAAAAGTATAACTTTTTGTATCGAGTTCTAGACAATGTCAAAAGAATTGGGAAAATGTCTTTGTGACATTAAAATAAGTATCCCTTAAGCCCTCATCATTTTCGTAAGCCCCCATACCTTTTCATTATACCCAATATTTCTTTAATTTTAGCATTGAGATTTTATTTAATATATAGCAAGGTCCTGGTCAGCTTTTTTTTCCGTACAAAAAGGCGAGTCCTAATGGTGTATCATTTACAATATCATTACTTTTCTAAAGATTCCTTACACATTTGTATTTGGCGTTTTGCATCATGTATTGTAGCATTCTGCTGTTTGAATCCATTACCAGTGGTGTTAATCCAGAAATGCAGTTAATATTGAGTCATTGTTGACAAGTATCAATGATTGAATTAGCCATTTTCCAATTTTGTTTGCTTTTGTTTTGGCAGATGACCTAGCTTTCATTGAGAATGAAACTTTTGACTTTGACTTGCCTTTGTCCCCTCAAGAATGGTAAGAATTTGCTGGAGTGTAAACCTGAAAGGCCTGTATGAATTAACCCATACACTTTGTCAAAGCTTGATCCAATGTCAAGTTTAAAAGATCTGACGAATAGCTAATAAACTCACATAGCTAAGGGGTTTCATTATCTTGTAAGCTGTAGCTCAAGCATCCATATCTTTGGTTTGGAATATTAATTCAAAAGGTTTTTACCTTAGATCCGTTTAGTATGTATGACAGCATTTACCACTTAGAGAAGTCATTATAGTTATTTGATTGTGAGTTGACATAATTTGAAATGAACTTAAAATATGAAACTTGAGTCAGAAATGGTGTCTAGAATGGTTTGATTACATGTATGAGTTTGTATATCTCTCTTATCTTCTTTCTCAGTCATGGTGGTCAGTTAACTGAACTCGAGAAAGATGATAAAGTGATGGAGGACGAAGAAGATGAGGTGTTCCTTGGGCCAGTTGGGTTTAAAGAAAAGTGTGTGGCCACGAATGCAGAGCTCATCATTGCAGAGCAAAAACCCATGAGTCCACCAACTGCAGAGCAGTATGCATCTCTCTTCAAAGAAGCAATGTCTCTGTCCCTTGAGCTGCAACGCAACTCCTCCAAGAGTGACTCTTCTTCTTCGAACAGTTCCTCCTCTTCTTCGAACAGTTCCGACTTGGATTCCTCAGTTACGAATGCTGGTGGACGGAAATCTAGTGTAGCGCCTGCTTTGGACAGTATCCAGGAGGGTTCTTGCACTGTGGAAGTGGACAGTGCAGGAGGGGGGAATGCAAGCTGTGAAGCTAGGGTTGCAAAGTCTGAAGCGGAGCACTTCAAACGCCAGGTTAAAAAGGATATCCGCAGCCCTGCAAGGCGTGGCACCTACACCATAGCCACCGACCAACCCAGTCCCTACCCTACAGCAGAAGAGACAGAGTGCACGAAAGCAAAACAAAAGAGAAATCCTCCTACCAAATTACAGCCTCGCCCTCCAACACAGGGTGTGATGCCGAGAGGGAGAGGGTCTATGCTACCCACCAGGGGACTACGTATACCGACCCCCTGCTTCGGCTGGAAAGGGTGATGAGACTGCTACACATACTGACAAAGCCAAGAGTAAAGCAACAAATCCTGAAGGTGTTACCAAGATACCAAACAGTGGAATTCAGAAGCCTGCTGCCAAGAGATCGGTACATATTCTTTTTGTGACTTGTCTTCTCATTCATCAAGTCCACCCCCGCCCCCCTTTCTGGTATTCATTATCACATCCTCTGTGATCTTGCTTTTCACAACTTCTTGTCATTCTTTTAGAGGGGGCAAGTACAGCTTAGTTCAAGTGTAAGATGAGCTAGTTTAGATGTCCTTTTGTCAAAATGAGTAGTACCATATTCAAGTAAGATTTGGCTTAGAAGATATTGGGCTGTACCCATCATCATTGCTAGCTAAAGCCTTGTTCAGACATGTGATAAACTGCCTGAAATTTAAAAGAAAAACAATCACAAAAAGTAGTATGCATTATAAATGTGTGCATCACACATTTTTGTACACAGATCACACAGTATTCAAAGGGTCCTCGAGCACAGCTGTGTTTCATGCCTCTGCCTCCCCCCCCCCCCCCCCTCCCACTTGCTATCCCTTGACATTTTAAAATCACATATTTTTGCCATGGCATGTGTGAATCAGGCTTAAGACTAGCTTTTAATGAATGTTGATGTTGTATTGTATCTTCTTTCAAGGCAAACCCCAAAGTTTCTGGTCTGAAAAAGCCTGGTTTTGCCGGTGGAAAAAAGCCTACAAATGGTGTCGACACAGAGTCTAAGACGGGTGAGTTCAGCTTTGTGATTTAACCCTAACTAGGCCGGGGTATTTTGGGAGTTCTTATGGCGGGGGGGGGGGCCTCCCAGGCCCCCCCCTAAGATCTCGGCAACGGTTGACTCTGCCCGCATGAAATTTGGCACAGATGTAGATTAACTTGTGTAGAACACAATCCGGGTGTAATTTTTTCAATATTCTTGTTCGTTTTTTTTTTTATTAATTATTTTATTACATAATATGCAAATTTTTTCGATTTTTTTTTTTTTCTCAAAATGGTAAATTTTGCTATATGAAGATGAAAATGGATTGAATATTGGCTGTAACTGGACCTCTAAGACTCACAAATACGTAAAAAGAAAGAAAATTGGGTAAAACGGTGTATTAAATTTGCATAACTCATTAATATGCAAATTAGCTGTGTCATGTGTATTACAAGCCAATAATGGATTTTTGTTTTTATTCTTATGTATTTCTTTGTTTTTAATCTTATGTATTTTTTTGTTTTTGAATTTTAATGTATTCTATTGTTTGCCAACCATAAAGCATATTTGTTAAATGAATATTGTGATAATAAACAAGAAATTGTAATGATTACTAGGAATGGTTACTTTTTGCCATAGGCTAATACACACATGAATGGAGAATTTGATCATTTTGCTTGACATGTGATCAATAATTGTAATCTGACACCAGAACCGTATGACCGATCGACATAAATGAGGTATCAAAATGTGCGTGAAACATCAGGGGAAAAAGTCATGAAATTAGAGCGCGAAAGATTCAGCCGTCGCGAGGCCACGTACAAATTTCGGGAGGGGGGGCCTCCCAGGCCCCCCCCCCCCCCCTGGCCTAGTTAGGGTTAAGCTATTATTGATGAAGAACTGATGGGAAGTACATAATGTGTTTGCTGCATCAGCCATATCATATTACATATTAACACAGGGTAGCAACATTTACCATATCTTGCAATACAACTTTGCTTTTGTATTTGGATTTCAATAAAGCACTTCAATCGACTTAAATTGGCATTTTTAGCTCACCTGAGCCTATGGCTCGAGTGAGCTATTGCGATGGAAATTTGTCCGTCGTCCGTCGTGCGTCGTGTGTCGTCCGTTAACTTTTTACATTTTCATCTTCTTCTCCAAAACCCATGATCGGAATTCAACCAAACTTGGTAGGAATCATCCTTAGGGGTAGGGGACCCAAAGTTGCTAAAATGGTACATGTGGCCCCCAGGGGGGCCCAGGGGGAGGGCCCCCAATTGTAAAAGCTATGTCAGTTTCAAACATCTTCTTCTCCAGAACCAGGCATAGCTCAGACTTGGTATTTTGTATGGAGATACCTCTATAGATGAAGAATGAATGTTGTTCACGAAATTTCTCTGAGTGGCCCTATAGGGGCCCTGTGGGGGTAACATACTGGAGGGGGGGGGGCGCTGCCAGGCAAAATGTACATTCTGATCTTCTTCTCCAAAACACATGATCGGAATTCAACCAAACTTGGTAGGAATCATCCTTAGGGGTAGGGGACCCAAAGTTGCTAAAATGGTACATGTGGCCCCCAGGGGGCCCAGGGGGAAGGCCCCCAATTGTAAAAGCTATGTAAATTTCAAACATCTTCTTCTCCAGAACCAGGCATAGCTCATACTTGGTATTGTGTATGGAGATACCTCTATAGATGAAGAATGAATGTTGTTCATGAAATTTCTCTGAGTGGCCCTATAGGGGCCCTGTGGGGGTAACATACTGGAGGGGGGGGCGCTGCCAGGCAAAATGTACATTCTGATCTTCTCCAAAACACATGATCGGAATTCAACCAAACTTGGTAGGAATCATCCTTAGGGGTAGGGGATCCAAAGGTGCTAAAATGGTACATGTGGCCCCCAGGGGGGCCCAGGGGGAGAGCCCCCAAGTGTAAAAGCTATGTAAATTTCAAACATCTTCTCCAGAACCAGGAATATCTCGGACTTGGTATTGTGTATGGAGATTTTTTTCTGGGTGGCCCTATAGGGGGTCTGTGGGGGTAACATACTGGAGGGGGGGGGGGGGGGGGTGGGGCAAGTTGTCCGCCATCCATAAACTTTTTACATGTTCAGCTTCTCCAAAACCCATGATTGGAATTTAACCGAACTTGGTAGGAAGCTCAGATTTGGTATTGTGTATAGAGATACCTCTATAGATGAAGAATGAAAGTTGTTCATGTGCTAGAGAGAACATGCACCAGATGTGAATTGATCCACCTCAGGTGAGCGTCGTGCCCCCTGGGGCTCTTGTTTCATTAATCATTTTACTTCGTAAAGAATGAATAAAGTTCATCTTATGAAGATGTAGACCTATTGTTAATGATAAACGCTTGACTTTCTTCTTTTTCCCCATACGTATCCATGTGATCACTTCCCTTCCATTACTCTCTTCTCTTTTTCTTCTAATCCTTCACGTCTCCCTATCTCACTCTTTCAATCTCTCTCTATCTCTCTCTCTCTCTCTCTCACTCTCTTTCTTTGTTTCCCTTTCTCTTCCCTCTCTATCTTCCTTCTCATTCTCTGCCCCCCCTCTCTCTCTCTCTCTCTCTCTCTCTCTCTCTCTCTATATATATATATCTACCTCTCCTTCTGTCTCTCACTCTCCACTTCCTTTTTCTCTTTCTGTGTCTTCTTACAGATTCTGTCCCAGCCACCAAGCTTCCCACCAAGAAGATGGGCTTGATCAAACCCTCTGCAGTCAGTAGACCAGTCCACAGGAATGGGACCGCTGGACCAGCATCAAACAAGCCCCAGCCTATGAAGGCTACAATGTCCTTTGGGGCTAGCTCTGGGGCAAGCTCTGCAATTGGAACAGGACCTACCAAAAAGGCCACTGTCACATCTCAAGTTCCTAACGCTGGTAGGTCTCTCCCGCTTTCTGAAGTAATATATTTCTTCAAAATAAATCGTTAGTAAAAATGGCATCCATGGTAATAGAAACAAGATTTGCTAGAATTTCTAATCTTTTCAGTCTATCGATGATGGCTTTATTGAGTTTGTACAAAAGCAATGAATACTACTAATGTTTCTACCTTTGCATTTGTGAGTATTAGAACATCTTTTCTGTTTGATACCATATGAACTTCTTATAAGGTATTCAAACGGTGAAACTTATGATATAAACTTTTTAGTGCTAATTCGTTGGAAAATTTTGTTCAGTAAAATGGAAGAGGATTCCCAAAAGAATTTATTGTGCAGCCCTTTGAACATGCCATAAAACTGGATAGACAGCATATGCATAGGATTGAGGTAAGATATTTATGCAATAAACTAGAAACTCTACTTCAAATTTAAGTGGTTTTGTTTGGAATTATTTGCTCTCTACATTCTTTTCAAACAAACTTTGTGCACTGTTTTTTATGTGACTTGTTGTTCTGGAAAAGTGATCCAGGAATCGCTGATCAATGAAATAGCTGATACTTACTTTCACCAACATTGTCACCATGTTTTTTGTTCCCTTTCACAAAACTTGATGAATAGGGAAGAGGAAAGTTCCAACACCCAGCACCCCTGTGTTTCAGGAGAAGAAGGTGATCCCAAAGAGATTAATTGCAAGTGGTCCAGGAGGGAGCACTACACCAGCAAAGGGAGCAATCACACCCAGGTAACACAAAACAAAAACAATTGACTAGCTGATAAAAATAAAGAGAGGCTGTTTTACAGCAAGCAATGAACTGGTTATTGGAATGTAACTGATACATTTCTTTGAGTGGTTAGTTTTATGGAACAGAAAAATGCACAATACCTGCCTGAATCTGTGGAAATTAAAATTATATCACTATCACTGTGGGTATACACAGGGATCAATGTTACAAGAATCTAGCACACATGAATCCCCAGGATTATTACTATCTCCCATTCTCTCATTATTACCATATATTTATAATGGTAATGTAATAAATGCCGTCGTGAATATTTTGTTAGGTCCTTATAAACCGACGATTTCAGATTGTGGTGCTGGTCAGTCTTTATACCAATGAATGAATTTAACAAAAACTTACCTCAGTAACTGCTTGTCAATTGATATGGACTATGATTGTGTGCATGTTCAGGAGGAGTTCCATCTCATCGCTACGTAGACCGTCCACTCCCGTTCAGCCCAGCACCCCACACAGTAGACACACCAGCATCTCAGAGCCACCTGGTTCTGTCGGTCCTGCATCAGGTAGGCGTCGCTCCTGTATCCCTACCCCTAACAGGAAGGCCAGCACCTCAACCAGACCAGCTAGCAGGCTGGCAGCACCCACCTCCATATCCAGGTAAGAGTTGAGTTCTCTCCAGTACATAACATTGCTGAGAGCCAGAAGGCTTTAGGCAACTTTGTTTGCCGGCAGTGATTCATACTATTTCTTGATACTCAAAAAAGAGGGCAAGTAAATGATGTATAATGAAAGATAAGTTGATGAATACAAGGATATCATGTAAATACAGCTTGTCAGGCAGGTGGACACAAAGGGCATCCCCTGCATATGTGTTTCATTTGCTCTTTTCATATTTTTCTGCTTTTGTTGTTTGGGTATTCCAGTTGTATGCATGTCAAGCTTGAATAATGTAACACGAGGGACAGAGATTAATCCCATTTTCTTTGGTCCAAACTCTCCACAATTCTTGTTGGAGTTTGTACTTATCTTTGTTTCATCACCACCTTAATCCCTCCTCCAGACCCCAGTCTGCTCAATCAGCCAAGAAGGAAATCTTCAGGTTCTCTCCCCTCCTCCTCAGTCCCCTCAAGACACCACCTCAATTCCAGCTTTCTCCTGAAGGTCCCGAAGAGAAGAAGGCCAAACCATCACAGGTGGATGATAGCACCGCTCCTCCTCCTAATGTGACAGGCTCCTCCCCAGAGTTTCCTGCATCAACGGCCAAGACTCCCAATCCAGACATTGTGCTGAGGACAAGGACCAATCTACAAGAGACTGGAAAGGAGTCTAATCTGGCGGTGAAAGTTGCCACACCCAAAGATAAACCATCTGTTGGAGTGGTATGATAAAAGAATTGACCTTTTCTTATACAAGAAGCATGTTTAAGAAATTCCTCGGTTGACAACATGACGCACACAAAACAGGCAACATTATTTTTGTAATTGGATGGAGCATTAGTGCGTCTTTACAAAAGGGACGGTTTGTAGTGCTAAATGCTTTATTAAAGAGACTTGCAGTATTTTGTTATCATGTTACTTCAATAATCTCTGCAAACTTATGATACTTCTGTTATCTCCTGTCATCACAATTGACTTTGAAATTAATTTGCAAATGATTTGAATGCTAATAACCTTTATCAGCACCCGGAGACTTTATCTATCTGATGTCCAGCAGAGAGTTATACAGTTTTTATTCTCTTTTGTGTAGTTCATCAAATACCCTTCGAGCTAGATTCTCCATATCTGTACCATCCCTCTTAGACTATTTCAGACACACAATTTTTCTGTAGTCTATACATATTAAAGGGAAATCCAACCTTAGTAGCAAGTTGCTTTGAAAGAAAGAGGAAAAATCAGAGAGCAGATTGGTGAAAGTTTGAACAAAATCGGACAAGCAATAAGAAAGTTATAAATTTTTGAAAGTTGTAATCATTGTACATATGGGAATTTCAAATTGGCCGAATAGGTAATGTCACTGTGATGTAGCTGTGGACAACTCCCTCATTCGCTCCAACACACAAAATGACTAAAATGTCACTTTCATCAAAATGTATTACTCTGTAGGATCTTTTTCTTTCATGAGGACCTAGACGCTATCTCCACGATCTCCAATATATTTTGAGTACTGCCCCGAGGGTAAAGGCGCCGCAAAGAAAACCACAAATTAATGATATTTTTGTGCACGACAAATGGGAGAGTTGTCCACAAAAATGTCACAATCGACTCACCAAATTTCCAATTTGAGATTCGCATAGATGTAGTGATCTCATTTTTCAAACATCCATAACTTTCTTATTCCTTGTCCGATTTCTTTCAAACTTTCAGCATCCTGTTTTTCTTATTTTTCTGCTTTCACACAAATCATCTTTTTACCAAGGTTGGATTGCCCTTTAACATATTTTATGTAATGAAATTATGATTCATGTGATTTTAATGATCTGCATCTCCAGCAGTCTGCTTATTTTGTGTAATTTTACACTGATAACTTTGACATTGTTCCTGTCTTTCGTTGTCTTATTTTTCTTTACAGCTCATAGAATTTGGCAGTGCTACGCCAAAGGATAAGAAGGTAAATGATTCAACTATTTAGTTGTAATTCACACATACATAGTTGCCTGTGTTTAGGGTCAACCATTTGTGTAATCCTTGAGAGGGGTGACAGAAGAAATCAGCTTTGTGCAAATGATAACAAATATACAGGAGGTTTCTTCAAGTTTCTATGTGAAAATGACAAAAGAAGTGGTAAATCCCTAATGAAAACAGTGTATTTATGAAGGAAATAGAGAAGGGGAAACTGTGTATTCCCTTTAAACCAGCATTGGCAAGTTTTACATTGTTCCTTCCCCCCACAGTACCTCATGATATTAGACAAGCGTTTCATGCTGCTTGAATCAGTTAATCAGACACATGGCACGACAAGTTTTCTCACACCTCACACTCTCTGTGTCTCTCTCTGTCTCTCTCTGTCTCTGTCTCTCTTTCACCTCTCTATCTCTCTTTCTTTTATTTTCTTTGTTCATGTTCAGGGCGTGAAGACGCCAAGGCAGCTGGGCCGAGCTGCAATCAAAGAGAACCTGATCGACCTGTGAAAGACAGCATCAAGATCATGTCAATCTCGGAAAGACTGGTAACATTTCTCATAGCATTCCTCTGGCTTACAACCATGTTCATGTTGCTAGGCAGAGCAGGAAAGATGAGAACAGTTTGGGGTGATCAATCTCAAATGGAGATGAGGTGAGAACCAGGAGAGGTCAGACTAATCAAAGATTGGTGTCACATTTCAAGGCTCACAAAAGAAAATCAAGACATGGATATCATACTGTTTTGTAAATAAGAAGAGATATTTCTCTTTGATGATGCGTTTTGTGCAGACACAATGCCTGGTACTCTATTGATATTAAGTTGAAGAGTGCATTATGTGATTCATCAGTTCAGCTATGTGACAATTGATGAGAGATGGGAGAGTTACCAGTCTTAGCGATCAGACACTAAGCAAGATGCAATGGTGTAATACCAGAAATTTTCACAACATGAAATGGTCGTTAGCTTTAAATAAACAACAGCCATTTTTGCAGCGAGAAACTATCACATATTGTAAATATATAGTGTTTTGTCAATTGTGATTCATTTACTTTGTAGCATGAAATTTTGAACCACTCTTGAACTTCAAGAATGTTTTCATGTCCGTGAATGTCGCAAAAGATTCTGGTAAAATTACAGTAGTCACTATCAGATCGTCATTATATGAAAATGTTTATGATTCAAATAAGTATATTTATATTATTATATCACTCATGGCAAAATGAACTGTAAATGTACTCTGATATTGATAATTTTGTGAGATACTCATACTTGGAGCATAAACAAGTCTACTGATATGTCTAAATATATGCATACCCCTTAAATATACCAGTTCGTGCTCTTGGTAATGATGAGAAACCTTGCCTTAGGCATGCCTGACTTGGTATCAAGTTATCAACCATTGTGTACAAGGTGGATTAAATCCATACAGATACTATCATATACGATAAGCAAATTATATACCTTGATTCCATCATTCCTCAGAAGAAGCATTAATGAATTAAAATGCATTAGTTCACCTGCATTTCATGTACATAATTATATGATATAACAATGTTGTATAGTATAAACATGATTATGCATCACAATATACAGGTATTATAACTAATAACTAATCCTTTAATTTCTTGGTACTACAAAATTTCAATATGGCACGAAAAAAAGAGACATGATAACAAAGCTTTTCGACCTGCACTCATCAGGTTATCACGCAGGTATTCTCCTTGACAATGGTTACCCTGAGCATGTTGTATCTCGCACCATAACACGGACGCTGGAGGCACAATCCAAATCTGACACCAGATTTGGACCTGCCAAATGCCCCGTGTATCTCAAACTACCCTGGAGGGGTAAGGTATCTGACAAATACGCCAGTCAGATCAAACACGCAGTGTCACGTTGCTATTACGCGGTTTCGACACGCATTGTGTTTTCTACACACAGGATGCTACCGTCAACTAGCAAGGATGTACTACCCACCCCCCACTTGAGTAATGTTATTTACCAATTTCAGTGCCGGTGCGATGCCAGGTACGTGGGCCGTACTTCTCAGCGGTTGGCTGATCGCATTACACAACCAATCAGCGCACGCAGCCCGTCCGTGCCTGCAAATCTGAAATGCACGCTAACAGACCAAAGATAGCCAAATGCGATTCAGCGATTGGTCTCCACTTGCTGAACAATCCAGCTTGCGCACATAGCTATCCCGACGACCAATTCTCAATTATGTCCCGGGCCAGAAGCTCAGCGCATTTACGCTTTCTGGAAGCCGCTTACATTCAATCGCATGAACCTCTTCTGTGCAGACAAAAGGAGTTCGTCCAAGCTTTGCGATTGTTCTGAAATTACGGCGTCTAGGTTGCGTCCGGGTTTACCGAGTATAATATAGTTGATTTCAAGTAATTTGTTATATACCTGCGTGATAACCTGATGAGTGCAGGTCGAAAAGCTTCGTTATCATGTCTCTTTTTCTGTGCCATATTGAAACTAATCCTTTGTGAACTTCTGATTGTGCAATACAATCGGGAGAGAAAATCAAATATTCAGACAATCATAAGCGTTCCTGAAAAAAGTTATGGAATCACATTTTCTCCTTTACTTTGATTTTTGTTTCATTTCACATATCTAAATCAATTTTCATATATGTGTTTTTAATGCAGATATGTATTAACCATATTTATTCCTCATAAAGTTACTAAGAAACTCCAGGTAAAGTTTTCGATGTATGAATGTTTGATTCAGCACTATTCAACATGTTTAAAATTTGGAATGAAATCTATATGCCATTAGAAAAGGACAGTACTTTACAACCAAAGTTTAAACCATAATAAAATGTGCACTACAGAAAGGCTTGAGAGAAACATTCCTAATAGTTATGTGTATTTTAGGAATTGCCTTGGTAAGCCTGATAATAAGTTTTAAAATGAAAAAATTGTAAATTTACCATGTCATTTCGGCTTCAAGTATTCAGTTTAAAATATATCTTCAAAATGGAGACTTGAAAATTTATATTATTGAAGCAAGTCACTTTCTATGTGAACCAGGGGCGTAGATAGGGGTGGGGGATGGTGTGTACAATCATCCCCCCCCCCCAGCGTTTAAGGAGAAAAAATGAGGAAAAATGATATTCATGTACAATTCTGTCGTCGTTTTCACATTATACATTTTCTTTGGTATATAGAATTAATTCATATAATTCATATATACAGTTAACAACAAAATTATTCATACCCCTTGGAAAATTCTAGTTTTTTGCATTTTTCCTAAAAATGAATGGTTAACTGAATTTAATTGCACATCACTTGAATACATTTAGTTATCATCTGCAAATGAATGCTGTTTCTGGTTTCACCTCATTTGCATAACAATAGAAAAGGTGAATTATCCAAACTGGGTGATGTTCAAAATTATTCATACCCTTGGTGATCTATTGACTTTGTCAATCAGTATGAATCCAGTCCTTGTGATTAATGCTCGTAACACTTTCTTCACACTGTCACAATGCTTCTGGAGGTCTCTACTGAGATATCAGGCCAATACATGGTCTCCAATGGCCCAATCTCCTTGAGGATGTTGTCCACACATGCCATCACCTGGTCTTCAGGGGATTCGATGGATTTAAAGCAGATTTTGTGTTTGCAGGTGGTGTAGTTTTAGACGTCATGAGGATAGGACTATGATATTGATATTTTCGTTAATATTCCTTACATTTTAATGACAATTCTGTATCTAAGTTGAAACAAAGCACTCTTCCTGGAGAGACTTCCCTAGAGGCATTCACTGTTGCACTGTCAAGGGAAGGTATTTCCTGATACTTTTGTTCCATTATTATTAAGAATGTTTAGGGAGGCCATGGTAGTTGTCTAAAGGTTGGATGGTGCCAATTTTATCAGTTTATTCAGTTACACTGATTGACACATTTTTGATATGGACACCTGCAAGTGGGTACTCTAGTGAGGCTTCAAATACTGGGCCGGTATTCATAAAACCCTGCTAAACTAGCAGCCAACTAGGCCTTAGCTGGCTGCTAAATGCCTAGTTGCCTGCTCCATAGTTTCCTGCTATTTTCACATTCATAAAACCCTGCTAGGGACAGTGCCAGGTAGTTGTCAACTAGGATTTAGTTGGTTGTTAACTTAGCAGTTGGCCGTGTCCCAAACCGCAAATTACAACACGCGTCAACACCTTTTAGTTTATGGAGTGATAACCTTTCCGGTTCACATAGTCAGCTTCATTAAAATAGGGTGAAATTACCCAAATATGTGTCCCATCAACACAGCCTATAACACCTGGAAAGTTCTTGATCCTGTAAAACCCATCTTTAATTTCGTCAACTTGCTCCTGTTCAGGAAACTTTACAAAGTTGTTAATTTTCCCAGATAGTGCTCGTGAGACTCTGTTCACAACTCGGCAGGATGTTGGTTGAGAGACTTGTATGGGGTCACCAACAACCATTTGAAATGTTCCTGTTGCATAATACTGTAATGCAATCAGCACCTGCTGATACGGAAGTAGTGCATGATTACGTCTAGTTGGATGGTCAATCTCTGGTGCTATTAAATCCGTTATAAACATTATGCCTTCCCGTGAAAATCGATATCTCTTGATCAGTTCATCATCAGTAAAAATATCAATTGGATTACGCCTGTCTCTGAATACTCTTTCCCTCCTCATTGCACGATGCAACTGTACCAGTTCAAGAATCCTTCTAGCCATGCTTTCACGTCAGAGTCAAGCATACACATGAAAGATTTAGTTGTCAACTAGTGACTTAGAGGTACCGAATATCACCTCTAAAGTTAGCAGACAACTTAGCAGTCAACTAAGCTTAGCGGCATTTTATGAATATCATTTAGTATCCAACTAGGCTTAGTTGGCAGCTAAGGCCAAACATAGTTGCCAACTAGGCTTAGCAGGGTTTTATGAATATCAGCCCTGACCTTTATGTTCCAGTGCACTGTCAAAGTGGTAGCATTTTGTGCACTGCAGCTGGTAACATGGAGGGCATATGGTATAAATTTCGTTTACATTCATTTTGATATCAAGGATTGTAGCTTTCATACCAAAGATACAAAGAATATACCATATGAAGATTGATATACAGTAACAGTCAATGTGGGATGTGTATGGTACTCAAAGGTTACATACTGTTATTCATGGTGACCTGACGTTAGAGTCATGCAATGACTTTAATATCACCAACATGGCCTTCCTGAGCACTCTGATTAAGAATGGGGCCAATGAATAAAGGTGAACCCTCCCACAGGCAGTGCAAAAGGGAAGGGCTCTTCAGGAATGGTGCTTTGCTTCATAAGTAGATACAGAATTTTCATTAAAATGCATAGAATAAATGACCGAAAATTTCAATATCATAGTCCTGTTATCATAAAGTCGATAACTGCATCACCTGTAGGACACGAAATCTAATGAACTCCCTGAAGGTCAGGTGAAGGCATGTGTGGACACATCCTCAAGGAGATTGAGCCATTGGAGAACAGGTACTGGCCTGATATCCCAGCAGAGACCCCTCTGGAAGCCTTGTGACAGTGTATTAAAATAAAGTGAATTACAAGCATTAATCACAAGGATCGGATTCATACTGATTGACAAAGTCAATAAATCACCAAGGGTATGAATAATTTTGAACATCGCCCAGTTTGGATAACTAACCTTTTCTATTGTTATGCAAATGAGGTGAAACCGGAAACGGCATTCAATTGCAGATGATAACTAAATGTATTCAAGTGATGTGCAAGTAACTTCATTTAACCATTCATTTTTAGGAAAAATGCAAAAAACTATAATTTTCCAAGGGGTATGAATAATTTTGTTGTTAACTGTATACAGTTAACTTTGCAAGTCGAATCTGTTGGGACAACAAAAAATAGCTTGACTTAGGCAAAATTCGACTTAGGAAATGTAAATAACATATGTTTTGCATGATTTGGTCAGAAAAAGTGATTTGACCTAGGGAAAGTATATACATGTGTATATAACCACGTATATTATATATGCATGTACCCGCACACACATACACCCAAATGCACCCCCCCCCCAAATGCACACCCATATATACACCCATATATAAATGGCCTTTGGGAGAATCATCCCCCCCCCCCTCCCCAGTAATGAGGACCTGTCTATGCCACTGATGTGAACAATTGTAAAGTGATGCAATCAATAGTCACTCAGTATGATCTGTTTTCCATGTACATGTATTTTGTTTAATCTGGAAAGTAGGTACATGTATATCTTCTTGGGACCATGTGTTATACCAGTTATTCTTAGCAGAATATTTAAATGACTTCTTTGCAGATAGTATTGTATATTGTAAGGTAAACCTTTATAAGCTATATATTATCTGAATTTATCACACTGAACGATGAAAAGTGTCATTTGTTTTATTAACCTTCTATAAACTTGGTATCTTCGTGTGGAGGTGTGTATATTATAGATATGTTATCTATGTATCTATTTCTCATGACTTCCTACATATATTTGAAGGAAATATGAAGGCCATTTTCTGTAAAGACACATAAACATAAACATTCCTCTTGAATTGCAGAAGGAATGTAAATGTAATATATGAAATATATGAAACAAACGCTGAAAGATTCCAATGAAGAATTGCTATGTATAATGTGTGACAAGCAATAAGAAAAGAATATCAAAGTTCTCATACATTGATGAGACCTTTTTTGACCCAGCCATAAATAGCTTCATCATGGCTGCTCACTCATAAATCATACAGTTTCACATTTGATTGTATTGTAATGAGTCGGCCTCAACAGCTCCCTTAAGTTTTGCAATCTCAAATCTGTTGTAATCCCTGCTTAAAGTGTGTCATAGTGAAAGTATTCCTTAATGATGTCTGGTTTGATAATTAGCCTCGATTACTGCATATGCCGATGGTAAAGTAGTATACCATAAAGCACAACAGTGAGTCAAGGCTTTCAATTGCCGAGTGTTTTGATGATATATCATCTGTTTTTAGAGCCAAAATGTGTTAACTCTATGAAAGTATATGAATTAGTGCCCTTCTGGCACTCAATAAATAATATATTTGTGTCTTTGCTAAATGGTCAGTACCTTAGATTCATCTACCATGTATAAATTCAGTATACCTTATACCTTTTTTTGCATTATATTTTAACATGTCCTGTACCAATTGGTCATTAATTAACATACCTAAGAATAAGATCTACATGTAAAATGTATAGACAACCATCTTTTTTTTAAAAATAAGTTAAATATACATATCCTGCAATATGCTGATATATTTTGTGAAGCATATTACTTTTTTTTTTTCATTGCTTGAGTTAAGGCACGGAGGAAAAAATCTGATATTATTTTACCTGTACATGTATGCATAAAGTTCCATCAAAATACCAGTAAAGTGTGGGGAAATGAAATCGGTGACGCGACAATTGCTCCTGCGACATTTGCTCCTCCGACATTTGCTCCTCCGTTCATATCTCGAAAGGTCAAAGGTTAAGGTCAAGGTTATGATTTGTTTTTTTGTTAAGAACAATGTGAAGATTAGGATTAGGGTTAGGGTTAGGTTTAGGTTTAGGATTAACATGGCAAAGTTAGACCGGAGCAATTGTCATGGAACCAATGAAATCATGCAAGCAATCAAAGAGATTTTTATGTAGCTGGCCACCACTACTAATAAATATATTTATAAATATTTTCATGTTTATACCAATGATAAATGGGAATATTCCAGTTTAACCTCTTCTTAATTTACTCATTCCCTGTATTTGGAAGAGCACTAAAAACCTATTTATTTTTAATGATTTTGTAGTTATTATAATTCCTACATGCATGCAGGACTTGCAGGTTATTCCCTTTTCTTTGCATGTTAAATTCTGTAATAGTTTTGGTTTATGATACATAGCGTAATAATTGAAGGATTATTTTATACTGTTGTTATAACTCTCTACATTTGCTTAATTACTTATACTTGTATTTATAATTTGTCTCAGCCATGTAAAGCGCATAGAAAACTATCCCAGTTATTATGCGCTTAATAAATATTCACTATTATTATTATTTGATTGTTCATTTTCCCTCTGAAATTATATTGGCATGATTCAACAATTTTATTGATTGCTCATCAACACAGGCATATTGACAGTGCATATTTTCATGTGAATATGTAATTACAAATACATGTATATATCATTTATTGTATATTTCTTTCAAAGTATGGTGAAAATTATTTCCTAATTTGTATGGTTGTAATCTTATATAGATTACCGAGGTGTCGACAAACTGATTGCAAATACATCTTGTTGAAAGAGCATATGAATAAATCAACAAGTTGTAATTTATCCATTAGTTGTTTTAACTTGTCTCTTTAAGCTGTATTACGTTCTCTAAGACTTTCAAGAAATCAATTCAAGGGCAACTTCAATCCCTTATTGTATCGCCTATAGAATTCATTTTGGGTTGTGTCATTAGTGAGCTTTCGAATGTGTCGACTTGAACGCCGTCCTAGATGCTCCCAGCTACAATGGACTGCTTTGTGTTAGCTGCATACAGCGCTTTGTGCAAGAATGGCTCACCCGCCCGCGCGTTTACGTTTTACAACCAAGCCTAGGCAGATTTCGCATTTTTCATACTAATACGGTTTATTCCGTCAAGACTAATCTGCATGAATATTCATGAAAACGAATTATAGCGATATAATAAAACGAGCAAGGGCATCGAGCAGCTGTTGTGTGTGGCGCAATCGGATAATCCAGTCCTCTCTTGGTGAAAGAACCACGAGTTCGAACCTCGGCAGAAGTTTATATTACGAAATTTTCTTTCGCTTATTTAAAAATAAGGTGACTGAGTAAGAAAAAGCAAGTCCGATACAAGAAAATACAAGTCCGATACTTGTAGTCTGTTTCAAAGTCTTCAAAAAGGGGTTTCTGCCTAGGCTTGGTTGCAAAAAAGAAAGACGCCACCCGCCCACTGACTTCTCCCTCGTCCACTAGTCAGATCGAGAACGCGTCAAACATGGGTTTGCCGTCTTCTCCAAAACGTGAACCTCCTTCACCCATTGTTAGCTTCATGCTTCACTTACTTTGTATACAGTCAAAACAAAGCAATCCATTGTCGCTGGGACGATCTAGGACGGCGTTCTAGTTGACACATCCGAAAACTCCTTAAAGTAGAACGTTGATGATTTTAAATATTGGCTTAATACTTATTATTGCATAGATGGCATAAATTAAACAAGGTTATCCAAATTCAACGCTTGGAAACATTTGAAGTAATGATTATTATCAATTATAAAACGGTAAAATACAGCCCCCGATATAGCAGCTGAAGAGCTCCTCGAACGCTGCTGAGATATGTGACGACACACCCTGGACCAGTCCTGGCTAAGCAGACGATGTCCCATAACATCTTACACATTTTTCAGAGCCTATTTTGTCATCTCCTCTTCACTTATTTCTCTTCCTTCACTAGCGTCAGTCTTAATGTTAGTCTGTTGCCTCACTCTTAACTTCGTGTATGGTATTATTTTGATGAAAAATGCAGCGTTAAAAAAATAAAGGAATCAGTCACTTGTAAACAAAATAAGACGCCATTGTATTTTCAGCTGTTTGCACCGGGGCATGTTCGGCGTTTCAAGAGGGAACGAATACCATCCTGCTATTATTCGGAGGGCTTTTCAATTTGAAAGTGGGGTTTATTTCATTGATCATTGACCCTTCTCCTATGTATTTACAATCAAACGGTTTTAGCTATCAGAATCAGTTTCACTTTCCCTTTATAATGGTGTGAAATAAGGTCATGTTTAAATACACCAAACTCTTTATAATTTGATAAATAATTGCATTGCAATTACGTTCATTCATTATAGGACGTCGTCTGCTTAAGCAGGATCGATCCCGAGTGTGACGACATCAAAACATCGCTATATTTCTGGCGAATCCTCGGATATTCCAGATGCTGAGAAGAGCTTTTTTTTGTGTTGTTTTTATAATCACCAGATACGCAGTTGACATAAAACTTATAAGATTGCCATCTGTAAGCTTCCCAGTTTCTAGTGATACATTAATTGCCATATTTGTGATTTCCTTTGAATATCTACTTTAATGTCATGTCTGGACACGGACGCACAAGGCTACTGAAATTGCCTTTGATGGATTTTTTGAAAGTGTTTGTAATCGTGTTATATGTATATTTTCATAATACATGTACATGTATTATAGTCAAATGATCAGTGGAAATGTGTCTATAAGGCATGTAATTTTATTGTGGCATTTAGTTAAATTTAGACCGATTGTGTAATGAAATGAATCCCTTTACCTGCAGCCTTCGCATAACTGCGTATAAAATTATATTCTTTCTCCCAGTCCACTTGAATATACATGTATTCAACAGTTTGACTCAAATTCTTTGGTTAAATCAAGACGGCAAAATCTGCACGTCTTTTGCATCTATCTAAGTCCACCAAAGAGATATCACATTCACTTCAGTGCTCTTTGATTACACATTCCATAGTTAAGAAGTACAAGTGTACCTCCCTTCCTCTGCCGAGCAGCCGAGAGTACACCGTATGTATTTACAGTAATCACTTAATTTGTTTTGGGATCCCCTATCAACAATGTTACATACACTGGGTGCGTTTCCACTGGAGTTCAATCATTCTCGTTCCGTGTTCCCACTGTCAGTTTTTAACGCTGCAACCGAGCATAGTAATTACTTCTATGATTAATGGCTCATGGACTTTAAAATAAACAGATCGCAACTCAAAAAATTAAACGCAAGTCCAAAATACGCCATTCTGATTGGTTGAAAATCGAGTTGCGTTTAATTTTATGAGTTGCGTTTAATCGCAACTTTTTATGCAAGAAATCGTCAAGTATTTAATTGCTGAGCAAACTTACTGGACGAATTTGTTCTTGGCAATCTTAAAGAGCTTGTAGGGGTTTGTCCAACCGAGCAACAGTTAATGCATGTAGAATAGCTTATAGTAGATATGATGAATGAAACAACTTAAAAGTGTCATTCATTTATTTCAATGAATTGCAGATTTGGCCAATCTTTCTAATGCGATAAGTTTGACAATTTACAGATGCTTCTTCCCGAATAGCTTACTGATAAACTATTGCATTCATAATTATGTTGGTCATGGTATTGCTCAATGTTGATAAGTGCCCCGATGTTTGAAACTATTTCCACACGGTATTTATTAGAGGGTCTCGTACGACACCTGCTTCGGCGGCACTCTAAACGTAACCTAAAACCTTAAACCTAAAACCCTAACCCCAACCCTATATATCTGACGAAATACGTCCCGGAGCAATTGACGCCGGAGCTTACGTCCGAGTGTGCAATGGATATTAAAGGAAATCCAACCTTAAAAGCAAGTTACTTTGAAAAAAAGAGGAAAAATCAGAGAAGCAGATTGGTGAAAGTTTGAACGAAATCGGACAAGCAATAAGAAAGTTATGAATTATTGAAAGTTGTAATCACTATACATATGGGAATTTCAAATTGGCCGAATAGGTAATGTCACTGTGATGTAGCTGTGGACAACTCCCCCATTCGCTCCAACACACAAAATGACTAAAATGTCACTTTCTTCAAAATGTATTCCTCAGTAGGATCTTTTTTTTCCTGAGGACCTATAACAATATGCCATCTCCAATATATTTTTAGTACTGCCCCGAGGGTAAAAGCGCCTCGCAGAACGCAAATTAATGATATTTTTGTGTACGACAAACGGGAGAGTTGTCCACAAAAATGTCACAATCGACTCACCAAATTGCCAATTTGAGATTCGCATAGATGTAGTGATCTCATTTTTCATACATCCATAACTTTCTTAGTCGTTGTCCGATTACTTTCAAACTTTCACCATCCTGTTTTTCTTATTTTTCTGCTCTCACACAAATCATCTTATTACCAAGGTTGGATTGCCCTTTAAAAGTCCACGGCCTTTGAAGAACAGCTTAACTGGTAGTGTGAACACACTCCATCAGATGTAGCTCATTTGAAGCAGCCCTAGCCCCTCATAGCTCAGCTTGACTTATACATTCCTTTCCAAATGCCAAACCCACTCGTAGCCAGTTAGCTATAGCAAGCAAACCTAACACATGCGTGACTATAATAACCATTGCATAATTTAAGTATAAAGCTGGAGACCCAGACTGGTATACGGTTTTAAAAAGAAGAGGGAGAGTGCTGTGTAATACGTCGTACATGTGATAATTCTTAGACAAGTTGGAAAACAACCCAAAAATCATATTTGGGGCTGACCGGGTTGGGGGGGGGGGGTAGATAAGAGGAAGAGCTGATGAACATTGTCCATGTTATTCACGTCTAAGTATTATGGACAAGATGCTGGATATTATGTTGATCCATTTGGAAATACAAGAAACAATGAATGTGGGGATGGGTTCGAAGACAGAAAAGGTATTAACGGAAATGCGATTATTCTGCTGTGTCGACATCTTCAGTAGATAGGCATATACGTATTTGTTTTAAAGGGGGTTTTCTACCCAAACATACATGCCCAAAACTATGCTTACATGACAGAAATGCCTAATTGTTTTCTGATCCCAAACCCCCCCCCCCCCCCCCCCTTATTCTTAAATTCGCCATTACACAAGTATTTCAATGTTTGGTCACTTTGAGGTTACCCCTTCTGATTAGTCCTGGTATGCCTCCTCACTTCATTAGTCCACAGTGCCATAGCGTGGGTACAGACGGTGAGGGGGCACAAAGGCATCATGGACAGGAGGGGGGGGGGGGCACTGATCTTACTCGGAGGATAAAATGCAAATTATCAATGTCATTGATTAGGGGGCGTGGGAGGGGGTATTAGCGATTTCTTTTCACGTTTCCTTTGCCCCTCTTGCTTTCCCATTCTCTTTTTCGCTTTCTTTCTTATTAGCCATTTCATTAAGGGGCACGTACCCCTAGTGCCCAAGTAGCTACGCCACTGCTCATCCATTAGTGTAGGAGGTAGTGTACTTATTGTCCCTTTCATTCACTCGTACCAACCCCTTCTTTCTCTCCCCTTGGACCTTCACCCCTCATTAAATGTCATTCGTACTACGTGCATTCTTTGTTAGCGTGGAATGCTCGGTCGGCCCGGTCTTTCCGTTCAGGTTTTTAGGGGTCGCGTCGTTATTGAGGAGGCACTCATTTTCAACCAAGGGCATATACATGTGAAAAAGAAAACGCTGTTGTATTTTTGTCCTTGGTGGTACATGATTTCGGGGGGGGGGGGGGGGGGGGGTGAAGTTTGATTAACTCTTACACCATTTTTATTTTTGTTTATTTATTTATTTATTTTTTAGATTTTCATTAAGAAAGCATATCAAAGATAATTTTTAACATCTTCATTCAGTACATTTTGTTGAAATTATTTGGAATATTTTGATGCTATCATTCACGTGTTCACGTAATTCAGGAATCCCAATTCTATTTAATTGTTTTCTTCTGAAATTAAGTCTGTTTTGTTGACTAATAATCATAAAGAAAGTGAAAGCACTGTAGTTTCTCTTTTTTTTTCTTTGAAGTTTTCAATTGCATGTTTTGCCATTTGCATAACTTCTTCCCTTTTTTGCTCTCTTTCTTTTCTTATTTCTCTTTTGCTTCTTCTTCTTCTTCATAGTGTGTTTTCGGAAATATTTTGTGACGATATGCCAAACACATCCACATTGATCTACACACCTATCTTGTATGACTACACCTTATCGGAGCTGTGTGATCATATTCATGGGGGGTTGGGAGGAATAGCATTCCGAACCTTCAGAACAGATACGCTGAACAAATAACACCTCCAAGTGCGTGTTGAATGAGTAGAAGATTGGAGGGGAGGGGGCGCTTTTCAAAGTAGACAGGATGTATTATGATAACACTAAGCCTACTGTCCCAAAGAGGAATGTATATACAACGCCATCATGAGCATTTTTATTCCACCATTTTGTGTATCATTTTGTGCACGTATTGGGAAGTTGTAATGTGACTACTAATGAACGTTTATAATAGTACGATTAATTATACTGTGTAATGTATTTCTCTTTGACGAGGGAAGCGATATTCTCTTCATAGTTACAAAGATTGAGGTCTAGCATACTGGCGTCTCTCACGGGGTCCGGCCCCCCCCCCCTTTTTTTTTTTCTAGTCAGACAGGTTTTAGTGAAAACACCAAGAATATCTGATGACCCTTTTTCCTTGGGGGATGCAAACCCCTCCCCATGTTGCGGAATGTCGTTTTTGAGATTGTCAAGTATGTTTTTCTTATATTATGTGTAGTCTCAGCTTGAGATTGAAAGGTAATCAATTGTGTGTTCAATTATGGTTACTGCAGTATAGTGTTATGTTTCATCCTTGGACATGGAGGGACAATCCTAAAAATTAAAAAAAAAATATGTCATTATTCCGAGCCCAAATAAGAAAAAGGAGATTGTCGACTTAATACCTTCAAGGCACTGATATACATGTACCTATAGAGATTAATGGCACCTAAATCGTTTATGAGAAGTATACAGATGAAGGAGGGACACGCCTCTCTATCAACAGTTCGGTAAATGACCATCTATCTGTTCCCAAAATAATTTTATGGAAATATCATGTATAAAACGGGCAACATGCAAAAGAAAGTCCTCGCAGTTAAAGAATTATTGATAACCGTGTTTTCTTTATCTAAACTTTTACAAACCCACATAAAACATTCAAGGACCCCCCCCCCCCACACACACACACAAAAGAACACTTTTATAAACGTATCCACCTGCACCGTCTACATGATGCAGCAAATGGTGTGGCACCCCCTCCCCCCTCCACCCCCTTTAGCTAAAAAAATTCTGTCTGCAAATTAGCAGTAATCCCACCGCCGACAAGTCAAAATGTTTGCAAATATAAAAAGATGGAACAGTTATAATAATCGGAAGGGACGAATTCGGAAATTTAGATTCACTATGCGGAGGGGGGGGGGGGGGCTAAATGAGAACAATTTCAATATTAAGGGGCAAAATCGGAAAATATGCTTCATCAAAATTAAATGTGGGTGGGGCTAAGTTGCAAATTGTCCGAAAATCTTGGTGAATGTGAAAAAAATCTTGATGATTCACCTCCCCCCCCCCCCCCCCCCCCCCCCCCCATTTACCACAAAAATTGTTTCGCCATGCCTGTAGTGGCGGGACTGTAGGACATGAAAATAATATTAATAATGATAGCTTCGTAAATTGGTATAGATAAGAAGAACCTCATCTATACCAAACATCTTATAGACTTATGGAATCTGTACATTTTATGATATCACATATTACAATGCGTAACTTGATTCACAAATAATATTGTGCATTTGGTGTTAATGGAAAAAAGAAGATAACAGTTGCATATTGGATAGACGAGAAATAAAATATAGTCAGTTATGCAGATTTAATTCTCTCTCTGTTCTCCCCCCCCCCCTCTCGCTCTCTCTCTCTCTCTCTTAATATTATCTTTTATCTCTCTTTTCATCTCTCTCTCTCTCTCTCTCATCTCTTCTATCCCTCCTCCATTCTAAATTTCTCTTTTCAATTCTATTTTTAACTCTTTCACCCTTCCCTGCCTCTCTCGATCCTTCTTATTCTCTCACTTACTTTGTCTTCTCCCCACATCATTTTTAGACCCTATCACTATGAACACGATGACAAAGAGAGCGGACAATTTATGCAGCTCCTCATTGTACCCTCCACAACAGCTCTAGTAGACAAAAGGACATCCCTTCACTGCTAGTTATGTGACACCTGTTCTACATATTTTTACAGGATAGCAATGAATGGATGTTCTTTTATTAACCAGTGCAATTGTGAAGGGTACAATGAGGAGCTGCATAAATTGTCCGCTTCTTTGTTCGTCATGTTCATAGTGTATTTTCCAACCTTTTTTCACAAGTGTACCCCTTCAGTTTTCACGTTGTAATTCAAATCAGACGCAGACAGATTTTCTCGTGGGCTTTCAACATCCAGACTCTTCTTTCAATCCACATCCCGTCAATAATCTTGAAAAGGTTGTCTATTGATCAGAAGGATGCCTTTGGAATACGATGCACACCTCCAGTGTGACAATAAGCTGTACAAACATATCGCAATTCTTAAACCCATCAATTGATCCATAGACGATTATTGAAAGTATAATACGGTGCATATTTAGATGTTGGATACGAGGTCAAGATCCTATTTAAGAATATCATATTCACTTTTATCAGGTGTGGAGAAATCTCTGAAGCCTAGATCAGTGTGCTCCTGTTATCACAGCTTTGCATTAAGCGACAAGCATTAATTACTGGAAGTTTCGAATAGGCTATACTAATAAAATGAAAAGTAAATCTATATAAGTTACATTGGGTCTACGACACGTGGGGCTGCCAAGATGCTGTGCCCTGTCTGAAATGGACCCCTCCTACCTGTCCCCTGTTAGTCAATTTCTGAATACACCACTGAGAAGATATTTTTAGCGTTTATCATATCAAAAGGGAAGTAATCAGCCATATGTGCATCACGTAGATGAGTGACGGATGCAGGGGAGGGGGGGGGGGGATATTGAGTATAAAAATAAAATATGAGCCCCCCCCCCCCCCCCCCGTTGTGTTGACCTTTTGTTTCCTTGTCAGTAAATTTCCACATTTATGCCCCCCCCCCCCCTCAAGATAATCCTAAGATGAACTGTATGATCACTGTGTCGATTTACATTCTTTCTTTATAATTATTAATGGCCTATGCATTTCAAGCGTGCTATAATTACTTCCATTATTCAAGTCGGTCGCATACTCGGATTGATGATGCGGTGCTCCTGACCTTTCCACAGATGCCCTCCTCCCCCAAGATGGCCCCCATTCTCATCACTACGTCACGCCAATATGTGTCATCGCTTGGCCATGACACTCTCTATCAATCCACCCGCCATCCATACCAAAACAACAACAGTTATATAGGGAGAGATATACATGTATTGTGATTGCGGGCAACATGTAAGATCTATTTGTGTGCTACATTATAAGTCCGGGGGTCTGATGAAGATATAAACTCTGATAATTATCATCACAACAACAAAATATTACCCTATAAAAGGACTAATCGATTCCAACCATTGTCGCATTCATTAGTTTTTTGGTAAAACTGTCCTAATAGGACCTAGGCAAAAAGTTCAAATCAAATTTCTTCACTTGGTTAATATTCCGGTCAGCAGTATAATGTCAGACCAAAATCGTCTTAAAAGTATAGATCGTTTTCAAAAAAATAATCTGATTAATTATCTCTACAAAGATCCTTGTCGAACATAAATCTACCAGCGACAAGAATTGTCTTAGAGCAATCCTTCCAGGGTGTAATGCTACCACTACTTTGCTTATACTGCCAGCACAGAATGAGAGGAGTCAGTCAGTGGAGTCTGTTGAAACACTGCATACGGACTTATACAGGAGTTTATTTGTTAGCATTGTCAATTAACATGGAAGCATTAAGTGTATTTGAAATTCGATATAGCTACAAAATGATAGGAATATCTTTCTAAATGTATCACTCCCACCCCACCCCCTTCCTTTTTAATGGTTCTACGGACCTGGGGGAACAATCTTGAAGATATATACTTCATAGCAAATTAAAGTATGAAACCCATTTTGACATAATTATGATGTGGGGGGAAAACAACAATAAACTGAATATTGCTAGATTGCTAGGAACTTATAACCATCATGGTGCGAGACATATTAAGACAAAAAATATAATAACTACAATATCAAGTCACAATATCTTAATCTGTGTTTAAGTTGCATAATCTTTCATCCTCGTACAATACTTGTAATCATTTAACGTCGTTTTGATTTACTGTCCAAATAACAGATACTAAAGCTACACAATTAGTCAGACTCTACATATTGCAAAATAAATAACGGTATCTAACTTACATTTTACACTTCGGTGAATTCTGTAGAAATAAAAAAAAATCAACATTTCATATTTCACTTTCAATATAAGGCACCTCTCGATATACACAGCTAAATACATGTACATGTATGTTTCTGCTTTGCTCTCATTCATTGACCTTTTTTTATACAGGAGTGATATCCTCTTACACTTCATCAACTTTTTTATGAATTTTACATATCATTCTAACAGTTTGGTAGGTCAGAGATGATTACATGACTACACAATTTATACTTAGCCACTGTACAGGCAGAAAGACGTGAATATCATTGTTATTTCTTTAGTTATAGTTTCCTGTTTTTTAATAGATCATAAATCCTATATATCTACACTGGAACGTCTGTAATATTCTATATGAGAAGATCTAGAAACACCATATAATAAATATAGTAAAGCGGAAGAGCTTGATCTAACGTTATGACAATAAACTACAAAGTATCATTATAACATTTATAAGTCATCATCATTTCTCAAACAGCAGCTTTGATACACCAACACCATTATATGGTAAGAAAATCACAAAATTATGGAGGAAAGCAGACAAATTGCAGAACAGACAGAATGATAGAACCACAGAATGTAGAACGACGGAACAGAAAACTGAAAAAAGGGATAAAAGTTATAAAATGATAGGAGATGGTGAGACAAATTATTGTTGCAGACAATTATATCAAACCCACAAAAAGAAAATTAACTAGATGAATATTCGACCGCGCGCGGTCGGAATTTATGCCTCCGCCATCACCAGATCGGAAATGTATGGCATACATGTACACTCTAAAAAGGATTGGTCCAACAAAATTACAAATCATTTCACTTAAAATGCACAGGAGACAAAAATTTATTTCATTTCATTTTCAAACGAGGCTAAAAACCAGTAATGTCATGTAATTTCATGTAAATTGACCTCTGTGGCCTCTGACCTTTGACCTACTTACACCAAAATCTAATCAGTTCATCTTCGTATGGGGATACGTACTAGTACCAAGTTTGAAGTTCTTACCTCAAACAGTTCTTGAGATATCGCAGTAACGGTGCTAAAAACCAAGAATTTCATGTAATTTCATGTAAATTGACCTCTGTGACCTCTGACCTTTGACCTACTTACCCCAAAATCTAATCAGTTCATCTTCGTATGGGGATACGTACTAGTACCAAGTTTGAAGTTCTTACCTCAAACAGTTCTTGAGATATCGCGGTAACGGTGCTAAAAACCAAGAATTTCATGTAATTTCATGTAAATTGACCTCTGTGACCTCTGACCTTTGACCTACTTACCCCAAAATCTAATCAGCTCATCTTCGTATGGGGATACATACTAGTACCAAGTTTGAAGTTCTTACCTCAAACAGTTCTTGAGATATCGCGGTAACGGTGCTAAAAACCAAGAATTTCATGTAATTTCATGTAAATTGACCTCTGTGACCTCTGACCTTTGACCTACTTACCCCAAAATCTAATCAGTTCATCTTCGTACGGGGATACATACTAGTACCAAGTTTGAAGTTCTTACCTCAAACAGTTCTTGAGATATCGCGGTAACGGTGCTAAAAACCAAGAATTTCATGTAATTTCATGTAAATTGACCTCTGTGACCTCTGACCTTTGACCTACTTACCCCAAAATCTAATCAGTTCATCTTCGTATGGGATACGTACTAGTACCAAGTTTGAAGTTCTTACCTCAAACAGTTCTTGAGATATCGCGGTAACAGTGCTAAAAACCAAGAATTTCATGTAATTTCATGTAAATTGACCTCTGTGACCTCTGATCTTTGACCTACTTACCCCAAAATCTAATCAGCTCATCTTCGTATGGGGATACATACTAGTACCAAGTTTGAAGTTCTTACCTCAAACAGTTCTTGAGATATCGCGGTAACGGTGCTAAAAACCAAGAATTTCATGTAATTTCATGTAAATTGACCTCTGTGACCTCTGACCTTTGACCTACTTACCCCAAAATCTAATCAGTTCATCTTCGTATGGGGATACATACTAGTACCAAGTTTGAAGTTCTTACCTCAAACAGTTCTTGAGATATCGCGGTAACGGTGCTAAAAACCAAGAATTTCATGTAATTTCATGTAAATTGACCTCTGTGACCTCTGACCTTTGACCTACTTACCCCAAAATCTAATCAGTTCATCTTCGTATGGGGATACATACTAGTACCAAGTTTGAAGTTCTTACCTCAAACAGTTCTTGAGATATCGCGGTAACGGTGCTAAAAACCAAGAATTTCATGTAATTTCATGTAAATTGACCTCTGTGACCTCTGACCTTTGACCTACTTACCCCAAAATCTAATCAGTTCATCTTCGTATGGGGATACATACTAGTACCAAGTTTGAAGTTCTTACCTCAAACAGTTCTTGAGATATCGCGGTAACGGTGCTAAAAACCAAGAATTTCATGTAATTTCATGTAAATTGACCTCTGTGACCTCTGACCTTTGACCTACTTACCCCAAAATCTAATCAGTTCATCTTCGTATGGGGATACATACTAGTACCAAGTTTGAGATTCCTACCTAAAATGATTCTTCAGATATCGCGGTAACAAGAAGTGGGACGGACGGACGGACGGACGGACGGACGGACGGACAACCCGAAAACATAATGCCTCCGGCACCCACCTTCGGTGGGCGGAGGCATAAAAACGCAAACGAAAACAATGCGATCATAATATCACAATGGTTGAATAGAGTGCAAACAAGTTCATTACTTTTAAATCTTTACGAAATACATACCACTACTTTCGACGCCAAAAGGTACGAATGTTGGCAACACATTCAAACCTTGCATTTGGCAACACATTCAAATCTTATCAATTTTTTTTTCTTGAAAAGAGCCAGCCCTTTCCAGGTATATATAAGGAATAAGTATTTTTGTTTGTACATGTATATTACCGGATTGATAAGAGGGAAAACAATTTACACCCGAGCATATCGTTAGTTCAGTTAGTTACTGATGCACACTATACCCCCCCCCCCCCCCCGCCTTCTCCAGTGGAAATGGGTATACATTTCGTCGCTCTTCCTCACAGTTCAAAAAACTCCCTAATAATTGCTTCTACTTTTCGCATTTCGTACCTACATCATACAAAACCAGGAATTTCTATAAATTGCACATACCTCACCCATCCATTTATATTACAACCAACACCGTATGTACACTTCTTTTGTATTGCTTACATTCTTTTGTACACGTTTAAAACTTCCCAATATTCAAACAGTTTGTTTTTCTATATATTTTTGCGCTTTCGCATACCGTACTGGCTAATAATTTCAAGACATGTTACAATAGCCCTAATTTATTACATAACTACATATTATTATCCCTCCCAGACTATTTAAAGAGTAAAATGTACATTAATGTATGTCCTTATTCCAAGCAGTGTTATTGGCTCCAACGTACTCTAAAGTACTATACAATCACACATTTTTAAGGAATAAATAGAAGGCTCATTATTACATAACGTTCAAATCATACAAGCAACATGGATGAAATAGTAACTGATCATATTGTTTTTAACGTACAAACATTTGAAAAAGACTCATTTTTTCGTTAGCATAAAGATATACCTTATACCATAAAGTAGCACAATATGAGAGCAATGTGTTGAATTTGTTTGGGGGATATGACTTATGAAAGTATCCAATATATTGCCATATCTTCACATTTGTCATGTTTAGTACAGATGAATAAAACTTTTTGTTGATAAACGTCAAATCGGCCATACTTTCCCCGAAGTATGGACAAGACATGTAATCTAATTTAGATTGCAGAAATTGTATGTGAAGAATCGCCTTTTCATTGTGTAGGTAGCGTCGAAAATTAAATTGTACATTTGTACATTGTACATTATGAAATTTCTAGACAACGATTCATCTTACAACAATGGATGAATTTTTGTTTTAATAACAAACCAAACTCCTTTCCGAATATATATAGATCTCTTTGTCCAAACGACTTTGGAAGTGAGATTAAATGAACAATTTTTCAATGACAGTTATGAATATTTTCACAATTCTTTCTCCATTTTCTCTCCATTGAGATTGACAAAGCGATTGTAATGACATGTCATCAGAATTAATATTGAACAGCAAGTTAAACTTTGAAATATTAGGAAACGCGTTTTTATTAATACTTAAAAGATTAACATAAGTCGTGACGAAGACGTTCGAAAGCCTTGAAATGAATTAACGCAAAATATCATATTAATCAAATTAATGCAGTGACGTTATTTTTATTTCGCTACATTTTGTATAAATTACATGGCTATTATGGTTGATTATACGAAAAATATACGTATATGTCACAACGCACATTTGCAAGTTGAAATCAGAACGCTGGAATGCCAATCTTATTGCTGGAAATTTAGATCAATATCTCTTTCTGAATGAAATGAAATCAAGTTTAGTCAAAATGTTTTAAACTACTATTTTTGTCACATTCTTTATAATGATCGACCAATAACTGGCCAAGAATTCTATATATTCACATTTCATAAGTTGTAATGAGACACGATATAATTTTTTTCCTTTTGTTATGTTTTGTTTTGTTTTGTTGTGTTTTTGCAATAACTCACAGATAGCATTACCTATCTGGCGGGAAGGTCTCCATAATTATCAAAAAGAGAGATCACATCACAATTAATTTAAAGGCTAATTAGTTCTTGAATAATACTTTCAAAGACAAATCAGTAAGGGGTATTGGTAACAGATATATAACATATCACTTTCAAGATGTTCGCCTCTATAGTGTTTTCTTATGTCATCTTTCTGATTTTTGGTTTGATCGGTACCTCGGAAATAGCTTTCTTATGAATAATTATGAAGCTAGGAGGTAATCTCAAAATCATCATGCAAAAACGTATAATATTACGATGTTAAAGCACGTTTTCTTTTGGTGTTGTTAAGAAGACCATTCTTTAATGTGGAGGTACAACTGCAGGTACCTCTTTGAACCAATCTTCACAGAAATCACACATTATATACTTGATATAGCTCACTTTGGATTGATGACGAATCGCATTCCTTGTCCCGGCGTAACCTTGATTGGCGCTCCATCTCCGAACCTGATGGTGGTCACCCCGGAGCTTCCGGGGGCTTGGACCTGTTGCTGGACCTGCGTCTGGACCTGCGGTTGTACCTGTTGAGGAGGACCTGACTGGTGTATTATCTGGCGTTGATAGGTCTGAGTGCCCGGCTGGATTGGTATCGAGATGCTATCACCTCCCAGTCGGATGGTTCCCGGGGCAGAGCCGGTGATGATGTGAGGACTGGAATAGCCAGGCTGTGAGTAGCTTTGCTGCTGCTGATAGACATCCTGTGGATAGCCGGTTTGTTGAGTGTAGCTTTGCTGCGGGTAGATCTGCTGTTGGTATCCCACTTGTTGGTGCATCTGCTGCTCCGGCTGCACCTGGAACTGAAGATTTCCAGAATCCTGTCTTTTGATGACTATGTGCTGACCATGCCTCTGCGGTGCTTGGTTTGACTGCTGTTGAACAATGACATGTTGGCTCTCCACAGGTGGCGATCCCATCGGGGATCCCATGGAGTTTTGCCGCTGGATGACCTGGACACGGCTCTGCTGTTGAGGCTGAGGTTGAGGCTGGACTGGTGAAGGCGTGATGCCAGGTGACATGTGGATCACTCTGACATTGCTTGCAACGTTTGAAGAAGGCTGACTATGCTGTTGCACCAAACCAGGACTGGTCTTCCGATGGCAACTGGGACAGGAGCCATGATCTCCACCAGCCGGAACTCCGCCGCTAGTTAGCCTGATGGTGGCAGGCTGCTGCTGCTGCTGAGACTGCTGTTGCTGAAACTGTGGCAGGAAAACTTGCATGGGAACGGGTGTCCGCTTGCTGAGTCGGATGATCCCTTCAGGACTCACCTGGATCTGGTGTTCGTGACCTATCTCTTCCGCTGACAGGCTGACCGGTGGTGACTCTGTGGATCCTACACGCAGGACGGTCTTGCCAAGTAAAGGTTTTCTCGCTGGCTGTGGCTGTGGCATTGGCGGTGGGTTATCAAAGGTAGGCTTGGTCCCTGGTGAGGTCGGAGTAAAGATCAATGATCCGTCTGGAGTAGATGGCACATTATTACTACTTGCAGCCCTTACCCTGAATGTGATAGTCTTTCCTGCTTTGTATGCCTCCGGAGCAAGCTTGGGATCCGGGGTCAGCGTGATCCTACCATTCTTGTCCACGTAAGACAATGGAACTTCAATTGGCTGTTGCTGAGGAAGGAAATTCGACCTCTTTTTGATAGTGTCCCCATCTTTAAATTCTGCCTCAGGGTCAAGCAGTACTATTGCTGTTTTTGACACGTGCTTTTTTTGTTTACCGGATTCCGTATTATCTTCACTTTTCTTCCTTGATTTTTCTGCCGATTTTTCTGACCTTGCCACAGCTCCAAGTGCTACTGCTTCCGATAAACTGACTTCTTGCTTTTGTGCCTTGTCCTTGCTTTCCTTTCGTTCTGGTTTTACTAGTTCTTTCGATTGTTCTGGTTTAGCTTTTGTTGCAGCCTTTGGAGCTGGCTTGGGGGCTGGCTTTGGCGCGGGTTTTGGTGGGCCACCTGTGGCCCCTTTGGCAGGTGCTTTTGGCTTGCTCTCCTGTTTGGGCTCCGGGAGGGCGTCGGTTTTACTCTGACTTTCACAACCTATCGGACTCATCCTCTTTACTGGCCTCTTTTTTACCTCTTCAATCTCGTCATCTAGAGGTGAACTACTTTCTGAATGACTGCATTCCTGATGGAAGAAAGGACTAAGACGGGCATGAAGAGGAGCCCTCTTGGATCGGTAACGATCATCTTCATAATCACTGCACTCTGAACTGTCGCTGTCATACTCTGTCGTCTCAGCGGAACTTGGCCGACGAATCGTCCATGGGATGCCTTGGTAGGAAGCAATCGATGAACAACAAAGACAATTCCCACTGCACTCGCTCTCGCTTAGGGTGTCCTCATCAGAATCATCCTCAGCGTCTCCATCCATGCCGCTCAAAGGCACATCAGGGTTTCTCGTCGTAGTCGTTATATCCGAGGACACATCATTGGCGTTACTGTCTCTCGAGTTCGTATTATTCATCCTCGGGACGTTGCTTTGGCCTCGTTGGTTGTTATACCCTTTCCCTCTATTTGAATTCTTGGCTGGTTGATCACGTCCGTTTTGAGCAGCTTTCTTGCGCTGAAGCTGGGCTAGCTGTCCCTTCGGTAGTGGTCCCACCCTCGAAGACATGCTCGACTCGTCTGCGTCTAAATCTGTCATTTGGTTGACGTCATCTTCCGTATCGACACAGCTGCGATCACGCATGTTCTCATCCCCGCTGTCTTCGGTATCTCCCTCATCGCTCACCCGGTCTTCGTCCTTCACCTTCTGGAAATTTCTATACATCGACGCCATCTGTCTTGAGATTTCGTCACCACTATCCCGAAGATTCGTCTGCAGAAGGAAATAAAAATTTTAAAAAATATCATAGGTATGCTAAATAAAACACTGAAATATTTGAACATTTGTTTTAGTAAAGGCTTAAGGTTAGATGATCATCATTATAACAAAACAAAAATCTTATATTTTCCCATCCGTTACGAAAGAAGGACATGATGAACGAGACCACTGTAGGCGAAACTAATTTTTTGTATATGTACATTTTTATATTGTTGTAAATTATCAAATAAGTTTGATACATTTGTAAAACAATCAGCAAGAACGATATGTTGTGTTGGTCAAGTCCAGTAACACGAGTTACAACATCGCTGGTCTCATGGTTCAATTATGATTGTTTTAAAGATAAGACACCCCATGCTGTGGTCTAACACTCAGCTGTATACATGAACTTGACAGTATCATAAGGTTATACTCAGGGGAAATCGTGTCGAGTTAATATCCGCAGCGGGATTTCACACGCGATGGGAGCATGAGAGGCACCAAGATCTATCTGTCCAATTCTTCTTATTTGTCTTCCCCTCCTCCTCCTTCTTCTTCCTTGCCCCCCCCCCCCCCCCCCCCCCCCCCCCCCCCTCTCTCTCTCTCTCTCTCAGAGTACGTCATCATGTTGAGGCACAATTTGAGTATTGGTACAATTGATTGTGGAAGCTGGATAGCACAACACAATATATCCAAGTGCTTATTTTCTAGTTTTAAGAAGCTATTAAATTTATATATTGTTGCTCTTACTATGTCAATTTTTGAGAAATAACAATAAAAACAGAAAGAAAAAAAATGTATCCAAGTTTCTCATTGCGAAATTCAGGTCCAGACAGATTATATCCATTCAATCGTGAAACAGATGTTTATATTTTACCGCATTTACATGATTTTAATAATACAAGAAATGAAATCTGGTATACACTATGAGTACCTTTTATCAAGCATCATGAGCAGTTTAATTATAAATTATAATCCTTGATGCTATCAACATTTTTTCAAATATATAGCGAACATGGGATTTTTCAAAGCTATACATGCCTATACAATCTTTTTCCTTTTTCTATGTACAGCATAACGTATTATTCAATTGAGCGGATTCATAAAAATTACTCCGGAAAATGCGACAGAGCCAGGATACAATATTTCGACTATGATGGCCCATAAACTTGTATTCCTTTATTTCAAAACACAAAGAAGCTGTCTGCAGTCACAAGACTTATGGTACTCATTTCCAGTGAGGGATTGCAAACGTGACTTTATAGTGACACCAAGGGGAGGGTCCAGGATTTTGAAAGGGAGCACAAACTTCTAAGAAGCAAGACTTTTAACAAGAACAAGAAAAGAAAACGAGGGTCTTCTTAATTCTGGGGTGCTGATTTCCCTTTTTTGTGTTAATCTGACAAGCAGGAAAAAGGTTTTCACATCCCCCCAAAAATGGGGGGGGGGATATTTTCTAACGCCGCCAGTTGGTGATACATCGGATGGAATGGTAAGACTTGGTCAGACACTGAGTGGACGTGACGTCATAATGGGTCCCTAAGTGATAATCGCCATCAGCTACTACACAGAAAGCTTGGTGACAAATGTGTGAATGGACCTTCTCTCCTCCACTCCACGAGAGTTTACATTCCTCTTTAGTGACGGGTGTCATTCTTTTGGGTCCTTCCTCCTCCTGTATAGTAGGCTGCGCACTTACACGACGACGGCATTCCTTGTTCGCCATGCTATGCTCTCCGCCCCATCCCTTTTTTCACCCCCCCCCCCTCTCAACACTCACTATTTTTCTATCTCTCCCCCTCTCTCTCTCTCTCTTTCCTAGCTCCTATTTTGCTTTAACATCCGGGTCCTGTCTCACAAAGAGTTGCGATTGATCAGGTTGGATCGCAAGTCCTCCAATCAATCGCAATAATGACAAACTCTTATGTCTTCAGTACAGAGTTGCGAGTCAGTATGGAGTTAGGATTTATGTGAATCAGTCGCAACACTTTATAAGACAGGGCCCATAAATGTCTACAATCTGTCGATCTTTCTCTATAATACCCTTCCTAATTTTCCCTTCTTTTATGTGTCTATTTCACTCTTGCTTGTCGAGTAAATCTATCTGTATCCAATTTTCTACAATGTATAACCCTGTTTTAAATCTATAGAAAACAATAAACTATTGATCTATTTCCCTTCTCGCCTCTAAACTCAAACGAGTTTCAAACGAGTTGCATAATGAGTTTTGGAGTAGGCCAATTAAAGCATCGATCAGCTTGATATACTCTCGAGTATAAAAAAGTACGTAAATACATGAAAACCACGTGAGCCTAATTAATCTTTGTAACACTCAATTCAACGCTGTGGTCCTGTTATTATGTGTCATAGCTCGCCGTGTTGTCATTCCACATCAAGACAGGTGAGATTTTCCTAATTAATATATCAGCAGGGGGTAGAAATCAGTGCAATATGACTGGGGCGAATCCATGATTTGCAAAAGGGGGTTCCAATACCCTTAAAAATTCTGACAGGCAAAAAAATATGTTATTAGATTTTTGTGGTGTTAATTTACACCTGAAATCTCTGACAAGCAATAAACCAACAACACAAAAACAAACAAACAAAAGCAGTCAGGACCTCTTCTACTTCTTCTTTATCGGTATTTGCATTGCTCAGAACGTCCATGAATGTATGCAACGTGTGACGTCACGACTCAAAGGCATACCTGATTCCATATCAACAATGTAGTGACAGTTTGATAAACCTTGCAGTTAGGGTCGAGTTCCATTCCTATCATTTACCACCCATGTTCCAGAAAGTGCCATCACCAAATCTTAACATAGGCCTATGACAGGAAGTAGCAGCGGAAGTGGCATCAGCAGTAGATATAGACTTATTGAAAAGATGTACTCAATTGTATAAGCTTCTTTTGTCTGCATCTTTGTTTTATCCTTTACACGAATCGTGCGTACTGCAAATGTTGGAAAACACATAACACTGCTCATAATTATAAGAGCAACATAAAATTCTGTGAGAATGTAAAAAGGAGATTTAAGGGGTTTTGTAATTGTTGATGCAGCTAGAGGCAGGTAGCATAATTTATTAGTGGTCGTCGAAAGAAATATGAGTAAGACCTCCCAAACTACCAACAAATTGGAATTTTCGATGATTTATTTTTTCACTTGATATTTTCTTAATTATCTTTCTGCTCACATGCGGTATTATAATTTTGCTCGATTATTGGTCATGTTAAATTAAAAATGACTTCCGGCACATACACAGTAGGCTCTAGGCAGCGTGGCAAGTCCCAGCTGCAGAGCAGCCCTTTGCGTTGTGAACAGACATCTCTAGCATGTTGGGGACTGAGCAAAGGTATTTCCTTGCTATAACCTCGACTAGCATATACAACGTGTTTATGGCATAAATCCAGTCCTTGCTTGTTACTGCACATGCAATTCATTTCTCAACGACGGTCTTGTTTTCATCGTGGTAACATTACACAGGTGATAGTTGAATTTGTCGGCTCGGGTAGCTGAAAGTACTGCACATACCGTCATGTTCACAAGCTTAACCGTGCTTAACACAAAACATGCTGGCAATTCAGTAGGGGCCGCTGCTGGGGAAACCAAGGATGATCTTTGTATCAAGATCTGCTAGTACTTTGCATGAAAAACAGACTTTTAGACAATCCAGGGAAGGTTTTTAGGCATAGGATGCACACACACAAATAAAGTTGTAAATTGTTTACACTGACGTTCTTATAAAATGAAGAAGAGAATTTCAAGAGACGTTAAAAGGTCGGTATTCGAAACGATATGACGCAAATCTTTCCGAAGTTCCGGTAATGGACTGAAGAATATTCGAAGAAAATAAACACTGAGTGAAATAGCTTTCAACAATTAATTTTCCAATAATAATGGCATGTTTTGTAGCCTGTATCCTTTGTTCATTGGCCACTAAGAACCGACGCAAAATGTATGATAGTTTATGCATAGAAAAATATATTAGAAAGGCATTCATTCCTTCATTACATGATACCAATATGATTCTGAAAGGTGATAAAACCTTTAAAACAACCACCAAATAATAATAACGATAATGTGTTTATACAATCCTAATCGAAATATTGTTCGTCTTTTTGAATCATTTTCACCAAATAGAATTCTGGTAAACAATCATCTCACGATTGTCCACTCCAAACTATGATAACAAACTCATTTTGTGTGCGCTATTCACAAGGCCGATGGACAATAAAAAAATTCAATCAGCGCCAACAATGTTGACCAGTATGACGTCATAGAGAAGTCCCACTTATACAAAACTATAGCCTTTTAAAGGCTAAATTCCAATATTGTTACAGAGGTGAGTCAGACGCTAAATAACTGGTTGAATACATCCAAGTGCGCAAGTGCCACTAAGGCATGAATGTACTGAACATACTTTACAAACATTATCCAAGGTGAAAGTGACACAAATGCAGTGACGTAGGTTTATTGGTAAACAAAACGGAAGATTCGTGTAATCTTTCTCTTTTCCCAACTTTTTTCTAAAATTATCATCGTCCAATCTTTTTTGGCATGAGGCTCTCTCTCTCTCTCTCTCCGTCTCTCTCCCCCCCCCCCCCCCTCTCTCTCCTTCTCTTTCGTCCTCCCCCATTCATTCCCACTCTTTCTTTTCCTAGAATCGTTCATACACATTTATGCATCTCAATAATTATCTGCTTGGAAACAGCTGACGCGGACCAATGACAAATTATCCAATCACCACATATTAAGCTCCACGTCAAACAAGTAACAACTTCTTGACGTTGATCGATGTCATATGCCAAGGAATATCGAATATGAGCTCTTGGGAGAGGATCAGCTACTACAGGGTGTTTCATGAAATTAAGACAAGGTGTCGTTTCTCATGAAAGCTTGTAGAGGAGGGAGTTGATTTCATAATATAAGAAGGCGCAGCCGTGGTATGCTATAGAAGTGATCGTGAGAGCAGTAGTTGTACTAGTGGTAGTGGTGGATGTAGTAGTATATTATAGTAAAAATAGTTGTAAAATAGTGTAGACGTATAGTATAAGTACTATAGTAGTATTAGTACTACTAGTTTAAGTAGTTGTTATAGTATATACAAATGTAATAAATATTTGTATATTATTTACAATGTATTGTTGTATAGAATAGGTATATGGCAGAAGTAGAGGAGTATAGTAACAGTAGTAAAAGAAGAAGAAAGAGAAAGAGAATGAGAAGTAGGGTAAAAGTAGTAGTAGTATTAGAAGCAGAAGTAGTATAGGAGTAGTAGTAGTAGTAGTAGTAGTAGTAGTAGTAGTAGTGTAGGGGTAGGAGGTGTATGAGTATAGTCATGATGGTAGTAGGAATAGTAGTTGTAGTAGTAGTAGTAGTAGTAGTAGTAGTAGTCTAGTAAAAGAAGAAGAGAAAAGAAGAAGAGTGGTAGTAGCAATAGTAGTAGTAGTAGTAGTAGTAGTAATAGTAGTAGCAGTAGTAGTAGTAGTAGTAGTAGTTGCTGTTTTTGTTGAGGTGGTGGTGGTGGTTGTATAGCAATAGTATAGCAGAAGTGGAAAAGTAGTATAGTAGTAGTAGTATCATAGGAGTATATTAGAAGTAGAAGTAGTAGTAGCAGTAGAAGTAGTAGTAGTTGTTGTAGTAATAGTAGTAGCAGTAGTAGTAGTAGTAGTAGTATAGCAGTAATAGTAGTATGTTACTGTCACGGTAGCAGTAGTAGGAGTTAGAGGAGTAGGAGAAGTAGTAGTTATAGTATAGTAGTAATGATGGTGATAGTGTAATAGTAGTGTTTTTCTGGTTGTTGTTGTTGTGGTGGTGGTGGTAGTGGTGGTGACACTATAGCAGGGGTCAATACTCTAATTATTGTAACCCTATGCACTCACTCACACAACTGATGCAGGATAAGGAGTGGTATATCTTTGAGTAGTAATCGGACAATATGAGTATGGCCCCGGAGAAGTGCAGGGGAAGTGCAGTAGAAGCACATGTATATCATCAAAATTCCCTCACGTTATTTTATGAAGCACTCTATAGTGTACATCTTCTATCTGTCGGTATCACCGCCATATATTCGTCTTTACCACAGCCTAGACAATGGTGAACATAGTGCGCGGGACTCTATACCGGCTGGCCTGACGTGTCTCATAACATCCTTATATGGAAGTGATGCCGCGAGGGCCCGCAGGAGGGGTAAGTAGTTAGATGGAGATCTTAAAGCTACCCACTTTGGTAGAGATGCGTGATTGATATTAATTCAAATCAAAGCAACCTGGTAAATTGAGGTGGACATTATTGAATGTTGTACTAGCAGAATGCTTTGTACTATATAGAGCAAGTAGTAAGTCAACCTGATAAGCTAGAGAGATGTAAGAAACTAAATGAGTCCTATACAGAGAGAGAGAGAGAGCGAGAGACAAAGAGAAAGGAAGAGAGAGGAAGAGAGAGGGGTGAAATATTGTTCGAGAGAAAGGGGGTGATGGAGATAGACACATGGCTGAGAAGTTGACAAAGTGAACCAATATACTTACATCAATTCGGATGGGGAAGAAGAGGAAGAGCCAAATGTAGAGAAGTCAGAATTAAAACAATAATTATTACTCTCGTCGTTACGCAACTATATACAGCGTGTGCATTTCATAAATTGAAGACAAAAGGTAAATAACCATTGTGAAACACATCATCTGTCAGGTTAATTATGACTGTGGTATTATTGAAAGAGATGACAAAACAAGACAAAAAAGATGCCACTGATATGATGTAAGCCAATACAACACCATCTCATCTGATGGACATCTATGACATCGGTGATTGTAGAAAACCTTCAAAATACTCAGTGTCTTTGTTAAGGCAATATCGAATATCATATAACCACCATAACCACACAGTTCACTCTGTTACAACATATACATATATATATCGGTAGGGCTACATCATACATTGGTACGACTACATCATACGTATAAAGGCCGACCTGAGTGTAATTTGGTTGCAGTTGCAGCCAAACAGCCATCACCATCAACATTGTTCTAAAAGAAAGAAGAATATGACAATGTCTCAATAAAAATATAAAACGATATTAGTTACGCACCTAAAGCATCGGTAAGAGAAAACAACATAGACAGCTTTGATTGCAGTATCCTTCTCAAGCACTGTACACCGACATATCGATATATATTTCACCTTAAATGGCACACAATTTTCCAATCAACCACGGTAAATCTAGCACAGCTTATTTCGGCGCGTCAAAATTGGTTTCCCGCCAATATCAGCACGCTATACGCACACAAATCTCAAATCGTCTGACTGCTGCGAGTGGTATGTTTACATCTTCCGCAGATCAGTTCAGCTGGTTATTCCAATTTGATTAAATACTCGGTCGTCTGTCAATTTTCATTGGTTTCTCGCAGACCCATCAAAGGTCACGATGGAGAATGATTCTTTAAAGATGTCTATCGAAAGACAACAACAGTTTCACAGCATTATAGGTCGTCGTCTTATCAGTACAGTTTCTAAAGTGTCGGAAGACAGCATTCAATATTTAAGCGAAGCATTAGGTAAAAGAATGATATTAATAATAATATTCCGTTCTTACAAAGCGCATATCGCATTATGATATAGCGTCTCTATGCGTTTGCAAAGGACTTTGGATATTATGTGGAGAGATAACGACGTATGCTTCTGTTCTAAATTGTATAAATAAAAACAAAGCTCAAACAGACAAGTTAATGCAAGCCTAGACAGAGCAAAATATTTTGTAGATGGCAGTTTCTCACAGAGTTACAATCAATTAGAGTTCCAATTAATAGTTCTGATGTCTTTCTAGTCACGTCTACTGCTGGGGTATAGAGACGAGGCACTGACAATCAAAACAGTAAAAGTCACATGCTTCCATACGACATGTCTACAATAAATTATTTATGGAAATCACAACTTTCATGTCAAGAAGGAATATGCTGTATGTTTAGAAAAATCTTCATTTAAAATATATATATGTAATGAAGAAGCCTATAGATACGTCGATTTGTATAATCTTTTACGCAGTAATTTTACTCCGCCTTTCTCTTTCTTTCCCCTTCCCCTTCCCCTTCCCCTCCTTGAATTCTTCAGTACTCGGAATCTCAAATCAGAACAATAAAATTATTAATAGCAGTCCCATTAGCAATACCCGGGTCTTGAAATTGACATTTACGACGATCGAACCTCTAGAAGATGGAATGGAACTGTGATGTAACGAGAAAAATATGTTTACATCTTGACGGCTTAACTACCAATCCCGTTTGGAATAGAGTATTGAAGAAAAGATATCGTCATTCTGATTTCAGAGGGTCATTAAAACGGATTTCAATTCCGATGCCACATAATCCAATTATGATATCGTAGAGTATTGGCTATATGAAAGTAATTAGCATATATATATATATATATATAATATATACTCACACAAACGCACACAAACATTTTACACAATTTCAAAACGGATACAGAGGTAGGATATATATTAATCTACGGTAGGCTAATTTTTAGGCGTCTTGGACATGCCTTTGCTGAGAATAATGTACATAAAAATGATCATGATAAATTTGTTAATACATGGAAAAAGAAAAGGGGCGATTTTAAAATCTGCTGCACTTTATGCATGCCAGTTCTATTTCCCTATTATATCAAAAAGCATCAAATACATGAAGATTGGATATTCGTACAGTGATTTGATAAGCATATCCAGCAGATCTGCAATAGCTCTGTCAGCCTTCATTTGATTTGGCGTCGGACGTAATTGCAAGAAAATAGAGTAATTCCACAATTGCTTTGAAAGGAAATGATGAGATTCAAGAAAGCAAAAACAAAGCCCCTGAATATCAATGAATGACTGAATCTCATGGAAATACAACAAAGCGAGGCTGATAAAGAAAAAAAAGTATCATACGAAGAAAAATGAGGGGCATTCAGAACAGAAATATTCAAACGATGGTCTTTTATAAACGGAAAAGAATTATCGGTATCATTCGAGAATAATTTTACGAAAGATTGTAATACTCCATTAACGCATCTCGAGATCAGAATTTTCTTACTCAATAATAATGGTATTCTGGTCAATGGGTATCTCCGCCCCCTGACACAAATCATGCAATTTTTGAAAATACTTTTTTTATTGGGCTTCGACTCGATCACACATCACCAAGAACACTGGATAGATTATGCCCGGTTTTAAGATTCCATCTACCTTTAATGTCCCTTTATGCAAGATAAAGAAACACGTAAATATAACAATACAACATCAAATCTACATGAACTAGGAGAAAGTGGAAATAATAGGTCTTGCAATACTAAAATGGAAATTCATTCGCTGAGCAGCATTGCTACCAGGGTGGCTCTGCGAACATCAATTGACACACCATTCGTGTTTCCCCCAGGTTGCCGAAACCAGACCCTGACTTCCAATTAGTTTCTGATTCCATCTATCACTCATGAAATTGGTAGCCGATTAGCCGAGAAAGGAATGAGGTAATTCAGACGGTGTTTTGCATTTTTCCTCTTTTCTTTTTACTGGGATCCCAAGAGAAGATTACCGAGATGGAATCCCTTTTCAGTCAATGATTAACGAGATTCTACAGATTTGTGACGATATAATGTAGAAAATATCTGTAGTCATAAAGTCAGCAACATTTATTTCTTTGCAGTTTGAAAAGGAATCGTAAAGACATGGGGAAAAGGAGCTTTATTTGCAAACCCGAATCCGGGGCCTGTTTCCCAAAGGTACTACTTAAAAATCAATGAATTAAAGACAAGTTTTCGTGATGGAATCGTAATTCATTACGTATAACATTTTGCTATGCAAATGATATATTGGACGTTACATGATTTATGTCCCTCTTCATCTTTCTCTTTATCAACCCCTCTAATATCCCATCCGCACGATCCAAATGTATGTGTGTGTGTGGGGGTGTGGGTGCGTGTGTAAGTGTGAACGCGTGCTTAACATCATCATCTATCTCCGTATCACGTCTTCTTCTGCTTCCTTTCTATCTCTCTCTCATGCAAGAATACTCTTCCAGGGAGCTCATTCCTAACTCCTGCCATCCATCATGTTCCTTTGGGGGTAAATACGCGGTCGTCCTAACTTGTTACGAACCAGGCCAAGAAAGTGTCAAGTTTGTTGTCGAGGAATAAAAAAGGAACATGGGACCATAAAATTATTATAAATAGGATGCTGTGAACCTTTGTGAACTTCCGTTCGAGACGAAAATGGCGAATGGATTAGGACCAAAATACAGGAACACGGTTTATGAAACCAACGCCCATTGATATGATGTGTCTGCAAAATCACTTGGTGATGTCAACGAGGCTAAAACCAGATTTTGACAATCGTCGCATGCCACATTATTTTTGCAGAGACAGCAACATACTAATTTCTTCCTATATACTGTTTTACGCGTTTTTTATTAAAAACAAAGTAACATGACAACAAGCTTATGGCTCAATTTAATGCAACTCACTTATAAAAAAATATATGAAAGCAAAATTTAACGATGTAAGTCTTGAAACACAAGCTTTGGAACTATATCTCAAGAGTTTCTGGCTCTATCATTCGCCTGCGATGACGTAACAAACACTGCGCTACTTTCGCCACGCCACTTCCATAATTAACGGTGTCAGGAGATAAGGGTGTCGGCGATGTGTTGGCCTTTCTGCATTTAAATTCATTGGCATTGTAAGTAAGAAATACAAAGCTATAAAACAAACAAAAATGATAACTCACATAATTATAATTGTAGTAGAATCAACAGATACAATGCAAGGTCAACACCAGCATGACCAGATGAACGATCGGAGGTAGCTCTTCCAAAACCTTTTTATCACAACTCTTCTAATTCATTGTCTGTCCTTTGGGAATGTATCTCAGTGGGATGGTCTAGTGATAATGGAACACATATTAGACATGGAGTAGCAGCATCTCGAGACTCCTTCGTGGTTCGTTGGGGTCAATACTCTCAATCCTTGTAACCCTATGCACTCACTCACACAACGGAAGAATAATGATATCGGCTGTTTTAATGACGTTGCAAGTTTACCACAAAACTGTTCACGTGTACTATGATATCACAAAAGGTACATACCTTCTAAAACTATATAAGAAGAACAAAAAAAAAGGAGTTATTCTTTAAGAATTCATATGGGTCCCTTTATTATTCGAGTATGCCTACATCAATTTAAAGAATTGCAATTGAAGCCTTTTATGGGGTGTATCACGAAGATCTAGAGTCCCCTATCATTTTGTGCCACATTATGAAAGAAGAAGTAATATATAACTTTCTTTACATTTTGTCATTTTGTACATGATCCTACTTCAATCAATACTATTATTCCCGTATTTCTTCTATAACTCTTGAAGACGAGACCAAACGTCATCAGTATAGGCTAATATTATCATCGTCATCGTCGTCACCTCTCTCGCCAATCTCTTTCCAGTGTGATTTTCATCTTTTCTTTTCTCCACAAATCCTTTCCCAAACAAAATAAAATATTCAGGAAGGTATCCAGAAACGTATCCAGAAATCACAAAATGGGAGGGGGGCGGAATCTTCTCTAGACCATTATGTGCGTAGGCCCAGTGCAAGTTTTATCGATGTTTTCCCCAAGCCTCTAGAGAAGCGTACCGGCTTCATGTAACGCTTATACACCGGGAGCCATTTCAAACAATGTTCTCGTTCAAATTATACAGAACCGTCACATTTTATAGATCAAATACCATTCTTTCTGGAGGGAGTGCATGGGCTCTTCGTTTTGTCAATGCTAATTCTTCCCAACATCAAACATACACAATACCAAACATTCACGAACCAATACAATCTTCCTCGCCTATATATAAAAATATAAACATGGAACCATTCATTTCATTTCACCTCGTCAGACAACCGTACCCCTTGCTGAGGGGAAAGGAGTCCACCGAGTGGTACGCCACAAGTCAAAGGTTACAGTTCATACTCCGAGAATGAGACGATTTATCTCTTGAATGTTAGGATGGAATGCTCTATTTTCAATCATTCCTTTAAACCGCAATAGGTTTGGTAGAGAATGTCATGTTACATACAGGATTATTTGCTACCATATGGCTATATAGGACAACAGAGCCTTAAAGATAATCTTGAGTTGAAATTCATTGTAACAAAAATTAGCTAACATCATAATATAATTATAGCAATGGTGATCATGTGTTCTTGTACATCATACTAGGTTCTTTTAAATCGTTGACAGAATCACATAATATTTGAATTTTAAAAACACAAACGCGGATTGTATTGCCTACTGTATTCCCGACAGACTCGTTTTACACACTATTTTTCGTTTTACTTATTACTCAATAATTATTAATAACGTTCTTTCAAATAATTATGTTTGTCAGGTAAGATAATTTACCAGTGACAGTATCGTTAAATTCGGCATGTATTTTTGTAATTTCTGGAACTTATGTTATCCCTAATTAGTTATGCCTATGTTTCACAATTTAATTGCATGACATTCTAGAAATGAACATTCAGCTCCAAAGGTTTTCTACTCTCAAATACATCAATGACTCGGATAAATGTCACTTTTTCGTCGGTATCTTAGATAGTAGAAGAAACATATCAGGAAGAGATGACTCAACAATAAAGATTCTGAAGATGCTTATGAGACAGGATAGGCGGTATTTCGTTTGTCCGAGTAAACATAAAAGTGTCCCCGCATATTAAATTAAATTAAAACAAAAATAATAACGTTAAAACGAAACTCTAAAGTGTGTGACTAATATATCATGAAATAATTTAGTTGATACGTGCAAAAATGTGATCAACAACACTGAGCCCCATTCGCCAGAAACTACACACTTTAGACCCTCTATATATCAACTTGTTTACAATATTACGCATCACATTCGATCGAAACATTCATGTATAGTAAATTGAGAGGCCTTTTCTCAGCTTGTGGGTCCGTTGCCTTGGCAACGAGAGCACTGAGTAACAACATGATGAATAAACACTGACGCCATGTACTTATACTTGCTACAGCTAGAAACCTCTTTTTTTAATACTGCTGCTTAGTCAAGATGAAGTTGGGCACTGGATGGACGCAATACGGTTCTTGCAGGTTACAAAGACAGAAACAGGCCATGCTTGTAGCGTTCACATTTCAATCGTATTATCACGACAAAGGACTTGATTGTATTATAATTATCCCAGCATAACATGAGATTAATCTGAATCGAGGAGTGTCGTACGAAAATGTTGGAGACTACAGAAGCGAAACATCAAACAATATCAATCCATTTAACTAATCAAACTTAATCATTTTTATTGTTGTTTTGGTTTTGATTTCGGTACAAATTATCAAATGTTGCTGTAATGCTGAATTTACAGCCAAACACTGAAGGTTAGTAGTGCAGTTTGGATATCTGTAGTGAACTGAATTGTAAATGCCGGAGCACTGTACTTTTCCGTACTGGCCTATATACCTATCTTCAGCAGAAAGTTATTTACACCATATTTACCAAATACAATACCCTGAATCCAGATTTTTTTTCGTAATCTAATCAGAGATATATATACCATCCTTGTAATTCAGAATATTGAAATGATATATCATTTTTAATTATGTTAGACCTACACAGGACAAAATGCTACACTGGTCCCGCAGAAAGGCTACTAATCTACCAATTTCTAAATCCCCAAACCAGATTTTTGTAAGATTATCAGTAATATACTGTACTTGTAATACTCAAGTGACATCTGCCAATATCAGAATACTGGAATAATTTATCATTTAAATTATGTTAGACCTGCACAGGAAATGACATGCTACACGGGTCGCGCAGTACAGGTTCACGGAGATTATCCTCAAGTTCATGCAATAGTGAACTTTCCGCAGTTGGAAAAAATAAATACTTTCCAAGATTAACTACCACTTATTCAAAGATTTCGGAGGGGGGGGGGGTGGTTAGTGGTTGGCAGTACTTATTTATAGGCAAACCTGATCGCAGTAAACAGAGCGTTGAAAAGTTACAGATGTTTGCTATTCTGAGCGTCCAAGACGTCAACAGATATTGAAAAGGGGATTCAAAACTGAAAGTGCATGCGCGCCGAATTGAGTACCTAAAGACATAACTCCACCAAAGACTTTCTATGGCTTGCGAATGGCGTGCCGCGGCCACGATGGATTTGCTAACTGCGATATGATAATCTTAATAACTCACGACAGAACTATTCTTTTTCATTATCCAGGACGAGTACTGTGTCATCTCAAAAGAACCCTGGCTGATCTAAGTAGCATGACGTTGTACCTTATGAAGACATATTACAGATTTCACACAAACTAGGACTTGGAAGCCGAGTGTTCTCAGATATGCATGTAATGGCGTACCGCCCTTTCCCTACCCTTCCTATGATATATATATATATCACGGCTTGTGTGTAATTTGAGTAATTAACTCATTTTGATGCCAAACGATTTTACTTGATGGCATTTCGTCACAACCTACAGCCATGGAAAAAATTATTAGACCAAGATTGGTTACTGATAGTGTTATTTTTGTGGTAAGAAGGAAATAAAATATAAAAGCAAGGTATAATTGCTAGAATTTGGTATTCATTCAATGAAATACAAAGACAAATCATTTTTATAATTCTGTATGCAAGTGATTACAGAAGCTTGGTCTAATAATTTTTTTCCAGGGCTGTATATTCTTAATATGTATTTACCAGTGATTTAATCTGGACGGAAGTCCCAACACTCATTAGTTTAACATACCGAGATATTAAAAAAAACCGAGACAGAGACTGGTACATGATTGTATTCCATGATATTCAAAGAGCAGGTCTTTAGTTCTACTGAAAATAGATGGGGCATCGGTATCATTACGTTAACAGACACGTGTCGGAACTGAACTTCGAAAGATAAACGCGATGACGAAAAAACAAACAATATGGGAACTGATACCATCGTTATTGTTTATTTAAAGTACATGAATATGAAACCTCATAAAAACCCATTTTAAATGTTATTCTTCTGCCAAAAATCATCGTTGAGCAATCAAAATTACAACTATCATAAGTCATGACCTTCTGACACAACACACACATACAAGGGTTATGTATACTGTTCATCATGTCGTTGCAATAAAGATCTGATATCTTGCTTTTGATAATCACAAAACGGGAATTCGTGTGTGCGATTGGCGATGTTTGCCGTCAGATCTTCGGTCAATATTTGTACGCTAAACAAGGAGCACAATTATGCAGACGACATAGATTAATGAATGACGTGTAGAGGAGCACACAAAAGCTGGACAGGTATACAATAATGAGATAAATCGAACTGCTGCTTATAAAAGTGGTAGGGGACAGAAACCCTACCTATTCGTGTTTGTCAAAATTAACAATGCTTTCAGATATATGTACGATCATTCAGATCAGCATGTTGGCTTAGTTTCGTTTGAAACTTTCTATTTTAGCATGATAATGTATTTAGTATGTAATGTATTCTGATACATTCATCCTGACTTTGCTTTTGGCCGAAAGTTGCTTTTCAGCTATAGAGCTTAGACACAAATTGAAAGATAAATGTACAAAACAAAAATTTCGACAAATTGAATCACTGTTATAATAATCATGAAGAAACCAGTTATCAGAACATTATCCTCAGCTTTAAAGCTAGGAAATTACTACTGTAACGAATTTATTTCTATTATTTCTTGACCTTTGAAATGTTCTTGAGAACTGGAACAAAAAGTGGGTTGCATATTAGTTGCAGCTGCATGAAATATTCCTTATATGGAACACTGCAATTCCACATAATATTTCCCAGCTAATCCTAATAGGATTTTGTGAAAATACTCACATACTTATATTTCCTCTTGTCTAACATGATACAGTGCACAAGGACTGTGTTTTTCTCACGATTTCTCATTGTCTCAATCTAAATTGTCCTTGATGACCAAATAGAAATCTTTTAAATTTGAGGGCAAACAAATTGAAAATAAAGCGGTTTTTTAAGTTACGTGCTTGACAGAAGTTCGTGTCCGTTGGAAAACATGACAGGTATTAAATTCTAATTTGTTGTAGTATACCAAAAGATTGCCACCAGAGGCTAAATACAAGATTTTTTTCTCTTTTTTCACTTTTGGTGAGACGACAGCATCTCAGTTTTGTGCAGTAGGTCAGACAGTGTTATAACATAACAATCATATTCTCGTTCTGTTATTTAAAAAGCGTGTTGCTTACTAACTACTTCAGTCGTGGATTTGCTTTATACACCTCTGCGCACTGAAATCCATTAACCATTTTATTTCTGATACCTAACTTATTCAAAGCGGCAATTGCCTTTTCACAATTTTCTTACAACATTGGAGAAATAAATGCTTGGTTTGTATTAAGTTCAGTATGTCAAACATTCTTTTAGGATAAATATCTGTATTTCCATTTCGATTCGGAAATCTGAACAGTTCAACAAAAAAGAAACACGAATTTTACCATAATTATCTATATCATAATATTACCAAACATTTCGAATAAAAGCTTTTAAAATGTCCATTCGGACTTTAAGATCAGACGGCGGGCGGACTGGAATATCTATAAGTGAATAATTCGGTCAGAAATTGGAATGATCAAACTAAATATGAATAATCCTGTGCGTTCCATTTACAAACCAAACAAATTCCATGTCAAATGAAAACTCTGTTCGAAATATGTAAAATCCAATTTGTCGAGAGCGCACATCTATATTTGAAATGAAAAGAAACTTGATTTCATATTTCGTGATTTATTTACAGAAACGATTTTGACCTCGCTACGATAGACGGATTTGTTAAACAAGCCACGGAAATAATTTCTGCCATCTTGATTTATGACCAATGCACTTTCTCGTGCCGCCATTGGATGAGGGCATGTAAAATGCCGGAGGACCAAAGGAAGTAAAGGGAGAGGTCTCAGAGGAGTCCTTATTTACCCCCATCCGGTCCCATTCCCATTTGGTCTTGTCCCTCCTTTTGATCTTGATCGTGTTTGTCAAATCCAGGTCTCTCTGACCATTATCACATCCAGGGACTTTTAGTTCAGGAGCCAAGACCCACGGTGCCGTTTTATGGGGACAAATTGATTTCTTTTCAAATCTCGTATATTCAGCACCATGTCTGGGTGTTAAGATATTGTTAGTAATAAAATATTCTAAGAAAATACTAGTCCGTTCTCTTAAAGTGGCATTAAACTTGTAAAACCTGAACAGCGCCATCTTACAGAGACTGCTAAATTAAGATTATAATTTGAATATTAATTGCATTTTATTTTGAATTTGGAAAACAGCTTGTTTGGATAAAAGGCAGATTTCATATTTCAAACTATTATTTTTGACTTTGCATAATGTGGAAAATTGCCAACAGGTACATTCTAAGCTTCTACAAACTAGAATGAGACATGATGGGAAAATGAGAGGCACAGACACTTTTCAAATCCTGTTAAAATATGGCGTCATTAGGAACTTCAGTTTACTGTCACTTTAAAGTAGACCCCCAAAGTTTCATAAACAAGTCAGAAGGGTATTATAATTTTCAACAAAGTTGTATGATTATTTTCCACCTTGACTTTACCGCTGGTATTTTTGATAATGCTGATTTACCATGACTAATATTTGTAATGATATACATGTATATATATATATATATATTATAGCGTGGATGGGACAGGTTAATTTATAAATGTACTGGATTTGATAATCTAAGATAATGATTATGAAGTACGTCAAGCAATGGCATTTTTTTTACACCCGACGGAGAGCAAAACGGAGACCCGGAGACCCATCAAAATGGACGCAATTTGCTCTCTCTCTCAACATTACGAGAAACTAAAAATGATAACAAAACTTGTTTTATTACAATAGACTCATTTTAAAGCGATCTTACAATAACAAAATACTTACTTTTTATGATAATGGAATTTCTTTTATAATTCTCGTTTAGTCCTTTTCTTTTTCTTCTCCTCGTCGAAACTGAACGCTAGCATTCAAGGTTTACCAATAAACGAATGTCATTAGATTCTTAGAAAGCTCATATCGAACAATATTCAAGTATCTATTCACTAAGTGATAGGTACAATCTAAAAGTAGAAAATTATTGATGATGCATTTTGCCTTTAACACAACACAACCAAAAACATAATCAAGAGAAAATACTATACCGGTACATGAACTTGCTGACCTGAACTGCGAATCTATTCTCTTTCTTCATTTCAATTTCTGTTTTGTTTTGCTACCGTAACTCTAAACTAAAACCAAATGGAATCTCGTAAACATATTATTATCATGAGCTTGTTTCAATCTGCCATATCAAGATCATTTTCTACTTTCATCGTTTGTGAGTTAATGACACCATACTGGGAGGTAGCGGTTGGCGCACCTGGTGGTCCCAAGTTCGAAGCGATCCCGACCAATCTTAAACAATGAAAATAATATTCGTGTGCCTTTGGGCAAGAATGGGATATATACGATGGGTTTTGTAAACAGCAGGGTGATCGATTTGATTGACAAGTGTGTGTCCAGGATAAAGGCGGATCCGGGATATATAGTAGAAAGGGGTACAATGGAAAATCACAAGGAAAATACATGTAGTAGTGTTCGGAATTTGGGGTGCCATTTTACCCTTTTATTTTTAGGTCGATAATCTTAAGAAAAAAAAAATGGGGCATATTTTACGGGTTGTGCCACATGGGTTTCAAAGGGGAGGGGGCACGACCTGGTGATGCCCCCGCCCCAAATCTCCAGTTGCAATGGAATGGAAGACAGGGCGGGAGGGGGTTCAAATATTGATGAGGGATACTTTGGATTGGGTAATTTTGGGGCGAGATTATTAGGCATGGCACTGGATGGTTGGTGTCCATGCATATCACCTGTGTTTAAATGATTTTTTTTTCATTATTATTTCATTTGATGTCAATGGGCTATAGAGCCGCGAAGTCATAACTAAAAAGGGCCAGATTTCGTATATCGAAGCAATAACGGATAAATAATGTAATTTTTGAAAATATTCTTCAATTTGTCGGTTGCATTTCAAGATGATAAAAACAATGCATCGTTTTTGATTCAGTGTTTAAAAAAACGGCATATTCAAGGTTGCAAAATGCGTACCGACATACCGACAGGCTCTTTTAAAACTTAAGTTATGCTGCATGTAACATTGTGCAATGGATAAAATGAGGATGTAAATCCATGAACAGAGCATGTCCTGTATACAAGGAATCTTGCCTGGTGATTCAAATTGCATTAGAGGACAACCGAGGTCCTCAGAGAGGTTGCTATGGTTACATATGCGAGCGTGCCTTGGGACACAGCGGTACATCCATTATGTCATGGCGTTTTAAACTTTCCCTTCTAAGGAATATGTAAACGTGAACGATAAAGACAACATAAATGTAAAGTCTACTGGATTTAGTCATTTCAAAACTTATTCAGCATTTCATTCTATAAACTTACAGCGCAACTATTCCTATGGAAATATGTTTTTACAGAAAGTTTCTGTTCCTACGGTTACATCTGCAAGCTTGCCTTGGGACACAGCGGTTCATCCATTATGTCATGGCGTTTTGAACTTTCCCTTCTACGGAATATGTAAACATGAACGATAAAGACAACATAAATGTAAAATCTACGCGATATGGGCATTTCATAACGTATTCAGCACTTCATCCTATAAACTTACAGCACAACTTTACCTTTGAAAATATGTTTTTACAGAAAGTTTCTGTTGCTATGGTTACATCTGTACACGTGCCTTGGGACACAGCAGTGCATCCATTATGTCATGGCGTTTTAAAATTTCCCTTCCACGGAATATATGACGATAACGACGACATTTGTATAATACACACGATTCTGTACTTTCAAAACTTATTCAGCACTTCATTCTTTAAGCACAGGCAGATATGATGTCTTTTAAAGTAGAACACTGATGATTTTAAATATTGGCTTAATACTTATTATTGCATAGATGGCATAAATTAAACAAGGTTATCCAAATTTAAAGCTTGGAAACATTTGAATTAATGATTATTATCAATTATAAAACGGAAAAATACAGCCCCCGATATAGCAGCTGAAAAGCTCCTTGAACGCTGCTGAGATGTGTGACGACACAAGAGGGGCGAGTCCTGTCTAAGCAGACGATGTCCCATAACATTATACACATTTTTCAGTGCCTGTTTTGTCATCTCCTCTTCACTTATTTCTCTTACTTGACTAGCGTCAGTCTTAATGTTAGTCTGTTGCCTCACTCTTAACTTCGTGTATGGTATTATTTTGATGAAAAATGCAGCGTTAAAAAAATAAAGGAATCAGTCACTTGTAAACAAAATAAGACGCCATTGTATTTTCAGCTGCTTGCACCGCGGCATGTTCGGCGTTTCAAGAGGGAACGAATACCATCCAGCTATTATTCGCAGGGCTTTTCAATTTGAAAATGGGGTTTATTTCATTGATCATTGACCCTTCTCCTGTGTATTTACAATCAAACGGTTTTAGTTATCAGAATCAGTTCACTTTCCCTTTTAGAATGGTGTGAAATAAGGTCATGTTTAAATGTACCAAACTCTTTATAATTTGATAAATAATTGCATTGCAATTACGTTCATTCATTATAGGACGTCGTCTGCTTAAGCAGGATCGATCCCTCGTATGACGACATCAAAACATCGCTATATTTCTGGCGAATCCTCGAATATTCCACATGCTGAGAAGAGCTTTTATTTATGTTGTTTTTATAATCATCATATACGCAGTTGACATAAAACTTATACGATTGCCATCTGTAAGCTTCCCAATTTCTAGTGATACATTAATTGCCATATTTGTGATTTTCTTGAGTGTTCTACTTTAAAAGTTTTCCGTAGAAGATATTTGGGATATATAGTTCATGACATAATAAAAGGGTTGTGCCTATATATGCTTTGCCCATGCACAGTAGAAAATATGGTCTATTTCCCTCGTCGAAGATACATCTTTATAACAGGAGTATAATATAAACAAATCTTGACTCCTGTACTAATTTTTTACATTAATAAACGTTGGTATAGCAAATAACAATGAAAGTGATAAATAATAGATAGCTTATAAACGAATGACATTGCGTATCATGACTTTATGTTGACATAACATCATACCATACAATATTGCAAGCGAAATGAATCAAATCATTTCAAGTACTAACTTTGTAACTAATTGATTCCAATAATTTAAGACCTTCATGCACAGGGGTCGTTATAGTATACTTTAACAATAGCTCAATAGCCAACAAGTATCACACAGTCTCGAATCACGTCAAATAAAACTTGGTAAAGCTTCATATAGCGTGTAACAAAACCCACAAAACATGGTTTCTGGCGAAGTGCAAACTACGATAATGTTTACTTACACTAGAAGCAAGTGAAAGACTACACCACCAAGTAATGTATTTAGGCTTCGGGGAAATCGTGAACTAGTTCTCCGATCTATTAAAAAGAATATCACCATTTTTTATTCATTTTCCCCCACATTATAGCTTCAGGGAGAAAAACCTACTTATGAGTAATTCAATTTGATGCTTCACGTTAGGGAAGAGAAATTTATGGAGTAAATTTTTCGTCGATGAAAAGTATGCCAACGTGCAGGAATTTTGATACCAATTCTATACTTACCTACAAACATAACTTTTAGCAATTCCAAGTCAATTCGCATTCTGTTATTATGCCTCATTTAATAAATTGAAGAGTAATTTTGAGAGGAAAGGGGGGCTGCGTAAACTGCATCACTGCGTTAAGTACATACGAATATACGAATAAGAAGGAATATTAATGCTCCAAAACCATTTGAACTATATCTCAAAGAAAACGAATTAAATGTTCATCCAAATTTACAACATTACCTTTAATTTTATTTTTAAAAGCAAACTATTGATCGACACAAATGTGACACAAATTATGTGTCACACCAAAAAAAAAGGGTCGCTTGAGCTTTACGAGTAAAGATCCTTTCTTTATCATTAATAACATTCCACTGCTTAATTCTCCAGTATTCTCCAGTTCTTAGAACATAGATAAAAGAAATTTTTACTTACGTATAATCTTCTAGACTGGCAGGATACCAACCAAGTTCCAACCCACTCCTTCCAAAACTCAGGCACAAACTGAAAGTCGTTACTGTCCCGCAACGCTAACAATATTGCACCCAGTCGAGCAAACAATAATGAGCAACCCGAACAATGTTTGTGAATATTGAACAAACATAAATAATTGCCTCTGTGTTATTACGCCCTTCTATTTTTCTGCTCTCTCTCTCTCTCTCTCTCTCACACACACACACAGACACACACAGTCTCTCTTTCTCTCTCTCAATCACGTTCTCTATCTTCTCTGCCCATCTCTTTTTTCATATTGTGTGAGGCACATCCTTACTCCCTTTCTGTCTGTACTTTATCTATCTTGTTCTCCCTCCCTCTCTCTTTTTCTCTCTCTCTCTCTCTCTAGATTCGACCAATAGAAAGACAGTATTCTCTTCCCATCGGGAAATTAGTCTTTTCGGTTTTCGATTATGATGTTCATGAAAACTGACAAATTTTAGAGATTAACGGGGAACCAGGTTTTCCTGCATGTACCATAAGATAGCTCTTTATAATAACATGTCTACATGATACCTCCTGGGGAGGTTTAATATGGTGAAGAGGAGTACAGTATAACAACTGTGCGCAGATGGATAGTTTACTAAAATATTGTAGAAAGGAAACGATAGGTACGGAATGGGATTCAAAAAATCATTGGGGGAGACTATTAAGGAGAAATAGAAAGCGCATCATAAAGTTACTATAGTAAAAATAACTGTAAAACTACATGTTTTGGGGCCCTTGAAATTACAAGTTATTGCCGTTATTTCAATTTTACAGTCCTTTTCCTGTAAAACAACAGCAAGTTTGTTGGTTTACCGGAAATCAGGATACATTTACAATCCCCCGACATAAACCACTGTTTAAATAAAACATTTTCTCATGTTTAAACCGCGGTCTATGCACTGTGGAAAAACGGGCATTCCCGGCATCCTGACTGCCAGGAATTTCCCGTGAAAAAACGGCAATTGTTTTTTTTTTACAGTGTAATGTACTTATAACTTATTAAATAATAAAATAGTAATAAAGACACTGCTGCACTAATCAACAGGCTTAAATGATACATCCATCATGAACATACACTGTCAAAACAATTTTTGGTAAATATGTGTCCAACCAACTTTGGGGGCAAGTTTATGCCCAACTTGAGCAATGCTTTGCCCAAACACTGTTGACCAAAAGTTGGTGGGACAAACTTTTACCCAACACTTTTTTTTTGCAGTGTAGGCGCTGTTGTCTGACCTCATCCTCGGCACTATTCGCAAATGTTGAAGAAATTAAACTATAGGCCTATACACATAATACAATCGCGGATGCACCCCAATCCTTGAGTGGCAAGATTAAAAACATAATTATAAAAAAATAAAAAAATTAATGCACGAAGAAGGGAAATATAAATGATCTGAAGAACCCCGCCTGCATGAGCTGTTGTTTGTTAACCCTCAATTGATAGAAATAGAATTAATGAAATTTGTTGTCAGTCGGGAAGGTGACTCTTATTATCGAATCTGCCCCATCCCCCTTAATGCGTATCCCATTCTTCTTACACCAAAGAAAGCATCCTCCATTAAGACCCTTCTCTACACACCTACGTCGTCACTTGGGACCAGGGTCTTGTCCCCGCTTTGAAGGACCGAAAGTGTAACCCCATGCATTACCCTCCATGACGAATGTTCTCTTGTTAATAAGAATCAACAGAAGGAATTTCTTTGTTGAAACCAAATTCTAAATTCTTTGCTTGATGGCCTACATTTTTGCATCGTGTGGCTTTTCCCCTTTCAAAAAAAAATGACTGGGCTGGTGTTATGCAGGAACACGCGAAAGCCCAGACCGACATTCTGCTTTGCGGTTGTATTTTGTGTTTTGATAGTTCTCTCCTTTCACCACCTTACTATGTTTCATTTTTTATATTTTCAAGACTAGCAGAGAGAAAGAAACAAAGACAATAACAACAATATACGTTCACTTGCTCGCTACGAATGAGTGTTGCTCAAGATTCTTACTCTCTTTCCAAAGCTAAGCACAGTGGCGAATATGTTATATGCAATTTTATTCACGGGGGGGGGGCTATTTTTATACCCCCCCCCCCCCCATGAAAAGACTTCCTGCATATTTCCGCCAGGGCATATTTATGACTTGAAGTTTATGTGAAACTTAGTAAGGCTATATCAGGAATAGCATTGTATTTCGTATTTCGCTTTGACACAGTAAAGGAACATGTTGCTAGTTTGTTATTTTTTTAAGGTAAATACAACAGGGAAAAGGGCTGAGAATATAGGAAACTGGCAAAAAGGAAAGAAAAATCCGATGCACCCCCCCCCCCCCCCGAATATTTTTTTTTTTTGGTGTGTGTATATGTGTGAATCCGGTCAGCCCTCCTAGCAAACTCCCTCAGTACGGGGCGCGGTAGGAACAATTTCTTTTCCCCGATGTGTTTTCCCCTTTCTGTTCTCCGATAATGTTATTCCTGTTGAGTGTATGGATTTTAGGGCCACGTCCCCCCTGTGGCCCCTCAATCCGCCACTACATCCACTGAATTCTGCGTCCGTTTATCATCTGGCTCTTTCATGGGTCGATTCAGGATTTTGTAAATGGGGGGGGGCACAATAATGTATCCAGAAAAATTAAGGGGCATATTTTGTTGTGGTGTTTCAAAAGGGAGAGGTGGTTGTGCCCCGGCCCCCCCCCCCCCCCCATCTCTTAAATCCGCCACTACCGTTTTATCATCTGGCTCATTTATTTATTCCAGTCGCTGTCGTAAATAGGGATAGGATCATGCGAAATGCAATCGTGGCGTGAACTGGATGTGGGAGGTCACACGCATGTAATGGGATTGGATCGGAAAGTCAAGGGTAAGTTTTTACGAAAATAGAGATCTAGGAGCACAGTCTTGATCTGTCTGACCCGTAACCAACATCTATTTGGGTTTTCCTTGGCACGACGTGGGTATCGTTTTACAAGTTCCAGACTTGGAGAAGTTTATTTGTGTTTCGCCTTCTTGGGAAGTTCAGAGAGAATGCAGTTTTTACCTACTTTGGAAGGTCATGAGGTGTACAAAAATATATTCACTCTTACCAGCCTTTCACTTTAAAACGATGAATTTTTAAATCCATCTTAATGCTTCTTCCATTCAAGATGACAGAATACAAACCAGAGTATGACAAGATGGTTTAAATCATATTGTTCGATTTTCTCTTCGCAAAATTTCACACTTATACTTTATTGCATCTTTTATTATATATCACAATGCTTTGCTCTTCTCATCCTTATAACATCATCCCTGTTGCATTAATCATGCATGCTTCTAAAATTGTTTTTTCTAAAATATCTTGTAACAAGTTTGATCGCTTCAAACGCAACACAGTTCAGGAAAGTTCTATCAAAATTCTATCCAACGGATTCATCCTTCGACCCGGTAAGCTCGCATACTCTTCCCGTTATTTTGTAGAAGCGTCGATACTTGACAATACAGTTATGTTTTCAATGTATCCCCTGCAGGCACAGTAATCCTCGGGGGTATTTCTCCCCTGATTTAAAGAGTCAAACCCATTAAAGTGGCACATTTATCGATTGAATGACATTGTGTGGATAATACCTTAACTTTGATGTCATAACAAGTCATTAGTTCTCACCCTGAAGGAAGACAACCTTGATGATGTGATCAGGGCATTGTAACCCTTAGACAAAATGGCTCGAATTCATTTTAAAAAGTGTAAGCCATCAATCATCAAACGCAACGGGAGGGGCCAAAATTACTTGAATTCCTTCATATATTCTTCTTTTCTTTCCTTCCTTTTTGTGTCTGCTTAGTATCTGGTGAGTAGCAGAATATTTTCTTCAATGAACTTTTGCACTCTCGAAAGTTACGCAAAATGTGCAATCCAAAATGTAGGCCTCCATAATTGTGAAGAAAAAAAAAAGATCCATGGTATGCCAACCTAAAAAACACCCGGATGTAATATCACCATGCAAATAGTATTTTTAGGGGAAATAACATGTTAGAATCGTGGAATTGACACATGGCTCATGAAAAAGGACAATAATAATACATATAACATATGCATGTATATATATATATATTCCCGGCGGAGACATTTTTTCAGCCTTTGCAAAAAAAAAAATTCAAAAAAGGGAGGACAGCTCTGGGGAACTTTGATTGAGCTACGCAACGTTATTCTCGCATTTCTTTCACATTGTATTTATTCCCACGAGATTTGCCAAAGCTGTTGTATATGTTATTTCCTTACACTTATATATATATATATATATATTCTTTTAACTGATATAATAATGTTCATCAAAGGCTAGCGAGTTATTCGCAGTAGGAATATTTACCTGTATATGGTACTAGGCTAACACCAAAATGTCAAAGAGCTTCATACTCGCTGTCTATCATGCTACTCGACTAGTACCTTGTCATATATAAAACATGTTAAAAACTTCACTTTGACAGTATAGTGGATGACTCACCATAATGCACACATGACTTATGGTCGGAGGAGACCCAATAATTCTATTGTGGTAAGCACACGATAATGTATTGTGTGTTAAAATGTGCCATGAATGGGGCAGCAACACCCACTTGGGGGGCATACCTTTACCCTTTCCAATACCAAAGTCTATTTCAAGGCGAATTGCTCACCTTTCTAGAGGAGGCACAGTCAATTTGTAATACGATGTCGCTCCCAGATATTACAATTATGCTTACTTATTTGTATAGAAAAAAGTATCATTCACTCTGCGTAAATGGCTAGAGGAAAAACTGAAAGCACGCACATCCGTGAACATTAGAATAGTTTAGGTTGGGTAGATGCATTTTGTGACAACCCAACGAGGCAGCTGGGGGGAAAAAAAATCTGCTACCAACAGTCATGTATGATGTAAATGGAAGGTATTTAGTGCACGTGCAAAGATCCATAATCATCCAGGCCTAAAGCCATGATCACAGAAAATCATGATATATTTACTGTAATTTTTGCACTCGCAAGCATTCATAGTCCCATATATAGGCCTATGGATTAAGTAATGAACGGAGATCATATCAAGCGTTTTCAAGTTTAGAGTCCAAAGTTATACCGCGTATACTTTTCTGCAGTAATGCATACTGATTAAAGAGGTCGTGCATCCTGTAACATGTAAGCCATAATGAACCAAATTTCACAGTTTTGACACTATACACAGAGCCTAGTATCGAGAATGATGGGTAAATTAATAAAGAAAGTGACTCAATATAAACGAATTATTACTTTCAAATCGCTCTTACAACCTTGATTATGGGCAGAGCTGAATTCTTGGGTGAGTTCAATAGGGATTGCGGTTCAAGGGCAATAGTAGCGAAGGTTGATCTGATCTCCATGATCATCATGAGCTCAGCATGGAAGAGTACCTATTACCACGAACAGCAATGGCAAAAGTTACAATATTGAGGGAGTTGGGTGTGATGTTTATCTTTCAGATAGACAAAATCCTAAAAAGCTATACACAAAATCTATGTCTTCTTAAAATTATGTTTGTATGAATATCAAAATTCATACAGAGACAAAGGGAAACCAGAGCATAATAAGCCAGTTTGGGGTTAGCGCATGGTACAAATGACCCCAAATATCCACAGATATTTTAGACATGGAGGGTCCCTTTATGTGCACTTCAGAAAAATAACTCTGGGAGTGATAGAGGTGCCTCATGAATAGCTTTTGTTTCCCCCTTTAAAAAGAATACTTCCAACTGGATATCATGGAATGCACCATTAGTGCATAATTGAATAATGATTACATGACATTCATGAGCACATATCGAATATTAGTGTCAGTGGGTTTTAGAATTTGGTACAGATGACCTTTATCTGCTCATGCTCAGATTGCATCTCCGAAGTGGCTTATTCAAATCTCAAAGCTACTTCCACATGACCAGAGGGACTTCAATTTTGGTCATCGATTATCTGCTTTTTATACTCCGAGTAAGCAAAAATAGAATCAGACATATTTATTTTGGTTCAGAAGTGGACTGAACATCTAACACGTGTTTTAAAAGAAACCAAACTACCTATAATATAGGGGCTTACCAAAAGGCACTTTCGAAGTTGAATATGTATTTTATTCTTTCTTTGCCTCTGAAGTATGGCAGAAAACTAGTAAGAGAAAATACTTCATCAAAACAGGAATTTAACGAAGGAAAATCATTAATGATAAACAGGAAATGTTTGGTTTGGTGTGGTTGCAGTAAGAAATCGAGGAAAGATTTGGGTAGCAAAAAAAGGAAGGATGTGCACTAAATTGAAAAAGACGAAAAGAAAAGGAAGCGAAGCAAACTAAAAGAAAGAATCCAATCAGAACACGGCAAGTTGAGAACATTATGCTTCCCCATTTCAAACGGGCGAAGTGTGATGGAGGAAGGGATGAAAAGTCAAATATTTCAGTCAACCCCTGTCCAACTAAACTTTCCGACTATGCCTGTGGTCTTGAACTTTTTCCCCATCTCTTCAATGAGCTAGACGAAAATTAAACTCTGGGTGCCACGCGAGGTCAAATTCACGTCACTAAGCAGACTGGTCTCGAGAGAAACAGAAAGAGAATCCCTTCAGTCACAGAAAATCTCGAGAAAATAGCCTCCATGTTATAATAAAGTTCATTTTCAGGTGCAGTCCACGTGTGAACTTTGGGGTTGGTGTTCAATTGTCGTGCCTGTGCGGTTGGGCAAATAGGTGCTAGGTAACAAAAGGATATCATATAGACACACGAAGCACACACAAAAGTCATTATTATTTCAATATAAGCAAGTTATGATATCAGACGTCATTTTCATGGTAACTTGGTAAGAGTCATCCCTTTGAGTATACGATTTTCAGAACATGAAATATGGGGCGCGTTTAATGCTAAGTCATGGGTAGTATATCCATTGACCAGATAAGTGAGGAATAATCGAAGACAGAAATGACAAATCAAAAGGGTCACGATTTTGCTATTGAACAAAGCAAAATGGGTCACAATTTGTATGTAGAAGATAGAGACAAATCGAGATTTTTTTTTTTTTTTTTTTGGGGGGGGGTCTAGAGATTTATGTGGAAAATATCACAAGATGACAATCTGGGAAAAGGAAAAGGATAACTAATTATAGAGGAGAAAAAGAAATGAAATTATGTTGAGGAGAAGTTAAGAGAAATACTAGTGTAATAGCTATATATCATGTACACTGGACATGCAGCACTTGAAGCCCGTGAGGCAGGGATGGGGGCTTCAGAGTGGAGTTCAGGATGGTGACTTCTCAATACAGTCATTGTATAACGGGCAAGATGATGGGATGGCACTACAAGCCACAGAACAATCTGAGAATGACTGAATGAGGAAAACATCCGAATGGCTTACCACCGACGCCATCTTGCATACCTCGGCAAGAATCGAATTTCATCGGGTGAACATGGTAAAGGTATTTTCTATCGTTGCATACAGGTACACATGTATGAACAAAGACACTCAAGTCCATAATTTTCTTTCCCCAAAATTATAACATTCAGTATAATCACTGCTTATTATTTGATACTGGACTACTCTTCATTCAGTTTCATTTGTTGACGATTAGCCTCAGGCCTATATAGTCTACAATTAACTTTTTCCTTGGCTTATTTTCACTAACTAAACTTGTTTGGAATTATCAAGAAAAGGAACTTTGAAAATTTCTACATACATTATCTGATTATCTGATTATAGCCACAATATTTCACAAGACAAAATGATACAGACCTATCATAAGAAAATTTATTAATGTGTAAATAAATGTCGGCCTACATCACCTATTAAAGATATCGCAATACCTTTCTTCGCATATAGCCTCGGTTTGGATAGATGAGAAAAGGCGTTTCCTTTCCTAGAACAAAGGCAGCCCTGAGTCTGTACCTAGATTGGATTGTCTGATTTAAACTACTTATTCAGGATTCAGCTGTCAGTATATAAGGTACTCATATGACATTTTCACAGTGAACATTTCAAATATTTTGGAACCGGCATTTTTGTAGTGCCTAGTGGATGTGAATGTGGTTTCCGAAATTGGACGATACTCACCATTTGATCTCTAAGAATACGTAGATTTAGGTCCATTTTACTGGCATGGTATTTCATCTTATTGTAGCTATCAGGATTTTCATCTCCACTATCAACATAGACCGGGGTCCCCGATCCAGAGCCCTTCCCTTGCTCCATGGTATAAAATAAAACTCCTCAGCAGACAACTAATGCATGAAACAGTATCGATAGTAAACAATCCGTTCCAAATGCCAGAGCGGTGCGGAGTTTCGAATCAAGACGCCGGAAAATATGGCTACAATTTCGGCAACTTGAGTCTGCTGTCCGTGTTTCTAAATCAGGTTCTATATCAGTACATTTCCTTCCTCGTCTTGTTATGTTTCGCTTTGTATTTCCTTTAGAAAATTGGATGGAGTTAAATTATTATATAGAGCTTGGTAGACAGGCGCTTTCTTTGCACTGACTCAAATATTAAGGTTACTACGTAATCTGCATTTCGACTTGCTTGGCGAACTCACTACAGCAGAATGACCTCTCGCCGGTCTCTCGAACGCACTGCGTGAGTGTACTGTGTACACAATCATGCACTGAGTGGAGTTAGCAGACGACAGTATAGAGATGGCGTGCCAAGGGCGCTTTTTCGTGGTTTATATTTTGTAGTCTAGAGAAAAGAGACTTGTAAGGAAGATGGTATTTTGATTTAGAACGATGATAAGAGAGAGCGGATAATTTTTCAAATTTTAAATGGAAAGGCGACGTTGTTTATAATTATCAATCATTAGATTTGGGGATGGGGAGGGGGAGGGGAGAGGAATCCAACAAATATCAACTGGAATTTTAAAAGGGGCTTCTAAAAGATACAGGAGCTTTAAAATCCATGAGCGCATGTGTACCCTGACTTTTTCTGGGGATGGGTTGAAACTGAATCCGGGGGGTGTCTCATTGAGGATTGTTCCGCATTCGCGTCCATGAAAACGAGTAAAAATGGTTGTTTTTCACCACCAGACGGCTAATCCGGGGATCTCGTTTAGGGTATCAATAACATGAAAAATTATGAAAAAAATTTGAAGGGTAAGGGCCAAGAAGAACCAATCCACGAATCTACAGTACTATGTAAGATTTTTTTTAAAATCCCGAAAATCCCTGTTAAGATCTAACATTCAGAACATTTTCACGGGTTTCCCTGAATGGAGTATCAAAAACCTATGGACTTAAAATCCTCGTTTAGGGTGCTTTTCCGAAAGTCATGGACGCGGATGCCGTACAGGCCTCAATGAGACATACCCCCCCCCCCCCCCCCGGGAACTGAATGGATGATTTCATTCTCCGATCTGTATTGTCTTTACACACTTGTAAAAATAAATGTCAATATCTTGAGAGAAAAAGTGTAAAACAAATTTTAAAAAATGATATTAAGCGAAATCATTTTTTTTAAACTGAGAATGGTCATTATACTCGTAGTTATCGTCAAAAAACAGGGTTAAAAGAAAGGAAAGTCATATACTTCAAATCAAAGTTCATTCCATCATTTTTATAGGCCAATGGGGCTAGGGCGGCAAACGGAATTGCAAGGGGAAACATCAAGAGAACCCCTTTCGACCTATATGACTGGAATAACTTGTGTTATCAACAAAATCATCAATAATTTATCTTTTCAGAGAACAAAATATATACTGCACCTTTTTTTACCCCATTAATCTTAGGTGACCCACTGCAGCTATCACAGGCTGGACTTATATTGTCAGCAAGTAACAAAAAAAGAAGTAAACACACACACACACACACACACCCGCACACGCACACACACAATAACATTTCTAAAAACCGCCTCAATCGCCAAAGGAAAATACATATGGGTATAAACATATTGCAATAAACGTTTAGTCTGGTATTCTGTATGTTTAATACAGTTCACCATGTCCTATTTATTCTCATATGGAATATGAATTTTCACACTCGCTTACTAAATAGGGTCTGAATTGATAATCTACGTCGTTGATGAGCACATGCATGGATCATTGTGGTAATGGTGACTTAAAGATGAAGGAGATCAATTTCATTTTCCAAGGAGCATGCGTAGAAGAGACCACTTTACCAGTCCATCAACACCTTAGATGACTGGCATGTGACTAATTATAGAAATGATGACCAATGGACTTTTAAGAAGTGACACCATTCTTTCAAAAGGTCGGTTCGCGTGCTTACGAAGTTAGATGTTGAAGTACCAAAGCCAAATGGGCACCAAAACTAACCGCAATCTGAAGCTGGGTTGATTAAAATAGTGATTTATTTGTAAGTGTTGTCATTTTTATCAACCAGATGTAAATACAACATGCTTATGGTACCAGATAATGTTATCAAGTATAGTGGACTGCGCATTCAGTGAACATTCAGTGAATCATTTCATTGGTACAGGCCTCCATAATTATTTCTACAGATAATTCGTACATACTAAGCCAGTAAGCCAGAAAGAAAAAAACTCCTATCAGAGTCATTTTGAGGTTCAAATTTTCAATCATTACTTTTTTTCATCTTCGATTTATTCAAATTCTACCCTCATTTGTACTATTTAACTCTCATTCCATGTCTGATCTTCCTTGATTTGAGTTCACTTGAAGCAAGGCTTCTTTACTTTGAATGTACAAATAAAGTTCAGTTCCTTAAGATGTTAAAAAGGAAATGATCGGAGTTTTCTTTCTTGCTGCGTATAGGAATGTTGCCGGTGATTTGCTTTTAAATGAAAATCGTAGAGGTTTAAAAGAATATTGCAATTACCTATGAGTTTTACAAGCCCCTTGGATATCAAGTGACATAATAGGGTTCTCAAAACGTTTCATGAATCATCATAAAATACAAACCAATCTCTAAAAGTTTTAGTGATTCATTGGGTTCATTCAGGTAGTTATCCCCCCCCCCCCCCCACCAAAAAAAAAAAAAAAAACTGATGAAGAAAAAAGAAGAAGAAGAAGAAGAAGAAGAAGTAGGAGGAACAGTGGCGTAATACGGGGGGCAGAGGGGCACGTGCCCCGGACGGCACTTGAAGCGGGCGCAAAACACAAAAGAGAGAAAGAAAAGGGGGAGAAATATAAAAAAAATATGGTCTTTGAGAGTTAATTGTACCCAGTCAAGGACAAAATGAGTAAGAAATTATGTTTTATAGGGTTTGAAATGCGGAAATTTTCTAAAGCTCGGTCGCTTTGCTCCCTCGCATAATTATGTTCAAGATCTAGCTATTTTGCACCCCCAATGCGTTTTTAAAGTGTTAACCATTAATTGACTCTAGCTGATTTGCCCCCCCCCCCCCCCCGCATAAGGCAGGAGCCTGTTAAATTTTGCGCCCCCAGATCGGATATAAGTGCATAAAAAGCACTTTTAAAGTATAGAACATTCGATAGAAATCATAAATTTGCCTTGCAATTGCCTTACTAAATTCTTTTGAATTTCTTCTGGGTTAAAAAAACAAACCTAATGCTAGGTCAATGTATTCATTGGATTTTTTTTTTGTAAGTGTAAAATACATAAGAAATTTCAATTTGAGGGGTGAAAAGGAAAAAGACAATCTGTCACTCGGTCGCGTTGCTCCCTCGCTTATACAATAGCTCATAAAATGTTGGGCTAACAACTCCGGGTTATGTGCATCAAACTCATTTTCACGTAGCGCCATCATTTCTAAATTAAAAACGCTCATTAATCTGAGTTTGGGCATTGGGGGAGGCGCATATTTGATAGTTTGCCCCGGGCGCCAGAATACCTAGATACGCCACTGAGGAGGAGCACTATGGGGGGCATAGCAAAAAGAAGAAGAAGAAGAAGAAGAAGAAGAAGAAGAAGAAGAAGAAGAAATAAATAAATATATAATAATAATGATTATAAAATAAAATAAATAAATTAGAAATTTAAAAAAATTCCTGTGCCCCCAAGTGCCTCCATGAAATATCAAGGCCCATCAGCAATTTAGTGATCACCCCCATTATGCCCCCAGTGACAAAAAAATGTGTAAATTAACTGCCCCCTCCCTTCTGAAAAATCATGCCTACGTCGCTGAGAAGAAGAAGAAGAATAAAGCACTCAAAGCATGGGCATAGATACGCATAATTATCCATTGTTAGTGGGGGATGATCTATTCATCATCCCCCCCCCCCCCCCCACTAACAATAGAAAGTGTGTTCGTATCTACGCCACTGACTCAAAGTACTTTATTGTTTTCTCCATATGATATATAGAAGCTATGATCTAAACTACGCTGTTAGAGGCTGTGGTATGAAAGTTTGGCACATTTTCAGTTGGCGCTGAACTTGTTTAATCTCAGGAAATATTTTTTACAGTATCACAAATCATCACTCGTACCCTACCATTTTCTTTTCTTCTGTAAATATTATTTACATTTTCTTTTCTTCTGTAAATATTATTTCCATTACTATATCGTATCGATGGAATAATTTGTAGTCTCTCCTATCATTTAAAGGCATTTGAAAATAATTAATTAAAAGAATATTTGATGTATAGATGTTTTAAAAAAAAGAGGGAAACATTGTAAATAAAATAAAGGTGCACACTGTTTCTAAAAGAAAAAAACTAGGCTATGAATGATTGAATGGTGAAAACATGATTAATTTTAATTTTAAATCAGTATCTATTAATTTGCTTACTCAATAGATTAGTGCAAGGCAAGCACATAATAACGTGCCAATTGTCGTCATGTATGCTGGGATGCCATAGGTCTGCCAACAGGCATTCCTGACATTCCGATCGTTGTTTTCCGAAGAGCAAACGTCGTCGGAATTGTGACGTCACAATTTGTGAACCCCTGCAGTTGGCGCTGTTTGAAGTACCCACTTTTTGATCACCCCTTTTTCGATCACCCGCTGTTGTGAAAGGCGTGCATAATCATAACCGTGATAACACAAAAAAAGGATTATGATTATGAACATTACGGGACTTAAATAAACAGTAGCTTAATTTCATTTTCTTGTGAGCCCGGATAGGAAAACCTAACGCCACAAATAACCTATCACTACCCCCCCCCCCCCCCCCCCCCCCCCCGCTTTACTCAACACCAAAATGACAGTCACTGCATGTGTACACAAGATTCTTTTGAAATCCACGGAAAATAAAGATTAATTTCGACCATCCGCAGACATTTGGCAGGCCACTGTATAAACAGTTCAGTCTAAAATTAGAGATGTTGTGGTGTCAGGATCCGCGATATTCAATGTAAAGGGATGTTTTGTAACATGAATTTGCTGAAAAGGTTATGGGTCTTCTTTGAAAAGAAAAAAATTGTATTCTTTACAAAAAAAAGCCTTTTAATGAGTTGCTGAAAGTATCATCACACTTTTTTTATATTATGCATTGTATAGGGGAATAGGGCGGCTTTTGGAAGGATCATCACCCTACCTCGCGAGAATTACAAACAGAAGACCGCATAGTTTGGTAATTATGTGGCCGATTACAGACTTGACATGTTTAAAAGAATGGGTAAACGTTTTTGTAATTTCACTACGAATGTGGGATTTGTATTTGTAATGTTTGTAGGTTGTATTTTTCATATATTTTTTAGCATTATTTTATTATTTTTTGGCCTATCAAAGTTTTTCTTTACAGAACAGAAATCGAGCAGGATTTGGGGCCTAAACATGTAAATTTAGCAATTTTTAAAATTATTATGGCTACGCCGTTCTACTAGGCTCGAAGAACTGCTTCTCGTTATTTTGAATTATTGAAATAAAAATCATTACTTAAGTCTAGTATTAATGCAATATCATTATGTCCTATCTAGATGATGGAGACAAAAACAAGACCAGGGGAGCATTTCATCAAGCGTTTTGTCAGTGATTTTTACCGACAAATTTGCTCTAAGCCAATCAGATGCAAGGATTTCAGTAGCTTATAGCAGTTGTCGGTAAAAATCACTGACAAAACGCTTGATAAAACGCTCCCCTGTATTTAGGAACTTCAATCAACAAAAATATAATAGAATCAACATTCTTAAGGCCAGGATATCCAAATTTCCTCAATTTTTTTTTTTTTAAGGCGGGGAATTAAATCAAAAGATATTTGTGGATATTTCCCTTATACACTGAACACTGAAAGTCAAAATCAGATACAGGGTACCGGTAGAGAAGAGTGGGAGAAAACAAAAAGAGACGGAAAGAGAGAAGAGGAAGCGGTAGAAAGAGAGGGGAGGGAGAGGACCGTGGATGGGGGGGGGGGGGGGAGGGCAATTGCACAATGTACATCATACTTTTTTTTATACAAATGATTGAATCCAACCTTGGTGATAAGTTGATTTGTATGAAAGCAGAAAAATAAGAAAAACAGGATCGTGAAAGCTTGAGAGAAATCGGACAAGGAATAAGAAAGTTATGAATTTAATATATCATAAAGAAATGTGAGAAAATTACAATGCCCCGACCGGGATTCGAACCGGGACCCTGGATTACATGACCAGTGCTCTACCAACTGAGCTATGATATATTCAATTTACTTCAATCCTATCAATTATGATATTTAATTACAAATTCAAATTGTCCTCTATAGAAATTCGTTGGCATGGATTTGCCCGACTTTAGAGGGAAGACCTGTCTCATTGGTAGGCCATTATATAGCGTACGCATGGAATTGGTATGGATGTACCCCCTACGCTCGATGGAAAGAGAGGGGCTATATGTGAGATTGTTACTTTGCTTCGACGGGAGCCCGGATAGCTCAGTTGGTAGAGCACTGGTCATGTAATCCAGGGTCCCGGGTTCGAATCCCGGTCGGGGCATTGTAATTTTCTCACATTTCTTTATGATATATTCAATTTATTTCAATCCTATCAATTATGATATTTAAAGTTATGAATATTATAAATATTGGAAAAATGAGATCACTACATCTATGCGAATATCAAATTGTCAATTTGGTGAGTCGATTGTGACATACTTGTGGACAACTCTCCCGTTTGTCGTACACAAAAATATCAGTTTTCTCCGAAGCGCTTTACCCTCGGGGCAGCGCTCAAAATATATTGGAGGTCGCATATTGTTATATAGGTCCTCGTGAAAGAAAAAAAAATCCTACTGAGTGATACATTTTGAAAAAAAATGACAGGTTAGTCATTTTGTGTATTGGAGCGAATTGGGGGAGTTGTTCGCAACTACATCACAGTGATGTTACCTATTCGGCCAATTTGAAATTCCCATATGTATAGTGCTTACAACTTTCAAAAATTCATAACTTTCTTATTGTTTGTCCGATTTCGTCAAACTTTCACCAATCTGATTCTCTGATTTTTCCTTTCATTCAGAGCAACTTGCCATAATAGGGTTCGATTTCCCTTTTTAACGTTAGATTGAACATGGTTAAAATGTTGTGTTTAACATGAAATATACACCACGACTTACCTACAGAAAAAACACGGTAAGTTACATAACATTGAAAAACAAATAGATAAGATTCCAATGAATACACCATGACAAATATTCCATGGCAAGGGCGGATGGGCACATAGTTTTGAGAGGGGGCTGAGGCATCTTGTCCGAATGTCGACTTTTCACTGTAAAAGTGTCACTTCGTCACCAAAATAACTCTAGATAAAACTTCGGGCTTCTTGCTACCGAATATGAGGTGACTTATTGACCAAATGATTTTCAATATACTAGGGGGCTGCGGCTAAAGCCACCGCCTAAGTTGCCCACTTAGAACCTCATCTCTGAAAATATGTCATCTGAAAACTTCAGAATAATTAATGTTCGTCGATACGCATGCTGATTAAAGAAGATTCCCCATTAGACTGACACTGGTATTCTGGATTTAAGGAAGTACCTCAAAACATGTTGTTTACAATTTCATCCTTTCTTTTTACTTGTCTTTCTTAGTAAATGAGAGGATGCGGATATTAGATACTGTTGATATAGCTTGCTTTTAATCAGTGGTCTAGACCGCAGGAACTATTCACCGCATGGTCTCTCGTTCAACGAAAAAAAAAATACATGTCAGAAAATCTTACACAAGAGGTAACCACGAAAATCAATGTGTCAGAATTTAGTTATATTAAAAATTATATACACAATTCTAAAGGGCTGTTTATTTTGTTTTGGATCAACAAGCAAATAAGAGGTCAAAGTAATGATTTAGATCAATTTGGTGATTGATAACTTGGCTTTCTATTTTGTAACTTGTAAAACAATTAACACAGTGGATTTCACATTCAGCTTTTAAGTAGTCTACCCCATATCATATCAGGCTTATTATCATCCCTGGGGGTGTTCCATAAAGCTGTTCGTAAAGTTATGCCTGACTTTACGAATGACTTTAAATATGACAAACCAAATGGGATGCTTAATCATTTTTAACTGCATCAACTAAATTTGAACTGTGCAAATGTAGATTAATATTCTTATTATAACAAACATTTTTCATGCAAAGTATTTTTTTTTTGCCATGATTTTAATTGAGATTGGTTAAAACATCAGGAAAAACTTTTGGCATCTAATCTGGCACTTCATATTCAAGTCGTTCGTAAAGTCAGGGTAACTGTACAAAGAACTTTATGAAACAGTCCCAAGACATGAAAGAGAAAAGGGGAGAGAGGGAGAGGGGAAGAGAGAAAGAGAGAGAGAGAAAGAGAGAGTAGGGAACAATTAAAAACAAGGCATTAGCAAGATTGTGTCTCGCCCACTTGCGAAAACTGGAAATATCGTGATCTCCGTTGCCACGCAGAAGAATTGTATCTCTGGGTATCTGCCACAGAATATCCCATTAATGAGAAGGACTATTCACAAAATACTACTTCCGTCCATCGACTGCCCCCATCCCCCTTTTAGAGATGGAATAAAAAGTTACCATCAAGTCCTATTAGATTACACAAATACAAAATAGGATGATAATCAGTTGTACAATAGAGGCGAAGTAGAGTTTGTCTCTGGGTGGCATAAAAATGCAAAAAGGTTAAAAATAGTGCTAAGGTTGAAAAGTGGAAATGAAATAAGGCTTTTAAAATCAATACGTTCATATGAGAAAGTTTGTCAACGAATATGAATAATGGTGAACATTATAATTGTAATAAGGCATGCATGTAAATTGAACAAAGTAGAATCATATTTTTGGGGACTTGATAACCTGTCAGGGGTAAAGTGAATGATTAGAGAGAGTGCATCTATCACCCAAGTTAGGTTGTAATCCAAGCAAGTGATATGAAGTTATTTGTCACAAGAGAGTCTTGCAGGTAAACTTTAACGTATAGCCTCAAATGACCTTTGACCATATCATGTGACATCCAAAGGCAACATAACGTGAAGGTACCCTCAGTGCAAATATGACCCAAGTTAGGTTGTAATCAAAGCAACTGGTGTGAAGTTATTTGTCAAAAGAGAGTCTTGCAGGTAAACTTTAACATATGACCTCAAATGGCCTTTGACCCTATCATGTGACCTCCAACGGCAACATAACGTGAAGGTACCCTCAGTGCAAATATGACCCAAGTTAGGTTGTAATCCAAGCAACTGATGTGAAGTTATTTCACAAAAGAGTCTTGCAGGTAAACTTTAACATATGACCTCAAATGACCTTTGACATCATGTGACCTCCGACAACACAATAACATGGAGATGCCCCTAGTGCTTCTATCACCCAAGTGTGGCTGCCAATGCAGTAACAGTTGCCAAGTAATGCATCATAAGAGAGTCTTGCAGGTAAACTTTAACGTTTGTGACGGACGGACGCCATTTGGATCCCTTAGTCTCGCCTTCACCTCCGGTGGGCGAGACAAAAAAGAGACCATTTTATCCTCCATATCTTTTGTCTCCCACCTCCTGTCTCTCTCTCTCTCTCTCTTCCTCACTCTCGTTCCCTCTTCCGTCTCCCTCACTTTCCTTCTCCCTGTCTGTCTCCCCATCTCTCTCCCTCTCCTTCTCTTTGTCTTCCCCTCCTCTCTCCTCACTCTCAAACACAACTACATGTATGTTCCAATGATTTACAGGAAGGCACTGACAATTATTACAGTCTAGCAACTGCTAGTTTCTTTGCATTAAAGTTTCATTGTTATCAAACATATTATAGAACAAACTATGTAGATATTTTCACCAGTGATAACATAAAACCCACAAGATTTCAATAGCGTCTTAAATATTTTACTACAAAATGTTTAATATCGCATGTCACTATTATTTACATTAAATTTACAATGTAATGACCTCTTCAAGCAAATGATGTTACCAACTTAACTCCCCCCCCCCCCTAAAAAATACATGACACAGAGGGAGCTTGTCAAAGTACATACCGGTATAGCAAGACGATTGACTTCTACAGTGGAAACTCACTACGAGGACGCTGGGACCATTAAAATTACCTTGTTATATCAGGAATCTCCTTATATTAGGGTAAAAAAAAAAAAAAAAACACAGAGATCTGCGACCGGCAAAATCACCTTGATATAATCAAGAATCTTGTATCGGAGCTCTTTACGAGTTTCCTCTGTATTTTATGTTTGTGACTGCACTCTTGTATACCTTCCTCCTTCCAATGTGAACAAGATGAATGCGACCGCGTCTCCTATATGCCTCTGCCTAACTGTTCTTGAAATATTGAGATAACCAGAATAGAAAGCCTCTAATTACATGTTAATTGACCTCTTTGACATTTGACCTTACACCTTTAACCCAAAAGTCAGGGGCGGTATTCTGAGATTCATTTTATCGCAGGTAAATCCTGAGATTTTAAGTCAGTGAAATAAAATACCCTTAAAATATTTTTAAATCGGTATTCTGAGAACCATTTCAGCAAGATTTTATCTCATCTAAGACACGCCCATTTATGATGCCTTAACCAATAACAAATGTTGTTAAATTTTACTTTCATCATGCTCAGCCAATAGAATTGCTCTCTGCCAGTCTCTTAGGCAATTTTCAATACGCATGCATCAAAGCGCAATCGCGCTTTTTGCTAGGATTTTATGAAAACGACTAAGGTACTTTTCGAGGTTTTAAAAGACCATCACAAGCATTATTGCAAGTGTGATATTAGTTGGGAAAAATCTTGTAATAGAATTCGATAGTCATATGAGAATGTTGCTTGAGAAATTAGTCAGTACTCAGTATCTTTTTGTTTATTTTGATCGCACGACTAGCATTATATTTGTCCAAATATATCGCACTCACCGTGTATCCTAGAGATAAAATAGCCCTACCCTATTTTAAGTTTTATTTTATCTTTCCCACAAAATATGATTGGCGTAAGCGTTTAAAGCTGTGCGTATCATGCATACAACATGAATAGGCACGCAAGAGGTAGGAGACTGAGATAAAATATGAGATAAAATCCGAGATAAAATGTGGTCTCGGAATACAAAAAGATAAAATAAATTTTTTTAGAAATACCACTCCTGATCACTTTATCTGCTCCTAGTCATGAATACAAATTAGAGATATGGTGATAAAGATAAACAAACATTAATTTCACTTACACCTGTATGACCTCTAAGACCTGTCACCTTTGACCTACGTGAACAAATGTCTAATCAGTTCATCTCACTATGGGGATGCATACTAGTACCAGGTTTGAAGTTCATACCTCAAATGGTTCTTCAGATATCGTGTTAACAAGGCTAACACCTGAAATTTCAGAAATTGGCCTGTGACCTTTGACCTACGAACCCCAAAATCTAATCAGATCGTCTTCCTATGATGATAAATACTAGCACCAAGTTCATACCTCATGTGGTTCTTCAGTAATAGCGAGAACGAGAAAGCGGGACGGACGGACAACCCAAAAACATAATGCCGGCACCACCTTCGGTGGGTGGAGGCATAAAAACATACTTGTGCATGATAGTGAATAGCAGACTGTACTGTAAAATGTATCATTTTTAAATATCATGTTTTTGAAGAAGTTCAGGTACATGAAATTTGATTCTATGCAAAGCACTTATTTCCTTTGGTAATGAAATGTACTTTTATTTACGTACGATCTTATTAATAATCGTCATGTTCAACCTGAGCTCAAGACCAATTGTGCTAATGACATTGAATAATGTATCAATCTTAAATGAACTAGTCCCTATTAATGAGAAGGTTGAGTTCTGGGAACGGTGAAAAATATTTTGTGAGCTTTCTCATTCCTTTTATGTCAGTTTGGAAGAACATTATTAGGAGAAATATCCCCTGAAACGGATTGCTCTTCAAATGCCCTCATATTCGAAATATGACGAGAAAAGTTTGCAAAGATTTCATGCATGTGAAATTTCCAGTTTACTGTCTTCATAGCTTGGTAACATTTGTACAGGTTATGCTAATATTGTGCAAAAATGATGCAAGTATCCAGTTTAAAGGTAAATTACTACATGTATGTTGGTACATGTTCATTTTAAATCGAAGAGTTAGTGATCTCTTAATAATGATCTGTGACTTGGGGCAATGTGATGCTACATTTTGCATGAGCAATGTATTCTTCAAAGTTATTCAATATCAAAACTGGGAGTAAAAATGCCTAAAAATTTGTTTACAAATTATTCAATATCATATAAAAATATTAGAGTCATTTAATTAATCCATAATGGATATATGTATTAATTGTAAACTACACCATTAAATACCTCTGTAAGAATATGAATAGCCAACAAAGGTAGAAAAGTATCAACATCTTTTCTGCTGTCATTCTAACACACTGGAATTAATATTGCTTTGGTTTCCTCCATTATAGCATTGTGCTACCAATCTTCTACACCACATGGACTGTAATAATGCTACTATTCTGTATATAATATACACCATATATCAAATACAGCAATGTCTCTATTTGCTTCAAAAAATTTACCCTGGCTTTAGTTCCAGTAGCTCTTAATCAGCACACCATGCGTTGCAGGAATGCATTGCATCCATTCACTTTACCTGGGTCAAGAGAGACAACTATGGATAAAATGCTGCACTTAAAAACATTCACATTTGTGAGGGATTTTTATCTTCCAGCTTTTCTGGATATCAAGATTATCAACCACGATACTATGGCATAATAAGGTTCAGGGGTAGTTCTGTCTCGGTGATGATAAGTGCTGAATTTGATTTCCTGAGGACCTCTCACAGTTCTCTACATTCCCTCGAGTTCAAGAGTTGGTGTATCAGCAGAACGTCCTATTCAGGAATGGGAGCCTTGAGTCTCAATCTCTTTAGTTGAGAGCAACAGCCTTCAAGAAAGTGTCTAAAGCTTTCTCCACTCCCAGCGTATCCACCATATTCTTGAACTCTTCAGGAGCTCTGTTCAGCGTCTTGCTGGTGTCCAACTTGGCGACTAAAAAGATAAAAAGAATTCATTTGCTTTTGTAAAATTTACCTTTGGCAATCATCAAAATACAGAGATTTGTTAATTGACAACAATTATGAAAAACAAACTACAGTAGGAGTTTGTAAAACCATCATAACAATTTTATAAATAATATTATAAAATGATGACATAGATCCTAATCAAATGGTTGGTTTTTAGTGGCCATGTGACGAGTCATTTATTTTTCCCCACACGTAAACTGCTCAAGACCTCAACTGAAGAAATGCAAGAGCTGTTGAGGGGGGCTGATGCTGTTAGTACAAAGACGAATATTAAGTTTGGCTGTGCGAAATTCGAAATTATTTGGCTTGCAATAAACTGAATTATTTTAAATTGCAACTGACAGACCTCGCCTGGACGTTTTGTGTACTTTTTATTCAAGTCTCCGTTGCGAAGGTGATCAGGTATGGTGTATACAGAGACACATTTTGGACCAACAAAACTTTGATATCTGTGACAGGGCCAACATTCTCATAAAGTGAGAGAATTTTAAAAGCTGTCACGATTTAGCTCCAGAAAGAAGACAAAGGGATCTATCAAGCACAAAAGTGCCATCTCAGCGAGTGACATGCAAAACCCTACTTGATTGTGATACGCCTGCTGGATTACAGAACAAAGTCTTAGCTGATGTTATGATACTTCTGTAATTGTGGCTGGGAAAATCTTCAAGAACTGAAACCAGATGATTTTCTAGTTGAGGCAGATGACGAATGGCTTTGATACAACAGTAAGAGAGATCAGTTGACAAAGAATAATTGTGAAATGATGGTGTTATGTCGAACAGCAGAGTGATGTACGAAATACCGGGAAGTCCCTCAAGGTATCATGCAGTACGTATCAGAGCTGAACAAAGATTGCCCATTATGGTAAAAACCCAAAACAAAGAAGCCAAAAGATGGTGACTGCTGGTATAGCAATGTTCCAGTAGGTAAAAACACTAGGAAATAAGATGAAACAAAATTTCCAAGAAAGCAGAATGCACCAAACTGTACACTAGATCTAACCACTATTTCAGTCAGGGAGTCCATGGCCACCACAGTGAGCATGCATTCACTAAAGAATTACTGTAACTAGCCATGAGCGAAAGAAACATATGTCTTCACACCTTGAAAGTCGGTACCAGTTATGGATCCTGATCCTGGACCATGTCCAAGCAGGCCTAATCTTGCCTATTCCATGCACATGACAAGGCAGACACTGGAAATCATTCCTAATAGCCAACAAAATGCACTTTTAAATCGTGACTCAGATAATGTACATAATAATGTGAATTCCCATCAACAACTTTCTTTTTTCGCTATTGCAGGAGAAGGTACATCAAGACATTTTGACGACTTCAAATACTTTTGAAATCCACCATTGCTTTAACATTTACGCTAAGTAATGCTCAGGACAAGACTGTGCATAATGATATGTGTTGGACTTCGACTGTTTCAGCTTTTTCAACTTCCATTTGCTGTTTTCAAGTTGCACTTCAAGTTGGACCTTGATGGTTCTATGCCTAGATCTACCTTTAGATCTAGACTAACGTTACTTCTAGTCTATGTTTGTTTTTCAAGTTGGAGTTTCAAATTATTCTTACTGGACTTGTCACAATGACTTGCAAGTTTCCTGATGGATGTTCCTGTTCATGAAAATAAGGAATGTAAACATGAAAAAACTTTTCTATTATTATTTTTCTCCATTTAACATTTTATGAAATTTTGAAATCGAGATCTGTTAGATCTAACAGTTTCTAAGAGATTATAAGAGTCTATCTTTAAAGATCTACAGCTGGACTGAGATCTAACGTTACCATTGAGATGAGAGTGTTTATCAAACGACAAGGATCCACATTATGTTATAAAACAAATTATACACATCATATCTTCGGGAATTAGTATAATTACCCACCCTCGGTACTGTTGATACAGTGCCAACACAGTGCAAAGCCTGTTCCAAAGGTACCTAGTGTGGGAAATTCTTACTCATGTCCTCACTGATATATATTATTCTACATTGAAATGACTAACCTTCTTTGGCTGATTTAACAGATAAGCTGACGTCTGGTGCACATCTGCCTGATCCGGCTACATCTATCCTCCATGTGATGGTGTAGATAATGCTGAAAGATATCAAAACCGAATATACAATCATCGCCATGATATAGATATGATAATAATAACCCTAATCAGAGAGTATATATAAAGTTGATTCTGTTGTTTTTAAAACAGAATGAACTTCAGGCTGACGATGGAGTTTGCACGACTACGAAACATGTACCATTCCTTAAAATGCTGTTTTCTTTGTTGTTTTTATTTTGAAACTGTTATCGTGTCGTTCTTTTGGAAATAACCCTAATGTAGTACGAAGATACACAAAATGTACATGGTACTGTTGAGTCACGAAAAGTCTAACATGGAATGAGAGAATAAGAGTTGAAAGGATAAAGACAGATGTGTTCAAGATCTACACGTTCTAAAACAGTCACTGCAACAACAAAACAGTATGGGTTTTCTTTGGAGTTTTTTTTTCTTCAAAATATCATTTAAAGCACGGAGGAATATATGTTCAAACAAAATACAAGTAAAAATGCATTATCTTTACATATACAATGCCATCAAGTAGTTAAATATGATAATATGCATCAGGCTTATACAGTTGTTTACACATAAAAATTCTAGAAATCATGCAGTGATATATACAATATTTGCACCTTTATTTACTCGCAATATCATATGAAAAATGTATGTTTCTACTATCAAGCAGCATACCACTGTAATAAAAAGATCTAGAGTCAAATAAAAGCAGTAATATTACACTTGACGAAATTGTGCATAAAATACCTGAATAATATGCTGTTCACCAATATGCATACAAAAAGCTTGATAATTAGGGTACTGAATGCAGTGATAATGTGATAGGGAGAAATTATTCAATTAGCGCTAATATAGAACCTGCAATGTCCCAAACAAGATGACTTAACTTTGGGGCTGTTGACAGGGGAAAACTTACCCACTTTGCTGAGGACACATAATCTGAAGGATTGTTCCATCTTGGCCTCCTGGTAGGCTCACTGTCTCTGGATATTCTTTCTGTAAAGTGAAAACATCATAAATAAATAAACGAGGGTCTGAAGAAACTCTTGCTATAGCTATTTTCTAATAACTGTAGACTAAGATACCATTGACCAGGAATGATGGAGGTTGATAAAATAATAGCATAAAGCCAGAAATTTTCATGATCTGTAAACAACAGTTAGTTTCACAGCAAGAAACTTTTACGAATTGCAAAAAAATTCAGTGTTATGTCAGTTGTGAAATCAATTATTCCACGGCATGAAACTTTTGCGAATGTGAACCCCTCTCAACGTTTGTGAACATTTCATTCGGGTGAAAGTTTCTGGTTTTAAAGTCTACAGGACCGTAATCTTAGAATAACTTAAGTCTAGAGATTCTCTAGTGAAACAGTACCAGTTACTCCTGGCTTTTAATACTTTATTGTTTTACTATCAGTCTATAATAGAATTTGTTAGTGTTTTACAGGTTCAAGTCTGATGAGTTGTTTGTTCAAAGTCAAAAAGATATTGTTCAAAGTTCAATTTTTATTGATCAGTCTATTTTACTATCAGTCTATAATAGAATTTGTTTGGTGTTTTACAAGCTCCTGTCTAATAAGTTGTCTGCTGAGAGCCAGGGCATTAGCTTTAACATCCAGTTAACAGCAGATGTTATGTGCACTATATACAAGAGCCCCAGGGGGCACGACGCTCACCTGAGGTGGATCAATTCACATCTGGTGCAGGGGCCCCTATAAGGCCACCCAGAAAAATTTCATGAACAACTTTCATTCTTCATCTATAGAGGTATCTCTATACACAATACCAAGTCTGAGCTTCCTACCAAGTTCGGTTCAATTCCAATCATGGGTTTTGGAGAAGAAGCTGAAAATGTAAAAAGTTTATGGATGGCGGACAACTTGCCCCACCCCCCCCCCCCCCCTCCAGTATGTTACCCCCACAGACCCCCTATAGGGCCACCCAGAAAAAATTCATGAACAACTTTCATTTTTCGTCTATAGAGGTATCTCCATACACAATACCAAGTCTGAGCTATGCCTGGTTCTGGAGAAGAAGATGTTTGAAATTTACATAGCTTTTACAATTGGGGGCCTTTCCCCTGGGCCCCCCTGGGGGCCACATGTACCATTTCAGCAACTTTGGGTCCCCTACCCTAAGGATGATTCCTACCAAGTTTGGTTGAATTCCGATCATGTGTTTTGGAGAAGAAGATCAGAATGTACATTTTGCCTGGCAGCGCCCCCCCCCCTCCAGTATGTTACCCCCACAGGGCCCCTATAGGGCCACTCAGAGAAATTTCATGAACAACATTCATTCTTCATCTATAGAGGTATATCCATACACAATACCAAGTCTGAGCTATGCCTGGTTCAGGAGAAGAAGATGTTTGAAATTTACATAGCTTTTACAATTGGGGGCCCTCCCCCTGGCCCCCCTGGGGGCCACATGTACCATTTTAGCAACTTTGGGTCCCCTACCCCTAAGGATGATTCCTACCAAGTTTGGTTGAATTCCGATCATGGGTTTTGGAGAAGAAGATGAAAATGTAAAAAGTTAACGGACGACGGACGACGGACGACGCACGACGGACGACGGACAAATTTCCATCGCAATAGCTCACTCGAGCCTTAGGCTCAGGTGAGCTAAAAAGGGCAAGCCCAGGCTATTTTGTCTCCTACGTTACAGACCATACTAAAATTTTATTAAGTTAATACATGTAGCCCCACTAGAGCTTAGATGAAGGGAGCGTTTCATCAAGCGCTTTGTCAGTGATTTTTACCGACAACTGTTATAAGCTACTGAAATCCTTGCATCTGATTGGCTGAGAGCAAAATTGTCAGTGAAATATCACTGACAAAACGCTTGATGAAACGCCCCCCAGGCCAAATATGGAATAAACTGACAGATTTGACATCAATGTACATGTATGTTCACAATACTTGGTAATGTATGGGGCACACAATGACCAAATTCCTCAGACTTTCAAACAGTAGCATCTGATGAAGGACAGCTAGGTTACCATGAAATGTGAGAAGATCCTGACCCTGTGTTGGTACCACCTGGCGTAGTCTGCATAACCCCTCAGAAACGGCTGCAGGTCACACCGTTTCTCAGCCTCGGACAGAAAGGTCACCATTTCACCCAGGCAGCAGGGGTCTACTTCCAAGTCAAGCTTCCGAATAACAGCCTTCCTTGCCTCTGGGATGCTCTCCTGCTCATTGAGAAGGTCTGCAGCTTTTGCTCGTTCCTGAGCAGTTTGTTTCACCTGTTGAAAGGATAATAAAAACAAATTGCAGTTACCTTGGATTTTACAAAAAAATACACTGTATTACATTACATAAGACATGTCCATAATAGACACAAAATGTAAAACTAATAACTGATGAAAGGGGAGGCGAATAGGGCTTTAGGCAGATGGTATGATTTTCTACATAGAAACTTATGTTTTCTATCTTGAATTTCAAATTAATGATAGTTTATCTGTCAAGTTATTTCAACTTACCAGTGCTCCGACATTTGCTCCTGCAACAATTGCTTTGGGCTTTGCTATGTCAAAGATATAGGGATAGGGACAGGGTTGCAATAAGGTTTTAAAGTAAGGTTTAGGGTAAGATTTCCTCAGGTATAGTGTTTGGTCCAGGGTTGAAGTTAGAAATTTTGTTGGTGTAGGATATTGGGTTGTACGACACATGCTTCAGGAATGCGGTCAATATCCTACACAAAAACCGAAATTCCTAACTTTAACCCTGGACCAAACACTACACTACACCTAACCATAACCCGATTGGAACCTTAACCGTAATCCTATATCTTTGACGAAATAAAGCCCTGAGCAATTGTCGCCATTCAGAGTACCAGATATTGACCTTGGAGCAATTGCGGCCAGAGCATGTGTCGTACAACCGACTTACCAATGTCTCCTCCACTTCAAAGGATGCAGCAAACCTGAGCCCGGAGCATGTTCCTTCAAGTCTCTGCAACCTGATGGTACATCGTGGGTCGTTACTGGTTACTTGTGTGGTAGCGTCCGTCAGCTGGACACCACTAAGACTCGACTGCATCTCATGCTTGAGGTAGATGCAGAGAACAGAACAAATTAAGATCATTATTTTTTTTTGTATTCTCTTTTGCAACCACAATAAGGCCAAGTTGTTCACAGCAGACTTTACATCATAACATTAAAGAACTGATATTGTCTGACATATTCTTTTATAAATTTGATTCCATTTAACATAAAGTGTCCTGATAGAAACTACGATTTTAGTCTTATGAGGGGCAATTCTCATTTTATACCTGATGTAGCAATTTAAGTCTGCATCTAAACAGCAAAGTAGCAGCAGAATTTACACATGTATCTATAGTACCATAAAATACAAAGCATTGATCAGCAAAATGAGCCAAGTCACAAATCTCACTATTGACAAATTCATGCACTTCATACTTCTAAATCATGAAATAAAAAGAAGCCTGTGAGTGAGTACGAGTGAAATAAAAGCCACTTACCATACCGAGCATGTCTTGTTCTTCACTCTTCATTTTCAGTACATTCCTGATAAACAAAGAATGACAAACACAAAGATTTAAGATCATGAAAATTTGAAATTCTATTCAAATAAACATTCAGTGTAGAACATAATATCTCAAATATTCCTTCTGGTCTCTGGACCCTACATTTTTCAAAGATCACACGTTTTATGGTTCACACCTTTGTGGAGCTCACGCATGATTTAGGGAGGAAAGAAAATGGGCAAAGATGACTGCTATTGCACTACGTATATCATAGAGCCACCACAGATAGAATTCTATTTACATTGATAATTTTCCTCTGCGATCCCCCCCCCCCCCACTTCCCAAGAAAGTGAGCTAGGACTTTTCATGCAGGATATACCGGTAATTCTTTAATATGATTGAACTAAAAGAAAAAAGATATTCATGAGGTCATTCCTAAAGATCAGACTATTTGATATAGCTCGGAATCAAGGGTAAATGAAAGAAAATATGATCAATCTGGAATTAACAGCAAATAGAACGGACTATTTTAAGATGATATACTCAGGTACACAGACAATTTCATTTTCACATTCACGATCCTAGCCATCTCAGGCTCACCCTTCCTTTTTTTATATTACAATGTACCTTAGCAAATCTAACGTTGCACTTGGAATCATCAGAGCAGCCATGTTTTCTCCTTCAAGGTCATCTTCAAGGTCGTTGACCTCCTCTTGTAAGATTTTTGCTTCTGCCATGTAGGCCTCCTGCATGCCCTTTAGCTCCTTCATGGAGAACCTGGACCCGGCAAATGAAGCACTAGATGATGCTCCTTTGCCTTTTTCTCCTGCATCTTCTAATTCTGGTAACCTGTTATGAAGAAATGTGTTTTCTTTGCAATTATTTTTAGACTAGATACATAAATTGAAACTTAAAAGTGCCAAATTGTATGTCTTCTTGTAAAAATATGCAGTTTGAGACACTTGGAAGAAGTTACTCTGTAATCTATTACATCTGTTACAGGGTAGATGTGGGTCTCAGGAACTTCTAATAGCTTGAGAGAAAGAAAGTTGGGTTTTTTATAATGGATCTTGATCTGGTTACAATTAGTTCTAGAATAGTAATACTAATCTTTATACTTTATGATTTTTGTTGCAACCTTATTTCTGTAAAAACAAGAATTTTGGAATTTCACAAGGGGGTGCAGACTCACAAAAGTAAAAAGTTTAATGTCACAAAATATAATAAAGAGCACATTGCAAGTCTATTGAGTTCTACTACAAAAGGGTGGTGACTAAAACTTTTTGTTAAATTTTCATTTGTCATGAAAGTTTCTATATGTACATATACAGATGTAGATCTAGTCTGTGCTAATGCACTTTCGTATCCATGCACATATGCATATTGAGTACCCTACCCCTACCCCTATGCACATGGATACGAAAGTGCATTAGCGCCGATCTAGTCTAGAGTCTACTAGTCAAAAAGTAAATCAGTCAAGGGAAATTTCAAATTATTTGGTGTTCTCTGTCTCCTAAAGTATGAGCTGAGGGAAATTGAGAAGACAAAATAATGATGACTAATTTACAAAATGTTACGTTTTTGTTACAAAATTCCTCATAGGATAGATCAATCAGATGTTCATTAAAAAAAACCCAACATGCACATGCACACGTTGGTATTATTAATGAGCCAAACACCATTTCAACATACATGTAGGCCCTACATTACAATAAAAAAAGAGCAATGTAGAAAAAATGTCATGCTCAATGGCATAAGACTAAGAGCCGTGCCTGGCCGGGGATCAATTCAAACCCACGATCTTCCAGTCAAGTGTAGTATATGACAATTCAAGGAGGTTCAACCATTTATTTTTGTCTAACCAAAGTGTTTGCCCCCAAACATGCCAAACTGCCAAAAGGCAAGCCAAAAAGATGAACATCTTTACTACAATGTACTTTACCCTTGGAGAGCTAACCCGAAATTATGAAGCGGATGCATCTCTGACTCTGAAGAAAACATTTTCACAGCCCAAACAGTTTATTTAACTTGAAAGTTGGAATTTGAATTGAAACTGAATGAGTCAGAACATTGTCATCGGCTGCAAGGGCAGTGCGACTGTATCTAGATTGCGACGATTTCGACGTCCGACAGCGACAGAGCGAGGCCGACGTTGATCCAACCACACTCCACAGCGGTAGCCTAGGTCCAGCTAGCCCACAGGGTCCCGCAAGAAAATCTGGACAGTCCCCTGCTCCTGCTTGCTTGCAGCTGTTCCCGGAAGTCGTTTCTATCCTTTAAATTAAGCATTATAAGCCGAAGAACAGATGAGGAACAAAAATCATGAATTTCTGAGCAGTCTAGTGAGTGATACACGCATTCTCCACATGGATGTATGACTAAGATAAGATTCACAATGTGAGAATATTGGAAATTGATTTTTGACTGTTCGGGTACAAAAATTGCGCGGTTTAGGATTAGTCTTTAGTCAAGACTAACATTAAAAGTAAAAAGATACTTAAATGGCCCTCCTAACTTCCTAAGCATACCACTATATAAATTAAAACAAGAATATAGATTCAGTGTCTTTAGAGAACATTTTCATACAGATTTCAATTTACATTTATGAAAAGGAAACAAACAGTTTATTACTGAGACATATATTCTTGAGTGAATTTATACTCTCTATAAAATAAACAGAGAATACTACCCGGGTTCAAGACTATTTTCAAGGGAACGCGGGGATTTCCCAAGGCAGACTACCAGCTGTCACAAACAAACTCCAAGTACAGTAAAAACAAAATAAATGAATGATAATGAAAAACAAAAGTTCTAGGCAGGGAACCCTATCCCTTCCCCTTGGAAAGGAAATAATAGACAAATAGACAAATGAGTAAAATAACCTGTCGTCCTGGCGGCCCCACTATTATGATTAAAAATTGAAGATTTTTAATAAAACTTGTAGGAGAAATATAAACATTTTATTACCATTCAAAATTCCCTAATGTGTGTTTTTATACTTTTTTTACAACAAGGAAATACCCCACAGCATCATGATAGAGATCCAAATAGATAGCAATATCCAAAATACAACCATTATAATTCTTCTGATTCTCCTGACTTCTTTTAATTAATTTAATAGCCTTTGTGTTTGCTCGCAGGCAAGTGATTTGCGGAGTGGATAACGATCTTTAAATAAGATGAAGATATTTACCAATGACATTAATTTATGAGCACGATATTTGTGGAAAATCATTAATGAAACGTGTAGTAAATATGAGCAAAATTACATTTCTCCCTTGAATGAAGATGGCGTGTACCATTTCTCTTGAAATGTTGATAATGGCCCAGTACATGTTATAAATCCTTTTACCTCCTTCCTAATTCTTTCAATACTCCTTTTGATGGTATATGGTAACATAAAAAATGGTTATGACCTTTACTTTCACTAGTATCATTCAGCAAAAGTTAGGGGCTGTCTTCACCAGTATCGTTCCCCCTCGCCCCCAATTTTTGTTCAACAAAAATTTCTTTTATTTAACTGCGTTGTTTAAGAACACTTATCATTTGGGTCGTGGGTGTATAGGCACAATTTCACAAAAAGGGGGCGGGGTAACCTCACCCCACCCCGTCTTCTCCTCATACGCCTGTGAGTTGGTTATAGGATGAATACCTCCCTCTGAGGACCAAACTTTACAACTAAAAGTTAGCCTATATGTTACACCCCATCTGGTGATGATTTTTGACCCTTGTTCATGAATGTCTGGATCCACTCATCAAAGTATAGAGCCATCGGTCTTGTTGATTACTAAATGAATAAATAACTCATAAACCAAACACGATTAATAATAAAAGCATCAACGAACACATTTCAAGGATAACGGATGTCCCCCGCGACCCCGCCCCTAGTCCAGATACTGGCCGATTTTAATTCTTAATCGTCCGCTTCCCCACACACTCACACGCCATTGATTCACATACTCCACTCACCGCGCAAAGCCGCTGATCGCGCGACTCCACTAAATCTGTACTCCCCGAAAAAAATCGTATTGAGGATCGACAAATTTGGGTAAGTCACTCGCCCTCAACGTCCGCTTGGTCTGCTTGCTGCGTGGATTATTCAATACAATCCAGTAGGTGGACTACCCCGCCCCTTGAAAGTCCAAAATATCCGGATAGCATAAAGTCGTAGGCCTATTATAAACACATACTACTAGTATGTAATTTTTGTATTCCAATGTGCCAGATGAAGCGGTCACTTTTTTATAATGTGGATCCGCCTATGTGAAGCAGACACTGATCTTTTTTATAATTATGTTTTTAATGACGAATCATCAAGGATCACAATATATATATACAAACAATTTTTACATGATTAGAATACAAAATCAATAAGGCAGAATAACAGTAAAATAGTGAATTGAACAAAAGCGAAGTTCCGAGTCCGAAAAGGATGGCCAGTGATACAGACCTTAGTTTATGATATTGATACATATTATTTAGATTACTGGACAGCATGACATGGAAAACTGTGCAAACAGTTAACGTAGAGGGCAGTGATTCTCAACCCGCAGAAGAGCCATCCATGGAGAGCACTGACCCGGTACCGCAGCAGAATACCACTGAACTTTCAGTGCAGAATGCAGATTTTGGAACAATGGGTGAAATAGATTGGAAGAGGTTCATCGTGGTGAAGAATAATTGAAGAGAGTTAATCAGTTGTCTCACGATGTGCAAACGTAAACGTAGGAAGTCTGACGTTTCGGCTGCTATATACTGCTAGCCTTAGTCATAGACAATGAGCCGAGTCATTGTCTATGACTAAGGCTAGCAGTATATAGCAGCCGAAACGTCAGACTTCCTACGTTTATGTTTGCACATCGTGAGACAACTGATTAACTCTCTTCAATTAATGGGTGAAATGTTTGGAGGCTCGGCATACTGGCATACTGGTGGGATGGGGAGTGGCTTTGGGGCTGCAGTCCCCCCCCCCCCCCCCCAAAAAAAAGGGGGCACAATCGAGAAAATGGCGGATCGTCTATGGTCAATTGCGATTCTGCACATTAGAGCGTACATTCTCCACTCCTCTGGGGAGCACTCCAGCCATGCAGTCGCCTGTTTCCAAGCACGCACATGCTGATCCAACCACAATGACGTTCGCATCCTACCGGGTACCCATTTAACACCTGGGTGGAGAGGAGCAATGTAGATAAAATGCCTTGCTCAAGAGCATAAGTGCCGTGCCGGGGTTCGAACCCACGACCTTTGCATTCCCAGTCAAGTGATTAAAACCACTCGACTACGATACCTCTAAATAATAATAATAATAAATAAATAAATAAATAAATAAATAAATAAATAATAATAATAAATAAATAAATAAATAAATAATAAAAAGGGAAAAAGAAATAAAAAGGGGAAAAAAGGAAAGGTAAACAGAAAAGACATCCTTATTATTGATCTCTATACGAAAACGCATCTTTGTGATAACAGTAGGACGTCTTTTACAATATAAAAATGGCTGAATTTTCTCATCCCCCTTTTATATACATTTTATACTTATATTTTGCATGTAAAATATATAGTTATCACAATTTTATTACTCGGAGGGGAACTTTGACCAAGCTAGCCCCCTTCACATTAAGCTTATACACTATCATGAAATTTCTGTCAAAACCAAGGGACGACTTAGTGAAATATGATGTGAAATATTACAGCAAGCAGGGGTGTAATTCGGGGGGGGGGGGGGGTGGACTGGGTGATATGTCCCCCGAAAAACTAATAAGTTAAGGCTATATAGCACACCATTTAGTCTCCGAAGTGGTATTCAAAGTGGAAAATCCTCTCACTCGGTCGATCCGCTTCACTTGAAATTTAATTTTTAAAAATCTATTAAAAAATATCTTCAAAAATCGCTCAGTAAGGGGTTAATGGGAGCCCAGTTTTCCTCCATAATTCCCTGACAAGCAAAAAAAAAAAAAAAAAGGGCACAATCGAGAAAATGGCGGATCGTCTATGGTCAAAATTCATACTTCTCTTCCAAAAGGGGGGGGGGGCACGGGCCGGCTGTGCCCCCCCCCCCCCCCCTGGATCCGCCACTGGTTGGTTCATTACTCCACTGCTCGGAGCTGAATACTGACCTTACCGAAAATTGGAATGGTAGGGTGTGGACTACTGGACTTCCGCCATAAAGTTATTTCTTCTTTTTTTTCTGCTGGTAGCGACTAATACGAGGCGCTATTTTTATTTTTAATCTATACCAGTATTATGTTTAGATTATCGGACATACTTCCACTAACATGTACTTTGATAAATGGTTTTCTGAGAGAGTGAGAGGTAATAATTCTCTCTCTTTGATCACGCAAAGCACGTCCAAAAGTTCTATCATTCTATAAAACTGTCTGCAAGGTCAAAAAGTTTGATACCAGTACATCATATTATACACAAAATTATGATGATTAAGAACAACAACAACCTACGAATGGAACTTATAGTGAAACAGGAAGCAAAATTAATGTGAATTAGAAACATTAATGGCCCTGGTTTCATCATTTTTGTCTCGTCTAAACCCAAGATGCACAGTAGGCACTGTAAATTAATTGTCGAGTTTTCACTAATATCTCGAGCGACAAAGACGGTAATGTTTACATGATATTTTTTGTTTAAGAATGACCGTTTGCTTTAAATAGATCGATGATACCGTGACGTGATCATCAATGAAAGGCTGAATTTGAAAGAAGTAACGAAACTTGGTATCATTACCACTTTCGATTCGCCTCTTGTTGATCTATGATTTGATGCCAGTGCAGAATGAAAAGCGTTTGTAAACGTTTGTAGTTTTAACTTTTCAATACTAATTTGAAAACTTTGCACCACTCACATTGATATAAAATATACGGTAATTCGAAAAAACACCTTGCCCTCATCCATGGTGCAAAACAGCAATGTTCTGTTGGTCACCAAAAAGATCATTATACCATTCTTGTGGCGGTTCCATATTATCAGGCTAATTATCGTTAGGCCTACCTCGGTGAAACTTTTAAATAAGACAATACAATAGGGCCTGGGAAAGATGGGAAAGAGGAAAATGAGGAGAGAGGTTATATTTTGAGATTGTATCAGATAAAGCATGAATCAACTTTCTCGTACAGTACATGTCGTCAGGGTCCTAGGTTTATGGATCTCTATCCATATACCTACGACAGTGGCGGATTTAAAAGGGGGCACAACCAGCCAGTACTACCTTTAAAACCCCAATTTGCAGATTTTATATACACATCCAAAAATTGCCCCTTAATTGTGTAATCTTTTTCAGAATCCGCCCATGGGTGGAGAGACATTCGTGCTAAAGGTACGCGATTGAAAAAGAGTACCATTTGAGCTGTGGCAGGGGAATTCCCTTTCTTTTTTGAACGCCAGCTGATTGCAGACTGTAATCATAGTTTTTATCGCGGGACATGTTTTGGGTATACACATTTGTACACCTAAATCCAAAATAAGGATAACATTCTCTAAGCCGCTGGTAAGCACACACGCGTTCGCTACACACCATAGGATACACACAAACTCTGCGCACAAAGGAAGATCAGCTCCGCGCATTATTGAGTGAGAGTTGTGGAATGAACAAGCCATTTGCGACGAAAACAGCGCCAGCGGAGAAGCCTGTTTGCAAGCATCGCTAGTATTATTGGATTGAATGTATCAATGTTATCGAGTAATATTTATGACTTGTAAGCTGCATGAGCTGAGCCCAGTCGCAGGCAACTTTACAACCGAACCGAGACTCCATCTGTGCATCATAATCTTCAACTCGAATTTGGTTTGGTGTTGCCGGAGCAGCAGCACTGCACTTCACTCATCCAGGAGCTCCGGCCCGTACTGAGACAGGTGGCATTCAAATGTGCATGGTTTAAAAATACGGCTGTTAAATCTTGGAAGATTTCAGCTACTTTTTGATATCATATCAGACTTTAGCAAAGTTTGTTCGTTATTTGGAACGAAAATGACGGGAGACTGCCCTGTAAAAGCCGCGATGGAGGAGTCGGATGGGAACAGCCTTTCAAACTCCCGGTCTTCTTCTGGAGCCGATACCGCGACAACCCCAGTCGCCGCCGCCGCAAGTGCTGGAGTGAAACACCACCGACATCGACATAAGCTGAAACACAGATACCGCTTTGAAAAGACTCTAGGAAAGGGCACATATGGCAAAGTGAAACTTGCTACAGAAATCAGCACTGGTAATCAGGTAAGTGTTTATCTTATTTCCTGTATGTCTCAAAATTGATGTGCCATTTTTTATGTTTATTTTTTTTTTACTTTGACTCTTTGAGTTTAGTTTGAAGTTTGAGTTTGAACATTTTTTGTTGATCATACAGTTCATGTACTGTATGTACATATCATGAACTTATTCCAGGAATGTGTTTTATCATATCATTTCTAAATTTAAAGCCCTTTCCAGTTTTCCTTAATCAATTAATTCTGTAATTTAGATTAAGACTTAAGTGGTTAATTGTTCATTCATTTTGAATCACTTGAATTAAAACTTCCAACAGTAGACTGTAGATTATGATGTATGTTTTTTGATAAGATATAGCTTACAAATATGTAGTAGGGAGGGGGGAATTATTTGTATAGTTTGCAGTATTTTGTGAATTTGGGAGGAAGAGGTTTCATTGACTTGTCTGGCTTAATATTCAATAGGTTAACACAAATTTCCAGCCTGTTAAAAATGGGTGTTTTTAAGGGAGACTCTAAGAACATTTGGTCATTGAACTATTAAGATATTGTAGGAATAGAAGGAAATGAGAACCCCAAAAGACAGAGAAGGTGAACAAAAGAGAAGAACAAACAGTGATTTTTCTTGTCAGGTCAGTCAGTTTTTCAGGATTTACAAAGGACAGACCCTCCTCTGACTAATGTAATCCAGGCCATTCCAGGGACTGTACTAGAGCATGACTTTCTTTGTTAAATCTCGCTAAATCCCTCTAATAGTGTCAAACATATTGACTATTTGTACCAGTATAGGGACAAAAGCCTTGTCAGTCCATGGATATACTGGCCATTTACAATGGATGGCTTGTTATGCCTGATGGTCTTATAAAAGGGACGTTACATGTATGAATGAATTAAAATGATGATTTTAATATTGTAAGTATGTATAATTCCACTGTAACACATCAAATTGTGATTTGTGAACTTGTTTATCAGTAATACATGAAATTTCATTATCCCATTCAGGGGCAATTTAGACAAATTCTCAATATCCCCTTTTCTGACCCAAACCCTGGATCGGGAAGGGGGAAGGGAAGTTAAGCTTCCACATGAAGCCCAAAGGATTTGTCCACTGACATTTTGCCAAAACTGGCCATGCCATCATGACTTACAATGCTGTACTGTTAAAGTAGCTATTCAAAGAAAATCACAAATATGGCAATTAATGTATCACTAGAAACTGGGAAGCTTACAGATGGCAATCGTATAAGTTTTATGTCAACTGCGTATCTGATGATTATAAAAACAACACAAATAAAAGCTCTTCTCAGCATCTGGAATATCCGAGGATTTCGCCAGAAATATAGCGATGTTTTGATGTCGTCACACTCGGGATCGATCCTGCTTAAGCAGACGACGTCCTATAATGAATGAACGTAATTGCAATGCAATTATTTATCAAATTATAAAGAGTTTGGTGTATTTAAACATGACCTTATTTCACACCATTATAAAGGGAAAGTGAAACTGATTCTGATAGCTAAAACCGTTTGATTGTAAATACACAGGAGAAGGGTCAATGATCAATGAAATAAACCCCACTTTCAAATTGAAAAGCCCTCCGAATAATAGCAGGATGGTATTCGTTCCCTCTTGAAACGCCGAACATGCCCCGGTGCAAGCAGCTGAAAATACAATGGCGTCTTATTTTGTTTACAAGTGACTGATTCCTTTATTTTTTTAATGCTGCATTTTTCATCAAAATAATACCATACACGAAGTTAAGAGTGAGGCAACAGACTAACATTAAGACTGACGCTAGTGAAGGAAGAGAAATAAGTGAAGAGGAGATGACAAAATAGGCTCTGAAAATGTGTAAGATGTTATGGGACATCGTCTGCTTAGACAGGACTGGTCCATGGTGTGTCGTCACATATCTCAGCAGCGTTCGAGGAGCTCTTCAGCTGCTATATCGGGGGCTGTATTTTACCGTTTTATAATTGATAATAATCATTACTTCAAATGTTTCCAAGCGTTGAATTTGGATAACCTTGTTTAATTTATGCCATCTATGCAATAATAAGTATTAAGCCAATATTTAAAATCATTAAAGTTCTACTTTAAGCTTAATGTCTTCATTGTAAAGGCTTTGAACTGCACTCAGAGCTGGGGGAAGAGTACAGTGTAGGAGGGGGTGGGGGCACAAAAAGAGGCCATTTGATAAGCAATACCCCAGTCACACCCCAAATCAACTTGAAACTGACAGATGATTGATTTGATAAGATCTTGGTCAATTTGGGGTAATGTCATCTTTTGTTCAGTCTATTATCTGTTTAATGACAGTCTGGGCCCTGTTTCATAAAACTTGTCATCATTGACAAGTTTCAATAACTGTTATAAGCTACTGAAATCCTTGGATCTGATTGGCTGAGAGCAAATTTGTCAGTAAAAATCACTGACAAGACACTTGATGAAACGCCCCCCCCCCCCCCCCCCCCCCCAGGTCTGTGTGACTGAGGTATCGAGGGTACATTTCTTGGTTACATGTATATTCGGGTTAGATTTCCGTTCTGATTAATGTACATACAAATAGAATATGAGCAAAATAAAATAAGATGGCTGACTAAAAAAAAGTGTGCTCCAATAAATAAGATTTTACAATTTTGAAGAAAAGAACTTCAGAATTGAAGTCTAATGGAATTACTGTAATACTAGATATTACCCAAGTACATTTCAAGACTTCCTTTGTCAGACATAAGATGGGCACTGACTTTCTTCTGAGTTGGTTGTTTTTCATTTTGTGAAGAGGAGTGTCCTCTATTATTGGTCAATGAACTACATGTATAGCCACATGCAGTGAGCCAAGAGAGGCAAACCGTAAACCTACAGTGATCCATGGACAAACATTGCTAAGTAAAGTCAGTGACTTGCATTTTATTATTACATGTATGATGACTCAGTTAATATTGTTTTCATTGAGGATTGTCTTTCCTGTGTTTTGATTTCTTTTTTTAACCAGGAAAGTGTTATTTCTCTACCGTACAGATTATGGAATATTATCTGTTGAGAATCAGAAGGTCATTAACTACATGTAATATCCTTTAACACAGATTTAACTCCCTTCTGCCTCTCAACAGGCAATATATTATTTTGATTGGCATGGTATAGTTGTTGTTGTTGTACAAGCAAGGAGATAAAAAAGTAGTTCTCTGTTCCTGAAACCTCTCCTGTTCAAGTTTAGTACCTACTGTGTTGTTTTATTTTTATTGTCTGAGACTGACAACCATCTTATCTTACATCTACATGTAATGTTGAGAGCTATGAAACGTAGACAATTTTGAGTGACAATTGCAATCATATTGAGAAGATTGAATATTGATAGGATCTCCATTCCACATGCTTCTTTAAACATTGTATTCCAACCACTACATGTAGTAGCTTATTTTATTGGAAAAGGCATGCCAGGGTTTATGGCTGTGACTCAATGGGTCAACAGACTTGGCTTCAAAACACAAATGACCATTCGGGACTTGTGGGCGTCCCTATGTCCATGACCGTTTGTTGACATTGTTGTTGACTCTATAGGTTGTAGGTGAGGGGAGGGGTTGCAGGGGAGTTTGTTGTGTTGTTTTCCTTCTGTCTACTGGCAGGGGCTATGGAGACAACAAGCTGACAAATATTAGACAGTCGCCAGGATCATTGTTAATTTGTCACTGATCTGGATGATGAGGCGATGACACCATGCCCCGGGGAAAGTGCGATACAAAGAGGATATGTTTTCATTTGGTTTGAAAATGCCCCCAGTTTGAAGGAGAATTTAGTAGATGTTCACCCTTTCATCCATAGAATTCAGCTATCAAATTGCCGTAAGGATATTTTTACGTATTATTAATACATGTAGCTCATTATGTTAATATCTTACAAAGTGTTTTCTGTAAAGTGGATGAAAAAGGTATTTCAGATATTAACAAATCATGTGACACATATTTATGAAGATTTTTTTAGGGGGTAAGGCCTAAGACCCTAAAATATTTATATATTGCTTACATTTGTACATGTACACGTACATGAATGGATAAAAGTACATCATAATAGGTTGTTCTTATATGGAGGCCTAGTGTTTTGTTTTGTCCAAACTGGAACCTAAAAAGATTTTAATTTTTAGTTTGTTAGCAGCATATAATAAAGGAATTTTTAATTGAAAAAAAAAATTCCATAAATAGATTACAATATGGCAGTGCCATACAATGTGAGCATTCAAGTACATGTATGTACACCTCTTTAGATGTTAACACCATGAAGCATAATCAAAGAGATCAGCAACGGTGCAAGGTCCGGATTTACATGTAATCTCATCACATACTTGAGAGCATTTAAGAGGTGATGATAGGTAATGACAACTCAATTATTTAATTCCATTTGAGCTTCTTGGAATGATATTATCATGGAAATGATTCCATGGTACCTAGATCTAATCAAACTTGTCAAACAAACAGAAGGTACATGTAAGTTTGATATTACAGGTAATCTGTTCTTGTTACACAATGGAGGATAGTATTGGCTGTCCATCCCAAGCCAAGATTGAATTTATTTAAAGGATTGCTCAGGATTGCTTACATGTAGGATGAAAAGTGGAGATTGTTTTTGTTCTTCAAATTTTGCAGAACTCGGAAACATGATTGTGAGGTTGTGCCTATGTGAAGAGTTCCTTTGTATAGAAGAAGGGGGTGATAACTCAGTATAAAATAAATAGGGCTTTCATCCCCTGGACATAGGATTAAATTCTATGCATTTAGTGAGGGAAGACTGCACCATGCAAATGATGTTAAAATACTCATCAATAGAAAGCTTTGACTTTATACAAGAATTGGTTTAAAACTGAAAAAGATGGATACCTGCCTGGGAAACATACTTGTGTGAGATGGTGATGGTGCACATACAGGTCCAGAAGCATGAAATCCTCGACCAGGGTAATAAACTATTCAGTATAACTAGAAATGGTAAATGAGATATTGATACTATTATAGGTGTCATTGTGTCACTTCTGTGTCCTCATTCAAACTTTTCAGCGCACCTTCTTTATACTAGTTGTCCATTTATCACTCCTCTAATAAATCCACAAACTTATTTTATTTTTGTCCAGGTTGCAATCAAGTCCATCCCAAAGAACAAGATAGAAGACCCAGAGGACATGAGAAGGATTCGTCAGGAAATTGAACTGATGTCTACCCTTGATCATCCAAATATTGTGAATATATATGAAGGTAAGAAGAGAAATCCAACACATATTCACTTTGGAGCTCCTCAATCAAATATTTAAATTGTAAACAACAAACAACAGCAAGCTTTTACCCAAGGACAATTGTGTTTTATATAGTTTTTGATACAATAGTCCAAAGAATTTGTTTACTTCTACATCTAGCAGCCTTTTAACACAAGGGTAAAATTCATCCTATGGAAAGCTTATTAGTTTAAAGCTGATTAACTAATCAGCCCTACAGCAAATTTTCCCTGTGTGAACATCGAGCTATATGATGTTTGTACATATGCGAACTCGCGATCTAAAGACCGGTAAGAGCAGCCTACAGATACCAAGTTTTGTATAGAGGAGGCAAGAGATTTTGTGTGTGAACGGATATACGTCTTTAACTTGGTGGAGATAAGACCGGGTGCACGCTTTAATTGAAATGACCAGCTGTTATTATGTGTGATGGCCCTATTGCGCATTTAATCAGCAGTGAATCTCTAATGATCACACCGAAATGCTATCGTATAAAACTTAAAGCTGATTAGTTTAAAGCTCTTTAAACTAATCAGCTTTAAATAGCTGAATTTTACTCCTGTGTGAAAGCGGGGTAGGTAGTGCAGAAAACATATTAGTGTTTTACAAAGCAAAACAATCCAGCAGTATTTTCCCTGCGGATACAATTTTTAGGGGTGTTAAACTTAATCAATTTATTTGAATGATTCATGCTTTTCTTTTCCCTCCCTCCTGATATTTGACTGGCTGAGTCACATTCACTTTCAGTAAGTCGAATGCATATATTTCTTTCAATGTAAAACATAAAAAACATTATCTGACAAACATGGGCGTTTTGACCTGGCACAGAGATAAGGATTAAATTCTGTCACCCCCAAACTATGCACTTGTATGATATCAAACCACATTTTAAGTCTAGACAAAATGTCTGCGGTAGCCCACTGCAACAAGTAGGAATACTTTGTGTTTTTCTGTTATTTACTTCTTTTAAGTAATCCATTCCCCACAAAAGAAAATCCCCTTTCTAACATTTGCTGCCAAATTCTTTTTGAAATGAAGGTGTTGCCAGCAGTTACTCATTGGTCAAAGGTCGTATTCAATTCTCGAGATCATTTCAAGTACAATTGGCTGTTAAAAAGCAAAGTTGTTTCCTCTAGTTGCGTGGTAAAATGAATTCGGTCAATATTGAATAAGTTATTTTTATGGCAAGTTCTATATGTAATAGTTTATCTCGCCTACGCACCGACGCATTCCATATTTAGAAATCAAATAGGAGTATCCAGGATATTAAACAAAAGAACATTTTTTTGTTGCGATTGTTTTATGGTCTGAAAAAAAAAATGTTTGTTTATTTGATGCAAATATTATTTATGAAAAAGGAGAACTTTATGCATAGGCCTACATTGCGTACAGGTACACAGATCCGTTTTGGGGAGGTGGCAGGAAGTTCGTAGTAAATTGTAGGTCTGGGTTTTTTTTCAAAGCACCATCTAATAGTGTTTCAATTAATCATACAAGAAGCATAGAACATTTCATCAGTTGATTGCCACAAGGGTGTTAACTCGTATAATGTAATAAACACAGAGTGATTTGAAATATTCATTGTTTTGATTAAGAATATGAGAATGGCAACATATTTCAAAACTTGAGTGTGAGAAGGGAAGGAAAAATGAGCATGGAGGGAAGATTATTTTTAATGACATGGAGAAAGGATGATGAATCATCGTACTGTGTAATTTGACTCATGTTCGTGGTGCCATTTCATTGATACTGCATCTAACCAACTCCTTGATCTAACCACTGCCACTAGGGGCGCTAGGCATGAAAATATGTGTGAATCATGGCATCAGGGAATTAAAAAGCAGGCATTAGACACACAAAGTAAAAAAAAAAGGCTTGAGTAACAGGGGGAGGATCAATTTATATACTGCAACTGAATGTGAATACAAGTGATTTGTATATCATGTATTAGATGATCTGGGGCCTGTAACATAAAGAGATATAATCAATCTTACGATCAATTGTAACTCTTCAGTACATGATTTGCCATAGACTTACAATTGATATCAATCATAAGATTGATTTTATCTCTTTATGTTACAGGCCCCTGGTGGCCTGGTCATATTGTATTTATTACATTAAAAAAGACAAATAAAGAAAAACTTGTTCTGTATATTTTCACAAGAATGTCAATTGCTTAAACATTACAAGGGGAAAATATGACCTTACAAATATGTAGGCCTAAACCTTAAAATATTCCCCTCAGATTCATACTAGTAGTTGTTAATGAATTAGTACAATATTGTGATCTCCTTCAAATGAAAAAAAAAAATTGATTAGATACATCACTTTTTTTCTTTTTATTAAATCTCTTCCGTCTTCTCATTGCCCCAGTTTTTATCAGAAATTATTAAGGCTTCCAATTCAATTTTATTGTCACCATTTTACCGTACAACTATAGAAAGCTTTTATCTGATACTAAATTTGACTGTACTGCAATTTGTACAGGTTTTGTTTCTCAAACATGCTATGTATATGTACATAGATCCTCCATAGGCAGTGTGTCTGTGCCTGTGTTTTTTTCAACAGTTGTCAGGGCATCTACCTATTACGACAGGTGATTAATTTATGGCAATTAGTCGGAAGTAAATTCAACTATCCAAGGGGCATTTGCATTGATCACCGATGAGTCATGTTTGATTTCGGATATTTACTCCGCTAAAAGCTCCCAATGCCCCCAAGCTTACCAAAATCTGATGCTAATCCTTTATTCCTCGGTCTGTTGCAGATTTTTTTTCCCCTCCATTTAGAATTTTCCCTTCTATTTTGTAACTATGATCCACAAATTTTAATTCAATATTGACAAGGATCTTTAACTTGAATTGTGTTTGTTTTCAACCATGTTATTATCGGAATTGAACAAATGAATGAATACGGACATTCTTTGCAGGTTGCCATTCATAGGGGATTCCCCAGAGTTATGATGTCAGTAAGGCAGCTGTTACTTCCAGCGTGTAATATATTCCATAATCAAAATACATGTCTGGGAGCAACAACCATGGAACAATTCTCCTGCACTTAACAATGCAGTGAATATTATTTTTACATTTCCACGGTATTACTCTATTTGTATTGTATTGTGAATACCTTACAATGGATTTCAAAGGGAATGAATGATGAATGACATGGTGAAAATGCATTAACACAGGGAGAGCGAAAAGCAGTTTAGATGTGGAAAACTGAAGAAAAAAAATCCTCTTGTAAAAATACCCCTTCCCCCAAATATGTATAAAAATGGAAAAGCTCCCCTAAACAAAGATAAAAGTTATACACTTGACTGATACCACTTTTAGATCAGCTGTAATCTACAGTGTATGTTGGCGTGTTCAGAGTAATTTTTGTTCTGAATTTGTTCATCATTTCAAAAGTTTAGAACTCTTAAGCATTAACATTAAACAATATGAGTTTTAAAGTAGTTCTTAAGTCTTTGAATAACCTACATGCTTTATTTCTCCCCCCCCCCCCCCCCATTGCAGTTTTCGAGAGCAAGGAGAAGATAGTGATTGTGATGGAGTATGCCAGCGGTGGGGAGTTGTACGAGTTCATTGACAGTAGCAGCATCCCAATGGGAGAGATACAGAGGCTCTTCAGACAAATCGTCTCTGCACTTGCCTACTGTCATTTGGTGAGATACCCCTAGTGTGAACAGATATTTTCCCCTGATGGCCATAATTTTACGAAACCCCTTTTGCAAATCCATGCTCCTGTTATGTGCACTAATATAATGCGCATTTAGCAATAAAAGTTGTGTTCACATGCCCTGAAAAGCTGCATAATCGGTTCTGTTCATAGACTCCTAGAATGCCTATTACTTTTACCTCATTTCGCTGTTGGTGTGCGTACTTGTGGGATCATGAGAAGGGGTATTAGACAGCGTTTGCGCTACTGCTTGTCAAATCTGCATCTACTTGAAACTTTTTTTAGAAGACATTAAAATAATACAGGAGGGATATAGCTTAACATTGATACATTATGGCCAGAATTGACAAAGAAGGTTTAAACCTAAACCATGGTTTAAACCTCCGTAAGCGTACTGAAATAGGCGTAAATAAGGCGCACATTACCCATGCGCGCACTCAAATAAAATATATGATTGGATCGGATTCCGTGCGCACGTACGCTTAAAACCACCAGGAGGGGGTTTAAACCATGGTTTAAAATTTAAACCAAACCTCCTTTGTGAATTCGGGCCCATGTCTTTGAAGGATTCTGGAGCAATAGAACGGATGTCGAAAATGGAAGTGAAATGGGGGGAGGGTGGGGGTGAAGGACATTTCAAACTTGTGAAGTTGGACTTTGCATGCAGTACAGTTCAAGCCATCCTTTTTGTCTAATAGACCGCTTCGGTAATGTATGCAAATTTTATACATACCTTTCAAACAAAGGTTTTTCTTGACAACCTGAAAGCTTGCCGGAGGCTTGCCGGGCATAGCAACAAATAATGTATGCAAACTGGATTCCAAGCATTGAGGCTCATTTATAAAAAGCATGTTCATGGAATAGCTTGTCACTAGGTGCTCAGAGAATATATGCGCATAAATTTGTATACATTACAGAAGCGGCGTATTGGGCGCAAGGTGTGAAAGGGTTTTCTAGCCCTGAGAACCACAACACAGTTTCACATGTGGGATGAATCTGTGGAACTATTGTTGGAGCAGAAGGGAGAGTGAGAAATAGCAAGAAGCAGAGGAAGATGGATAAGAGAGGGTATTGTGAACGTGACAGAATGTATCAACTGCAGTTCAGACGGATGAACACTGCATGGACCTGTCAGCTTGGCAGGATAAGAACATGATGAACAAATATTTCCACTTATCTTCTCTGTGGTATGAATGATTGAAATTGGCGAACATGAGCAGATGGATGAGGCAGATTGGGAAAGACAAGATTTTGCACCGGCCTATACCCTTACATAACCTGGCTCCCAGATGAAGCCAGTTTTCCTTTTCTCAAATGTTTTAGAAGTCAAAGTGTATTGTAAGGTTGATATTGAAGTGAAGCATGAAGACATGAAAAGTTACAAAAGAAAACAATTTTTGCATCTCGACTGATGAAAGGATTAAAGAAAGGAAAGGATGACATGAAGAAATATATTTCTGTGGGCACAGCCAAGCCATTTTGGAAGCAAATAATTAATTGAACAAATTTTCTCCCCACCAATCCATGTACTATTGAATGAAATTGAAAAGAGGGTGAGAGGGTGTTGGGAACAGGGTAGTCTGCAAGCAGAGACCCTAATATGACACCTCAGAAAATCATTGTTTCTTGAGAGAAGCCTAACCCAGCTACCTATTGGTCATGTCCGGAGCATCTACAGTACAGGACCTATGGTAGTCTCACAGTGCAGACACTCTTTTACGACTGACCACGGTTTGTGCCTGCAAACTAGGAACCGGCAGAGTTGAAGGATGAGGTAGAGGGCAAAAAGTTGGGAGGGCAGCGGAAAAGAAAAGGTGTAATAAGGAAGCCACAGACAAGCTATTGTAAATATATACTCATTTCTGTACCAAGGGAATCATGAAACAGATTTACAGGAAAGTATTGCTAATGTTTTCATTATTGAAATTTGAAAGTTTCTAGTGGCATATTAAAGTTACCCTGAGTGTGTAGCTGACTCACTTCAAAGAGTGGGAGCTACATGTACAACGAGTAATCTGTCAACACAGAGGACCCACAACAATCTGCTAAGTTTCATGCCAAATTTCATTAGCATCACATCCCTTTACAGCAAATCCCCCACTCACTTGTGCTGTCGGCTGATAGGCTACACATAATATGCAGCCCTATGTTATAATACATTTAATGTGGTCTTGAAAAATGGTTAAAAAACATTAATGAATTAGGTTTTAGGACATGACTTTATAAAATGAAGGTAGATAAAAAATCTTGGTTTGTTTTTCTTTTTTTTTAGGGGGCGGGGTCAATATGTTTGGGGTTTTTTTCTTCAATTGACTGAAATAAACCTTGACTGGTTAGTGCTGGGACTAAAAACCGGGTACCCGGGTCCCGCCCGAGAGCATCGGGTCCCGGGTCAAAATATTACATGCCCGTTTCCCGAAAACAAGTATTTAATGATTACTCATGTATGTAACATGACAAGGCGGTAGATAACGTCGACCAGCCATTCAATATCTACATGTAAATATCCATGTAGCGCCCCACTGCAGTGATGCGCTTTCGAGTTTTTCCCAGTGTTAATAGCTTCTTAAGGGTAAATATAAGCTTGTAATTTGTGTTATATGATTTTCGGGTAACCGGGAACCCGCCCAAAAAATCGTCGGGTTCCCGAATTGGAAAAATACCCGAAACTCCCACCCCTATGATTGGTATAAGATTACTGTTGGGATTATTGTTTTTCTCACCAGTCACCACCCTAACAAATTATCTGTGACTCAGGTCTTGATGCTTGGATCTTCTCTTTTGCAGTTTACAGAGTGTCAAAATATGATTACCCTGAGAGTAATCATCAAACATTTGACCACAAATCTTTGGATAAATACAGAGAAACAGAGCCTTCAAATCCTTAAAAAATCATTTTGTATGATAGACCCAGACAGAAAACCTCCCACTGACATTGACTCATGATGATGTTGATTTCTGCTGAAAATGAAAGGAAATGAAAGTATCAGAGCCAGAAAGAGAGAGGGAGGGGGAGGGTAAAAGAAAAGAAGAGGAAGGGGGTTAAGTGGGGAGTGAAAGGAAGGGGGAGGGGGAAGGGCAAAGAAAAGAAGAGAAATGGGGTTAAGTGGGAAGTGAAAGGAAGGGGAAGGGGAAAGGGTAAATAAAAGAGGAGAAAGGGGGTAAGTGGGAAGTGACAGGTGGGGTGATGAAGAAGAGAGGGTGAAGGGATTTGGAAGAGGTAAGGAGAGGTAGGCATCATAGGTGGGGAAAGGGGGGTAAGTGGATGAGGGGAGAAATAGGGATGAGGAAAGGGGTAAAGAGAAGAAGGGAAGGGTGTGGAGAGAAAGAGAATAGGGGAAGAACTTGGGACAAGGTTAGTGGTAAGGGGTGAGGAAATGTACAAGGAAGGGTGAAATAGGAAGAGGGAGGGGAAGTGAGAAAGGGAGGAAAGGGGAGGGGGAAGGGATGGGAGAGGGAGGTGGAAGGTGTGAAGCTTTCCTCTAGTTTCAACCATTTTATTAAGTCATTCTCTTGCCATGTGGGGTTCTGACGAAGACCTAAGCCATGGATGAGGTTGTTGCTATCTGTTCCTGCCCCAAGTTGTGTGGTTTATTCATGAAAATCATCAGTCAGTATGTTTCCGGTTATTGGCATGGCGTGCACTCAGCAACAGTCTGTGGTTTGATCATTCTGTGGTAGATCCTGACTGCATTTTGAGGTTTGCACTTTGCTGACATCCCATTTCAATGAGCTTCGATCATGTCTATTTGGTTTACGGTCTCAATTCAACCTCTCTCTGGTCTGATTGTGACTTCTATCCTGAGGTTTGCAGAGCTCTCAGCATCTTTGAAATCACCTCAAAGTGGATTTTACAGTTTTTTAGCTCTAAAACTAGGTGAAACAATTTTCTGTCTGCTAGCTTCATAGCTTGCAAGCAGGATGAGTTCTCCCCCCCCCTTTTCCCACTCCCAGTCGAATAAAGTTTAAGTTTAGAGCATGTGGAGATTGTAGACTACATGTATGCCCTCTTCCCCCGTCTTCCTCATATTTAATAGAAAGGAGAAATATGTAGTCTTCATGTTCCAGACTTGGGTCAAGTCATATTCTTTCAGGGTGATGAAACTCATTCTGCCTTGAAGCAAGGCAACACCTTTCTTCGTGCATATTTTGTAGGTTACTGATCTTGCTATGTTCTTGGCGTGGCCTCAAGTTTCTCTCACTCCCCTAGCTGAGAATGATGGATTAATCATGAAGCTACATGGATTAATCGATGATTGCGTGTGGCATTAAGCCTGATGTGCCCCCTTAAGAGTGGGCTAGTTGTTGGGGCCCCCGTGTCTGGATCTGTGGGGGAAGCAATTGAGCTGCAGTATTACATATTCATGTTAAAGTTACTCTCTCCTAGAACACAAAATGATTATGATATAAGGTCCTATAATTCAAATAAAAATTTAAACCTTAACATATTGATTAACCTCAGTACCTAACCTACATGTGTAAATCACAATCTCAATCCTAACCCTAATCCTGTATCTTTGGCGAAGTAAAGCTCACAGCAAATGTCACTGAAGCAGTGTCACAGGAGCAAGTGTTGTTAGACCAAATGTCGTTGGAGCAAATGTCAGACCACCGCTCGCAGATGTAGGGCCACTGGAGATGGGAACAGGGTTTAGTAGAAGGAGATATGCCAGATATGTGGCCTTGGAATTGAACTGTGTCTGGAGGGGGGGGGGGGAATGGTTCCCTATAGATTTCTTCAAATTATCTGTCTGTCCTCAATGCACCTCAGCCAAGTTGAATGAGGATTTCTCAGCTGTGATGTGACTTATGACTGATGTTGTCATGAATCCTTTTTTGAGAAATTGTTTCATTTTCACCAACTGGTCTGTAGAATATATACCGGTACATAATTCTTTAAATGCTCTAAATTTTTGCAGGCAATTTTCTGATGAATAATTTGTATATAAGACGAAAATACAAATCAATGGCATAAACTTTGCCAAATTTCCAGATGTTGCTCTTATTCATCATATGAAAGAATATCTGAAACCATATTCTAGTTCATGTGGACACGCCTGCTGCCTCTGAGCTCTAAAAAGAGGTGAAAAGGGGATAAAATTGGTGAAATGAGTTGGGCTGCATGCATTTCTCTTCTAGCGTAATTACAGTACACCGTGACACATTTAAGATTGTACTTTCCAGTTTGCTCCATTCCCTCTTGTAGCAGGACACCTGACATGAGTCATAGGTATGATGTCATAAGGGATGACCTCCTAATGAGAGTTGATATATGGACAAACAAAGGGGGAGGTAGATGATTGAGGGAGAGTAACACAAGGCTTGGCATGGCAGAATCGAGGGTCCCAGAAAGGTGTGTTAGAGATGAGCCGACATTTGCCCTCTTTGCATTATTTTGTCAAAGAAAGAAGGTTAAAGCATGGTTTATCGTTGGGGTTTAGGTTAGGGTTAAGGTTAGGGTTTTAGGTTAAGGTTAAGGTTAGGGTTAGGTTTAGTTTTAGGTCTACAGTTGAAGCTTGATTAGATCAATTCATATAACGATAAATTGACCGTAGAGCTATTGTTACCAGAGCTTACATGTCTGTCATGTCCTATCGTACAAACGTGTAGAGCAGGTCCATTGTTTTACAAAGGAAATGTAACTTATCCATGGATAATGTTCATAAAACAGTTACATGCTGAAATTCTGCTGGGTGAAATGGAGAAGGCACAGTTAGAAGGGGCAGTTGCCAAACTCGAAATTACATCAACTTTTTCTAGTTCAGGAGACTAAAATTCATTCCACCTTTGAGCCAAGCTAGTGATGAATGAAAAGCCTGTGCAAAGTTTTCCTGGATTGAAGGCTAGATTTTAAGATGACCATGAAAAGTCACAGCGAATCTGGTGGTTTCCGCTGCCAGTAATCTTGTGGTCCCCTGGAGGAAAATCATTCCCTACTTTGTCTACAAAGGTTAGAAGAACTTGGATGTGACAGGTTCCAGAACTTCCAGATAATGTGTGTATTATTCATATGAAATACAATGCATGCCTTATGTCAGATAGGAAAGACTCTGTGATTTATGGTATATTTATGGTCCACATAAACAAACATGACCTTGAAATACAATGAAATGATTATTCTCATGATATTCTTCATTTTAGAACATCCTTTTTGTAAAAGGGCAAGTCCAAGCTATTTTGTCCCACAGTTAGCAACCAGAGCCAGGGTTTTAGTCTATCTTTGATCCCACAAAATATCAAATAAAATGATACTTTTATGTCAATTCATGTTTACAATGTCACAATACAATTCCATTATACTTGGTAATGTAGTACTTTGTACAATCGTAAAACTCAACAAGGTATCAGCTGTGTATTCTATGACTTGCCAATCAAAGACAATCCTAGGAAATAAGAAATATATTTTCCACTTTTATCCTTCATATTGAAACATTTTCACTGTAACTTGATACAATTACATTGTATATGCATGTATTATTATTATTGAGACATTTGATTGCTTACAGGAAGTTCCAGATAAATTATTTCCTATTCTAGAGATCAATTTCTCTGTCCTAGTGAACTCTGCATTACCAGATTATGTTACAGAAGTGGACAGTCTCATGGTCTACCATGCTAATTTAGGCCAAAGGTCACAACATATTTCAGAATGGCATAGCAGGCTACTCCATACCAGCAACATTGAGCATGGTATGAGATGGCTAGGTTGTGTGGGGGTGTGTCTAAATTTTTTTTTTTCACCAGACCTTCAAAATTCGCTCAGTGGGGGGGGGGGGGGGTTATGGGGTCCAGTTTAGCTCCATAATTCCCTGACAAGCAAAAAAAAAAAAGGAAAAAGAAAAAAAAAAGGTCTTCATTCTAAAAAGGGGGGGGGGCACAATCGAGAAAATGGCGGATCATCTATGGTCAAAATGCATACTTTTCTTCCAAAAGGGGGGGCACGGGCCGGAAGTGCCCCCCCCCCTGATCCGCCAATGAATTATATTACACCAAAGAACAGAATATAGCATACATATTAAAATAATAATGTAAAAACACAAAGTAAGGAATTCGATTCTATAGCTAAGTTCAAGAACAACATAATAAGTGAATGTGCAAATTACATTATCAGTATTACCTATTGTGGTAAATTAGGTTTTGTGAGTCTCAAGATCAAAATGGCAGTCTTTGTAATCCAATTATCAAAATCAGCCCTACAAGCTATTCAAGTCTATTCATATAATTAATGAAAAATAAAAGAAATTGTGAATATTTGATATGGAGCATTCATGATTTACTGATATACATGTACATACACTTCTGCTATCTTTGTTTTTCCTTCAACAAAAAAGATGCTGATGAATTACTTCAAGTGTCTTTTCAGATAATTAAGTTTTTGTAATTCCAGTATACTCTTGACCTACTGTATCTAGCAGATATATTGGCATTGATACCAGGAAATAAGATTTGAAATGGCATAACTATTATTACTACATGCTCTAGATCATGTCTCTTCCAGCACTGTTCTGTGATGAGGTCAGGAAACAAAAGAAACAAAAGAGTACCATTTATATAATCTCAATTTATCATCAAACAATATTCACTTTGGTATAGATAAAGGAGAAATACAGCTCACTGAAATATATGAAATTACGGAAATTGAAGTTAAGATCTGGCATAGGAAGTAACTTCAAAACACTTATATGAAATATTGAATTTCAGTTTTTAGATGAATCATGCTTGGATAAGTTCCAATCTTTGAAGTGAATAGTTAACTCTCCCAGCTTCGCTCCTTTATCTCATTGTTCAAAGCACTATGAATCATACTGGACCTTCCAGTTGCCTTGGACTTGGTAGTAAGACTTGGCCCTGGATCTGGTCACTATCCATGACCCCTGGTGACCTGTTCTTGGACTTGAGGCTACTTCACCCTTTGTTGGTGGTGATCTGTCTTTATTGACTTACTGTAAAATCCATGAACATCATAAGTACTCCTGCATTTATTTAAAAAATTCCAATTTTGTTAAAATTCAGAACAGACTTTGCTAGGGTCCCTTTGCTTGGATGTCTCTTAAATTGTGAAGCAAAACTGACTTTGTGAGTGTTAGAAATAGTGTCTAAAAAACAAGAATTCATTGTGATTGCATTCCTCAGTATGAAAGATTGATTTCAGACTTGCTTTGGTATTTGTCATGATTGTTTTTTAGATCATTTTTTTTTAAATTCATTTATTTTATTTTCATTTTCATTTATTTATTTATTTTTATTTTATTTTATTTGTATTTGTATTTATTTATTTATTTATTTTATTTATTTATTTATTTTTTTTTTTTTTTTTTGGGGGGGGGGTCATGGTTTTGAATATCTCTTCAAGCACCCATAATAGGAACTTGACCTTTCTGACGTGTGCTACTTTCCATTAATAACAATGGTGTAGTGCTAAGCAATGGTTAGGTGCTCATGTGGACTTACACCATTCCACATTCTCCTCCTCATCACCATCATCACCATCATCACCATCATCTTCATCTTCATCATCAACATCATCCTCTTCATCATCGGCAGCACCAGCATGAATACCATCATCATCATCATTATGCAGGAGGAGATTGAAGCATATCCTGGGATCTGTGGTCAATTCAGCATTTAGTTATTTCTCACTTCATAGCCTCTGGTAGACATGGAATACATGCTATGAAATAAATTATTCATCATTTATGGTTTTCTGTGCTTGAAGATAAGTTGGCTGAAGTCATCAGGTGACAGCAGGTCCTTGTGATTGAAGACTCATAGTTTTAACTTGTTTGAAAAAGCAAAAAGAACAAAGGAGACAATGTTGAACAAAGTACATTTTGTCAACAAACATCCCAATAATCCAAAATTAGCTCAGCTACAAACAAGTGTTACTAAATAAAGTGGAACATTGTAGTAAGTATCAGCAAACATTTCAAACATGCCAAAATTAGCTCAGCTACAAAAAAGCAATACTGAATAAGAGTGCAAACTGGAATCCAAACAAAGCCTTTGAGGGTCTTTAATTGGTCTTGATGACTCCTACCTTTGTAAAGCCACAAGATGGCCCATTGGCCCAGTAACCCCAAAGATTTATGGTTTTCCATCATGAGTCATGCATTGTGTTGTCTGGGAGCAGTTGGTCTTTCCATGTAGGGCCATGGTCTGGCCATGGTCTTTCCATGGTTAGAAAGTCCACAAACCCTTTATCCATTGTTGTACCAGGAAGGTTGTACCATGGGTGTACCATAATAGAAGAATGTAATCCATGGCATGTGTTCAATATGGAAGTTTTTTATGTTGTGATCTTTATTAATGTTTCTGCTGACTGATGACTAAGAGCTTGCTAAAGGCTTGTATGAAGTAGCAACAACTGATTAGCTCTACAAGATGGATTCCACCATGAAGTTAGTAGCTTCATGATTCCTCCCACAGAGATGCTATTATACATTAAACAGTTAAATTAGTTTGTTCATTATCTTAGGTTCTGTTCACATCAATTAATTTGACTATAGTAAGCTGGTCTAGATATTATGTTAAGAGTGTATGATTCATAGGTTCGGTTCAGACTCTTCGATGTATAGAGTGGGTTGATGGGTGGACTATTTTCTCATGAACTTACATGTGATGGGCTGTACCACAAGACATCTTATTTTTACTGCCTGTCTCTAAATTGCAAATTCTACTTGGATTGAAATTTTTTTTTATTGTGGTTTGAACAGAAATTGCATTATTGGGTTCATGGAGGTGAATGTCTGTATCTTAATTCTTATTTGATAATTTATATATCTCTTTGTGACTGTCAGGGGTCTTTGGGTCAAAAACTCCTTTGACCCAAGTTCCTTTTATATCATCCGGTTCACAGAACTGCAGACAGATTTCTGGTTCATTTCTATTGTATCAGGCATTCTGACTCTTCTGAATTGACATAATTGTGATGAAATTTTAAAGGTTTCTCTTGACTTTCTAATGGTCTGACTGACGTTGATGATCACATGGTCTGACTGAGAGCCAGAAGGGCTTTAACTCTCTGTAAAAGTAGGAGCGAATGCCCTTCTTGATCTCATCAGACAACCTAATGTGGTGAACGGTATAGTTACTAACATTGGGTTAACCTATCGCTATCAATGCCATAGGCATAAATGCCAGATGGAAAGTCAAGGCCTCTGCGGCTTGTGGCTATAAGATCATTGCATATGATCATGCATGAAGTCATCATTGTTAAACATCATTGCTAATTTAGCATTTTCCCATAAGAATTTTGATGATTAAATCTGATTTCTAATACGATCGCAAATACTTAGAACAAGGTGATTTCAATAGCCCTACCATTATACTACCTTTTGAAATGTGCCAACGTGACAATGACATGTTGCATAATTTGACCATCATGCATACTATAAGGTATTGAAACTGCCCCTGAATTGCTTTCTTGAAAGTCTACGTGATCATTGCTTTTTATGACATCCATATTACCATTTTTATCATCTTTTTCTTATACTTTCCTCTTTTTTTCTTCAGAATAACATCGTCCACAGAGACCTGAAGCTTGAGAATGTCTTACTAGATCAGGATGGTGATGCAAAGGTAAGAACATTTTGAGCTTGCAGTAGTAATAAGGTCAAAGGTCAAGTAAATTCAATTTTGGATTAATTTTCAATAAAAACACATTGCAAAAGTCAGAAGAGTAAAGTTGTCACATTTGAATACAATGAATATGAAACAAATTGGAAGTGAAGTATTTGCAAGTGTGACAAAAGAGAAAATTTAATCTATAATCATTATCCTTTGAATTTACTGTATAAATGGTTGACAAAAACGTAGTGAAAATGAATTTTGATAATTTCCATCTTGCATTTGCTTAATACTTCACTCCAGGAGAACAGACTATTTAGATATTATGTAAATTTTGCGATTATTCAAGTAACCTTAAGTCAAAGATATTTGCAAATACTAGCCTATAGATTGGCTTGCTTGCAGGCCTACAGCTGTATTAAATTAAAATCATTAACAATTTATTTGAGCTACAGTCATACTAATATTTGATAACTCCTCAATTTGCTATGGTAATTCAGTTCTGTTATGTTCTCTTGTTCAAGCCATTTCATTGGGAGGTATGGTAAGTCTATCAGGGTATATAAGTTACCAATGCTTGCCAAAATGCTAATTCACAAGATTTGAAATATCAGTGTTGGCGGACCACAAAATCCCTCTTTTCCTGGTGAACATATTGCATGTGAGGCTGAATGTATATGATGCGTCATCGCCATGACGATGTGAATTGTTGATTCGCAAAACTGAATGGCAGTTTTTTTTAGTATACTTGTCAATCATATGCAATTTGCTTTTCATTTTCCATAACTGTGTTTTCATCAGTATAGGTCACGTCTTTAGCAAATTGACTCTTTTCTTGGGCACAAAAGGTGAACGTCAAATAAATAACATGGAACCAGGCTGAAAGTCATCTTTTAACCTAATCAAATTTTGAAGATTATTTTTGAAAACATTGGAGCAGTATGATAGAGGAAAGTAGTGTCTCCAGTAAAATGATAAAGGGGGGGGGGGGGGTAAATGTATTTTGGCAGCCCCTTCATACAGTGTACATGTATACAGTATGTAGACTCTGCAATATTTATAGGTTTTCATTGGGCCTATATATATATATGCTGGCTTCACACTATGCTGGATATGCTGCTGTGGGAAAATGGTTGTTTACAAACTTGGGATCACATTTTACAACACATATTGTTTATAAACATGTCGAGTACGTAAGGGTTGCTTAATGGTTCTTTATGGTGATAATGATATTGAGGTAATCGTAATGTTGTTGCTGAGGTGTGAGGTTGTTGATGTTTGTGTGATTTATGATAGCGATAACTTGATTATTGATGATAATGATTGGATAGTTGTGATGATCATTGTTTACATGATCCTGAATGGTTGATCTTTGTACTTTGGATGATCATTAGAGTAGTGTTTAATCATGTCATAACCAGTCATTAATAGTGCATATGGGTTTGTTTATTGGATCATGTATTATATATTGAAGTTACTCCCATCATAATGTTTGAAAATCCCCACAAGGGCCCCCGCAACAGAATTGTGTTATGACAGGCAATGAAATACAGTCGAGACACTCTGAACTGTTTGAAATGTTGTTCAGCTTCACTCCTTCTTATGAAGACTGTGCTGTAACATAAATATATATACATCTTATTTCCTATAGTACATAATATCAACTTCAACCTCTATTTTGAAATTATCCCATGTATTCAAATTATCTGTTTATTTCAAAATACCTTCACAGAAAGTTTCTGGCAGTGGTTTAATTTTTAGAAATATCTAGGAATTTCATTAATTTCTTTGAAAGCCTTTGCCAGAACTCATTCTTTGAAAATAAGTCATGGCCAATAAGTTTCAGACACTGCGCATTCCAGTCTCACCTACAAATGGAAAACATGTTTATTTTGCAACCAAACTTGGGCTCTATTTTTGTCACCATTTTTTCCCTCTTGTGTTGTCTCCAAAAGTTTTCAGCTATATTGTTGAACCTAACTGATGCAATTGAGTCTGGTATTTGGCTACTCAAAACAATGTTTCCACTTCATCTTGTCAATCATAAATCTTATTATTCGTACTCCTACCCAGTTGGGTGTGCATTTTTAAAAAACATTTATTGGAGAAGGTGTGGTCACACCTCTGGATGGCATTACTCCATGGTTTTTTTCACCCCTTGTGTGAACTGCTCACAGTTACTCAAGACGTTAGCTACGTTCATACGGTACTTGTGGTTTCGAAACTTTAAGTTAATGAAACAACTACTCACTAACAACGATGAGGGTTCACACGGACCCGAAACAACGACATAATCGTAGTCGAGCAATCGTAGTTGAACATGAAAAGAAGGTCATCATTAGCAACGAGTTTGCTAAACTTAAAAATTATTCTGTCCACACGGTTAACTGCAAGCTCGCTTGTGGTTCTGGAACTACCAGTAAACTTAAAGTTTCGAAACTACAAGTCCGTTCATACGCTCTGAAACTACAAGATAACTTAAAAGTTTTAAAACTACAAGAGGAACTTAAAAGTTTCGCTCCCTCCATGTGAATGTGGCTATAAATGTTTCCACTCCTTCATGTCAATCACAAATCAGAATATTCCCACTTACAGCCCAGCTGGGTGTGTTTTTATCTGGTGCAGGAGGAGGAGGAGGAGGTGCGGTCATTCCTCTTGATGGCATTCCCCCATGTTCATCACCCCTGGTGTGAACTGTTCACAGAGTGTATATATTATGGTGAAGCTCTGAAAATACATCAGTAACTAGGAGAATGTAAATTTTACAAAATGGCTATAGTAAAAGAGATATAATTAACTCCCCTCAGCAATGCAATATCGTGTTGCTTTGAATTGTAGAATGTATGTGGCATATTTTGTTGTATGCAACTTCATTTGAATGCAGATAATGGGGTTTGCTTGTTGCCATGTAGTTGTACTACAGTAGTTTCGTTTTGAATGTATTTGGTGGTGTCTCTTTTCAGGTGTTGAAGTACAGTTCCCAATTGTGGATGTCCATGTTTTATAGGATGCATGGTCATAAAGAAGGAAAAAAAATTATTCTTCATTAAAATTTTATGATATAGATTATGGAATGTGGTCATAAGTTCAAGTGTTCATTTTTTATGGGGGAGGGGGATTGGGTTCCCGCCATTTTCAGCAGAGCATACTGATATGGAAATACCAGATTTTATTGCTATCCGCCATTTGAACTTGAAAACTTTTTACTACTGAGACATTTATGGAGTTCAAAATAGGATATCAGCAAAATAGTCTATTTTTTTCCCCTTCAATTCAGGTATCTTAATTCAAATTCTGCATAGTACCAGACTTATTATGTCGGGTAACTGCCGCTGTCCTAGTCAATGAGAAATTTAATCTAGGTCGATTGAAGGGTATCTTGTTATTGAAGCAAACTATAGTGCAACACCAGGGGAGTGTTTCATCAAGTGTTTTGTCACTGATTTTTACCGACAACTGTTATAAGCTACTGAAATCCTTGCATCTGATTGGCTGAGAGCAAATTTGTCAGTAAAAATCACTGACAAAACACTTGATGAAACGCTCCCCAGGTATTCTTAGCATATATTCAAAGAAATAAATATTGTTATTGCTCTGTTTGCATGTTTTGGGAATGGAATGGATTGATATTTGGATACCAAGTATTGTTTTTATGTCTAGTTTCCTGTTTCTCTCAGCTGATTGTCACAAGATCGTGCCACTCGGTCATCTATAGAGTCAGGCTACGCATATTGATATAGATCACATTCAGTTTCATGTTGGGAAGCTGCTTCTGCGTGAACATCAGAAGTTTTATAAACGTAGCTCTATTGACAAGTGATATCCCTACTTTTGCTTTCAGATGTGTTTTCTGTGTGGTTTAGTAGTTATGAAGGCATTCATTACAGTTCTTGAAGGCACTTGAAGAGGATAAACGCAAGAGACTAATTGGGAGTGATGACGTAGGCTAATCATAAGAAGTACAATGTAATAATACTTTGAAGAATACAGGATTGTGATAATTTATGTGTTTTTACTATTGTGTAGTCAGAATCAACTCAGATAGGTTCTTTTGAGTTCTTGTAATGAAACTTTTTTTTCCTTGTATGGTTAAATCTGTCTGAAATGGCAGATGGGGTGTTTGGACCTGAATAATGTATAATGGAGATAATGATTTTTACCCCAAAATTTTTATTTAAATCAATTAGTAACACAGATTAATCACATTATGGATCTTTGACTGACACAAGCCATTCTAGTGAAGAGTGTTCTATATTGCCAATCAAAATCTCTTGGGCAGAAATATTTGTCAGTGTTATCAGTGCACATTTTATAGAATTTCGTCCAAACGTCATGACCAGAACTCAATCAAGTCTATACCTTTAATTTTGTCCAGAACCAAATTTTCTCCTCCCAGGACAGTCTCCTCTGTGAAGACTTTATCTGGACCTGCCCAGTTAGTCCAGACAGGAAGTCTTCTAATATCATAGACCTTCACCAGACATGGGAGGGGCTCTGTTACCATGGCAATATAGGAAATGTATTGTGCGATAGCGGCTGGGTGTAACAATACTTGTTATCTGCTCCAGTCCAGGCCTCTTTCAGCTGCATGGTGAAGGAAAGATGAAATAGATTTGCATTTCTAAACATCATCGGTGCAGTACCCACAAACTTATCCAAAGAGACAAGTGCATGTTGCTGTATCTGGAATTAAGGGGACATGTTACCATAATTATTCCTGGGAATGATTATTCCATGAAAGGTTTTAAAATTGAGAGGTGAGACCATATTAATGTAGCGGTCTGTGTTTGCTGTTGTGACAGTGACATAATAGACTGCAAGTGTTCATTCCATTTTGTCTTACTGATTAAACGTAGGCTACTGTGGTCCCTTCAAAGCAGACTTGTTTTATAAGTGTAACCCTGCCCCAGATTTTAATGATGACAACTATGAGATGTGACATATATTTTCATTTTAATGGAATACGTCAGTGCTGGCTCGTGCAGAATCGTGCTGTAGCCTTTGAGTGACCAAGGAGTTGAGAGACCCACATTCTTTAGACCTTCATTTACACCTACACAAAACACAAGACTACTTCTGAGAAGCCGTTATGGTCCTGCCCTTGTTTTCTGGTTCAGTCTCCAAGAAAGTGCGCCCCGAAATAGCCCTGTTATTATTGTTTGAACTTCAAGTTCAAGGAAATATGTAGGACTGTTTTGTGGAGTTTGAATGCCTCTGGCCATGTTTCCTTGAAGTGTTCAGTGAGACGTAATAGGAGACTTGATGTTAACAAGTTTAGCTGGTATTGTTGGATGACCGTGATATACAAGCAGAGAAAGGAGGAAATATTTGAGTTGCAATTAACACAGAATTTTTCAGGTTCCTAAAACTAGGTTGCTATGGATCTGTATGCGCATTCACAGAAGCTGTTCAATTTGAAATAGCCGGAATGATTGCTGGTGGTTTTTTTTTTTTGGGGGGGGGGGGGGGGGTTTCTCCTTTTTACTGGCCAAGAAGTTGGAAGGAGGAAAGGTAATCATTCTCAGCATCACAGTCGTTTAGGATGTGTGTGTCTGGGCTTTAAAAAAAATGAAATTGTACCCTCAATTAATGTCAAGTTGTATGAATATCATATAGTAAAAATTATTATTTTGTGTTAATATATTTCTTCTTTTTTTACTCTACATCCTCTTTCAATATGCTTGCCACTTGTTTGTGCAACCCACAATTCATAAAACCACCATTCATAATTAGCTAACCTGTCTTAGGACATAAACGGAAATATATCTCAATTGCATAAGGCACCTACAGAGGTTTTTGTTTTTATTTCCTGGTTTTAAGGTTTCTTCATTTTGTGTAGGTTCTTTTTACCCTTTTCTGTGTGTACATGTACATGAGTGAGGTTACGTTACTTAGAGGGAAAGAAGAAGAGAAACTAAAGTCTAGGGAAAACTTGTTAACAATCATTGAAGCCTACTTTAAAAGTTTCCTTCGGTATAAATAGTAATACAGGGGCGGGTCTAGGATTTTGTAAAAGAGGGGGACAGAGCCGGAAAAGTACACAATTAAGGAGGCAGTTTTTTTTTAATTGTGTACTTAAGGTATGCCAGTTGGGTTTCAAAGGGGGGGGGATCTGCCCCTGTAATACATATACTTGATATCTCAAAATTCAATAAATAAAAGTGAATGGGTAGATGTTAGAATCTCAAATATTTTAAGGCAATATACTTTGGATAGATGTTGCATATATACGCAGCTCCCTCTAAATGTTAAGTAGTCTGTTAATGATGCTATGAATCTGTTTTTTTTTGGTTAAAATACATACATGTATGCACTGATATAGAGTGTAATATCATTACAGATTTTGAAATGCATTTTTCAATTATGATATCTTCTGTTCAAATGGTGTTAAAGTATAGAGTTAATGCCCTTCTGGCTCCAAACTTAGAGGAATGGAGAGATAGTCTAAATACTCTCAAAGACTTAATTCATACTCATTCAAACTCATTTACATTCCGGGAGGGGGGGGGGGGGGCAATTATTCTTTTGTTGTGTCAGGATCTAAGGAGATATATATTAGACTGGGCATTAATTCAGTGGAAAAAAAGTTCCCTTCAATGTGTGAAAAGAGACTGGTTTAAAGATAAGGGACAAATTTGCAGACATCTTTACCTCAAAGATGTGCATGTATTGAGGGAAAACAAGGTGACGATGGGTAATGTACCATGTCTGATGAGGAGTGCTATGAACGTCATGCTATACCAATCATCGTTTCCGTTATTAACGCTCTCACATAATACACCTGTGCCCATAGAAAGTGCTCTTAATCACTGGTAATGGTATAGCTAACAGGAGGGGTGGGGGGGGGGGCACTGTCCGCCCAATCAAATTTCAAACAGCAAATGAAAATGATAAGAGAGAAAGAACAGAAAAGAGGGAAGGCAACATGGAAAGAACATAATACAACCCCCTCCCATACCCTCTCCTCATTCAATGTAAGATCTGCCTGGACCCAGGCTAAGGGGAAGGCTTTGTCCCACTCATGCAAAGTCCAGGGTGTAGAAAGATGTTTTGTTGTGGAAAAAGCAATGAGGAAAGGGCAGTATATCTGGTGATTTGATAGCCTTATGAGGCATGCATTACTCATCACACTGACCTAGGAATCGCTAAGCTAGACAAATGATGCCCCTTGGAACTTTTCCATCGTTATAATCACTGCGGTACCTCCTTTGCAGGAAAAGGGGGACTTTTCTCAGTATTACTTTTGTTGTTAGGAGGGGGAATTGATGATCATTTAATATAATGCTATTTATCTCCAAAGTACTGTTGTACAATACTTTTTCAGGGGCACAGCCAAGATGTATTTGAGGGGTCATAATTTAAAAAAAATATTTGACGAGCAACAAAAAAAATAGGATTATTACATATTTTCAGTGTTAAGTTGCTCAAAAGATATCTGACAAGCAGGGGAAAAAGTGGTGTTGGGGTTTGTAAAGATTCCTATATATGCTTCTACACTAAAAGGATAAAGTCATTAGAGTTTGTAAAATCTAAGTCATGAGAATTCTGTCATGTAAGTCCTAAGTACTTGCATGATGGACACAGACATGGAGTAAATGAAAAATGAAGATTAATTTCATACACGGAATTAACCACCTTTTAACAAGAAGACTAGATAAAATTTGATGGACTTAAAAGGAATAGAGTGATCTGCAAATGGCATTTTGGAGAAATTCCTGTATAACAAATTTGCATTAGGGTGGGGGAGGGGGCCACAGGCAAGACTTCTTTCAGTCTAGTCATGATATTGGCTTATATTATAACATTTTGCTTATAGTTTTGCTTCTTGCTTCTAACATAATTTTGCCTAAGGTAATCTCGTGTATATCAAATCCTCCTTTTAATTAGGGGGTGTTGAGTGCAAATACAAGCAGATTACGCAGTGCAATTTGTCGAAAGGAAATTCTTAGGGAAGGTTGTTGGGGGAGGCTCTGGGGAAGGAGGGGCATGAAAGGGAAATGTCCTTGATGGTATGATGATTGTCTATGACATGACCTTAAATTGGTAACCTGTTGATAGGTCTTTGATGACATCATCATCAAGCGTCTTGCACAACATTGCATGACTCATGCCAGAAGATTGGGGGACACACGGGTTACAACAAGTGGGACTGCTGCTGAAAGTAACCTTGTAAAATCTCACTCAAAAAAGAAAGAAAAGGCAAGAAATGTAGGCCCCACAGTTAGGCCTGTTTGTACAAGAAATTGAGATTGGTATATTCAAAAGCAACATTAACATGCATATTTGATTACTATTACTATTATTTGGTCTATTCTGAATGTATTGAATGAACAATTACATAGGCATTTTACGAGCATGAAACTGTAGAAGTGGAAATTAAAAAGTGCCACAGGAAAAATCTCTATGAATATTTTCCAGATCCACGGTTTACAAGATATATCATGTCATCAAGTATAGAATCATGTTACTCTAGCACAAAAAAGAAGAAAAGAAGAAAAACAAATTTTAAGTAGGAATATAAAGCTAAAATGTGTTTTATTTAATGTCTAGGATAATAAGGGCTGTGCAAAACAATGTATCATATTCTAGGAACATGGAAAAGATAGGGCTGTGTTATTTTAGAAATACGGAAACAAACTTCAGTTTTCCGAGGGAAGTGATTAATGAGTAAAACCATGGTCGTACAAACATGATCTATTAAGAGCCATTCCAGCATTTAAAATAGCATTAAACTGGCAAAACTTGAACAGCACCATCTTACAGTAACTGCCAAATTGAGATTATAATTTGAAAATTAATTGCATTTTATTTTGAATTTCGACAAACAGCTGTTTGGTAAATAGGTACATTTTATATTTCAAACTATTATATTTGACGTGGAAAATTGCCTATAGATACATTCTAAGCATCTACAAACTAGAGTGGGGCATGATGGGAAAATTAGGGGCACAGACACTTATCAAATCCTGTTGAAAGATGGCGCCATTAGGAGCTTCAATTTAATGTTACTTTAAATCAAGTATCCCATAAATAGAGAAAAATGTCATGTGTATATCATGTCAAAGACACCTCAAGAGGTTACTTCCTGGAGCACTCGGAACATTGTGCTGGCTGTATCTTAAATGTTTTTAGAAGAACTGAAATGTGAAACAAAACTAGAAGCATCCATTGATTTACTGTTGCTAGATGTAGCGTAGGAAGAGCTCTTTGATTTTATTTTGATAAGTACTTCATTGTTTGGTCTTGTAAGATTAAAGACAGGAAGTGACGCTCTTTATGGAATGATATCACTTGGAAAAAAGATGGTACATTGTACAGCTGATGATGATAGTCCTGTGACATGTCAGCTGACTTAATGACGTACACTCAACATTGCTCATAATTTTGAGCTAAAGTCATGAAGATTAGAGTTTGCTTATTTTCTGAAAGAGATGATGGACTTTGAAGTAAAGAATTGAATGACGGTCTCCTTAATCTAATCAGAATGTTGATTTTCATTCACATTTTATTTACTGTATTCATGATTTTCTTGAATTTCATTGCGTGATGTAAATGATGAATATGCCCATTTAGAATTGGAATGTTCTTGCTGCTTAGTGATATTTACGTATCTTGTACTTTCAGCGATGCAAAAAGTACAAACTAAGACATGGCAGATCTCTTTAAATATGTAGATTTTAGAATATAACATGAAGATTTATGATGAAGCTTATGCACTCTCATCTTTAAATCTCCAGGTTTAATTGGTCCTCATCAGCCCACGCGATGAAGATGTTCTATGGTCTTATTACCCATCCTTACCTCTGCATTTAATGTCAAAACAAATGATAAAAGCAAATTGATGGTTTGATCAGTGATGATATAGGGATCTCCTTTTTTGATTAGGGGTATTTCTCCACCTTGATTTGGGCCCTTGGGGGCAGATGTTGACGTAGCACAGCTGTGTGTATTTGGGCAGGCCAGTGATGCATTCCTTGGAGGATGGAGGGACGATGGATGACAGGAAACCAGAGGAAGAGAGATACCGGGATACACTGTCATGAAGATGAGATAGAGGAGAGACAAAACAGATGAGTCGTGGAGGGGAAACGATAAGAGGGGAAATGGTGAGCGGATCGTGAGTAGGGAATAATGATGAAAGAGGGTTGATTCACAGGGAAGGTAGAGTCATTGTTTGGATGATGAGAGAGAAGGGGGGGGGAGAGAGAGAGAGAGAGAGAGAGGATGGAGAGCAAGAGGATAAAGCAGATTTAGAAAAAGAGATATTAAAAATGATATAAATTCAGAATATGATCATGAAAGTAGAATTGAAGGACTCAACTAGAAAGGAATTACATAAAAAATAGGAAGGGTGTGAGAGAGAGGCAAGGAGAGAAAAACGGGGGATAATCTTAGGCATGAGGAAAAACTCCAAGCAGTGTGAAAACATAAATATGGGAGAAAAGTGTTTGAATATTTTCGTTCCTTTGTATATATATACACCATAAAGCACCAAACAGCTTGATATACAGTACATGAAGGCTGCTGCAAAATATCTGACAGGTATAGTTTATGAAGTAAAGAATCTTTGTAAGTTGTATGGGGTAACTGGGCCATCAGTGTAGCATTTTGAAGTCTTGTATATTTAGAATGAGGCTCTGTTCAGTACCAAAATATTTTGTGGTAGTTGTTCAACATCTCCCTAAGGTAATTGTAAACTATCCGTTGTCTGCATTCTGTCATGATGTGTAGCTGAAGGTTGTAGCTGAGTGTGTTCCTTTTGGGATACTTGAACTTTGTTTTGAAATGTTGCTCTTCAAAAGAAACATTTATAATAGAGTCTGTAAGAGCAAAGTGCTTTCTCCATAAGATGTAGAACAAGTGATAGACTCCCTACGTTTATTTATTTTTTGATATTCAAAATTCATTTTTTTTGTCATTGATGAGTGACTGTAAGTACATTTTCTAAAGTTATGAAGTTTGCTAGTGATACCATTTTGGAGCCAAGTTTTACTTGCCTGCATATTTGAATTGTAATCAAGGCATGTTAGAAAGTGGAAAAGTGTTTGTGGATCTCGCATGACGACATCAGGCTGCTTGTAAAGTCAATAGAAAAGTCTCTAACAGTCTTCATAGCATAGCTTTCTGAAACCATTAAATAATCATCAAACATTAAGAGGCATGCATCTTTATGATGTAATTGTCCTGCTTTCCTACTAAAGGCATCTATATTTACTCCAAACCTTCTATGTATACATTTATGTTTCTGTGTTAATGCTTATTCCCTGCTATACGTAAGCACTCAATGCTAACTCGATTTACCCTCCCCCAGACTGCGCAATCCAAATTCTTAGAAGCCAGTGACCAGGTGGAAAAGCAAGTAAGATGTCCATCAGTGTGGTCACTGATGCAGATGCCACAGCACATGTTTACAAGACGTCACGGTCAGAGTAATGATTCTGACCGGTGTCCGGACCATCACGCATGCTCATCTCAGTATTGTCATCCTCCTTGAGTGATGCATTCCTCTGGGAGCATTCCTAAGATGCATAAGACTCTTCCGTCTTCCTTTGATGGAGTGCCACTTGCTCTTTGGAATAGTACTTGCTTCATATAAACCCATTGTTGATGAATGATAGTTAAAGATGCAGGAATCTACTTTAAAAGATGTAGGAAATTCACTGTTAAAGATGTAGGATATTTGTCACTGAGAAGTTAGATATTAATAGACTGATCTAACAGTAATTGCAGAGGTTTTATTGGTTGGCTTCTCCATTAGTCTTTATATGTAATGTGGAATATTTGTCCACTGCAAGGTCAAAGGTCAAAAATGGTTTTAAATTTACTTTACTTTTTAGATACTCCCGAATGATGGTTTTAGACCGATCGCAAAACTCAATATTATAAGTTGCTGTGACCGGTTAAATTTATAGCTGTGATTTTAACTATAAAACCACAAACTTTCGTGCCCACAGAACTTGCGAAATTTACAAGTGGTCAATATTCCCAAAGCTTTGTGCCACATTAAAAGTGGATTGAATTACAACATAAAATAATTGCAGTTTGCAAAAACAGTCATCAACCGTTCACGAAAGTTTCTTGTCAGTACACATCAGCTTAGATAATTCTATGGACTTTGGCAAGTGTCAATCAAACTTACGTAGACAAACCACATAAATGTCAAAACTACATAATGCTGGTCTAGGCATATAGGTGGCAGATGGAAAAGAGCAACAGTAATTAACCACAAATGTTACTGACCACAGATGTTAATGGAAGTCATTTCCACCTTGGTAAAAGTCAAAGGCCATTCATGAGTGAGTGACTGAATGACATTAGCATTTTAGTTCAAAACTTGTTAGCTGAAAAACTGCTATGGAACCAATACTTTCAAAGATAAATTACATAACTTTGAGGAAGTATGAAACAGTAAATGAAAAATCTCACTCAAAAGGCAATTTCATTAGGCTTGCACATCACCAATTGAAATGTGCAAATATTGCAAAGTTCATAGACGTCATTCATGCAAAGATGTATTACATAACCTGAATATGATTTCTTTGGGATATATTGCCATAATTGAGTTGATTTCTTGAAAGTCTTTGCAATCATGTTGTACATTCCTTCAGGATGGGGCTATTTCCTAGAGGCAGTGACACATGTTCCATGAAGCACTACCCCTTTTCCCCGGCAGTAACAAGATAGCTTGTCTGCTTCCGCCATTGTTTTTTCCCCTTCATCAGTTGTGTCATCTCATTTAAGAAGGAGGTTTGGTTCTGGGAGTGCCAAAATTCTATACATGAGCTTTTTAGCTCACCTGAGCCTAAGGCTCGAGTGAGCTATTGCGATGGAAATTTGTCCGTCGTCCGTCGTGCGTCGTGCAGCGTGCGGCGTGCGTCGTGCGTCGTGCATTAACTTTTTACATTTTCATCTTCTTCTCCAAAACCCATGATCGGAATTCAACCAAACTTGGTAGGAATCATCCTTAGGGGTAGGGGACCCAAAGTTGCTAAAATGGTACATGTGGCCCCCAGGGGGGCCCAGGGGGAGGCCCCCAATTGTAAAAACTATGTAAATTTCAAACATCTTCTTCTCCAGAACCAGGCATAGCTCAGACTTGGTATTGTGTATGGAGATACCTCTATAGATGAAGAATGAATGTTGTTCATGAAATTTCTCTGAGTGGCCCTATAGGGGCCCTGTGGGGGTAACATACTGGAGGGGGGGGGGGCGCTGCCAGGCAAAATGTACATTCTGATCTTCTTCTCCAAAACACATGATCGGAATTCAACCAAACTTGGTAGGAATCATCCTTAGGGGTAGGGGACCCAAAGTTGCTAAAATGGTACATGTGGCCCCCAGGGGGACCCAGGGGAGGGCCCCCAGTTGTAAAAGCTATGTAAATTTCAAACATCTTCTTCTCCAGAACCAGGCATAGCTCAGACTTGGTATTGTGTATGGAGATACCTCTATAGATGAAGAATGAATGTTGTTCATGAAATTTATCTGAGTGGCCCTATAGGGGCCCTGTGGGGGTAACATACTGGAGGGGGGGGCGCTGCCAGGCAAAATGTAGATTCTGATCTTCTTCTCCAAAACACATTATCGAATTCAACCAAACTTGGTAGGAATCATCCTTAGGGGTAGGGGACCCAAAGTTGCTAAAATGGGACATGTGGCCCCCAGGGGGGCCCAGGGGGAAGGCCCCCAATTGTAAAAGCTATGTAAATTTCAAACATCTTCTTCTCCAGAACCAGGCAAAGCTCAGACTTGGTATTGTGTATGGAGATACCTTTATAGATGAAGAATGAATGTTGTTCATGAAATTTCTCTGAGTGGCCCTATAGGGGCCCTGTGGGGGTAACATACTGGAAGGGGGGGGGGGGCGCTGCCAGGCGAAATGTACATTCTGATCTTCTCCAAAACACATGATCGGAATTCAACCAAACTTGTTAGGAATCATGCTTAGGGGTAGGGGATCCAAAGTAGACCATGGGGGTGGGGGGGGGGGGGGAATTATGTTAATTTCTAACATCATCTCATGTACATTCTCCTAGTTGTTTCAATTTCTAACATATCTCCTGGTGGTGCTAGAGAGAACATGCACCAGATATGAATTGATCCACATCAGGTGAGCGTCGTGCCCCCTGGGGCTCTTGTTCTTTAACCCTTTCAGGACAGGAATTATTTAAGGGCTGAATTGATCACATTTTGTTCCTCAAATTGGCAACAATAATATTTTTCTTTTAGTGCTACATGGTTCTAATAAGGTGTAATGTCTTTGAAAACAATATGGTTAGATATTTTGTTGATTAGTTGAAAAAATTGCCAATTTTGGTGAAAAACAATGATTTTGAACCTCTCAATTTGTTGCCAATTTAAGGATTTTAAAGCTTATTCCCGTTTTTAAATTTCCTGGCATCACACACAATATAGTCATGCAGCAAAAATGGACATAGTATGTGCAGAAATTGTTGCTTTTTCTACTCATGCATCTGGTGTATTTTTTAGAGCTCTGAATCAAAAGTTATAAAGCCAAACCACAAAATGTGGTCAGTTGTCTTGAAAAGGTTAAAGGTGCCCACGTAACTTTTTTTTTCTGACAACTTTTTGTGGGCTGTTGGTCTATTTCTATTGGGAATGGCATGTCTTCTTGATGACAGTTCCTTCAAAATGTAATTTCACTCCTTTCACGAAACAGTAACTTGAAAGTCATCACGTACAGGTCTGTGCCCCCATCCCTTCCCCCGCCCCTCCTTACCCCCGCCCATCCCTTCCCCCGCCCCTCCTCACCAAAGCATGTTACCATGATAGGCACAGCATACCTTCATCAATACTCCAAGTGTAATTAAGCGTGATGACATTAGCTTATAATGGCTATGGGTATGGATCCTGGGTACAGTCATTTGATGATGAAGGCATGTTTCATGACTGATGCGGTCACGGAATGATGTGAGAATTTCTGTGAAAGATGTATGAGCTGGATAAGTAGCAGATATTGAACTTCAGCGTAATGGATTCTTCCTGTGAACTACTGAACTTTAAGAGGTTGCAAGTCATTTGTAGTACAGTACTTGACAAATGCCAAAGACGTTGTTTACTGTACAGATGGTAAACAGAACAACAGCATTTTGAACTTGAAAACAAACAAGAAGTATACATGTAAATTAATATTAATATTTCATTAGAACATTTTAAATCTTAACGTGGAGGTTGTTTACGGTCCACCATGTAGTTAGTCCTGAAAAGGACTGTTGAGTAAGAAGAAGAAAGAAGAAACAGTTGAGAGGAGAAGAAACTTGTCCGAAACGTCAAGTCTTCTCCACTCTCAGCCTTCTCATCTGGTTTACAGTACTTTTCAGGACTTCACACTTTCAAGAAAGATTACTTATACACTCTCTGAATTTCTATCTCGCCTTTCCTTTTCTTCTCCTCTCAACTTCTCTCCACTTTCTTCTTCTTCTTACTCAACAGTCCTTTTCAGGACTAACCTCGTGGTGAACTGTAAACCTTCTTCACGTTATCAGTACCACCATGCAAACCTCTACCTTCAAAGATTTTAAATCTTGTTAAAGATACCTCTCTACAATACAGAGTGCATCAGTTACAGATATCTCATGGAAAAGTAAGAAATGCCATTGTGTGTGCATGATAAGGCCCACTGATTTAACCTGTTTCTTAAACACTATTTTGCCATGCTTTCTCTGAAGATATTTCACCAAGTATAGAAGTGCATAGAGATGTAATGGCAGTGATATGTGCTATAAAAGCATTGTTGTATTACTATTATTTCATGAAATTTTGCTGGTGCGTTTCAGTGAATTCAATATTGTATGTCATTCCATTCGGGGGGGGTTAGGGCTTGTCGAGTACTGTAAAGTTCATGAAAACGAGCCTTATTCTGTGGTCATGTTTCTTGTCATGTGACTGCACTGTTGAGTAACTGAGACATAGAAGAACAGCTGACGTTACACTGTCAGTGTTGTCAGTACAATGCATGTTGACTGTTCACCTTCTTTCGGGAGGGAAAACGAGGAGGGATGAGGGGAAAATGAGGGATAAATGAGAGCACAGGATATTGTGATTAAAACCAAATGGGTCATGCTTTCTCCTCAAATTTCATCTTTGTGAATCACCCTGATTTGATATCAAATGCTGGTGAATCAGTGTTTACAGTGGGGAAATGGGATAGCTTTTTGGAAATACGAGTGGTTTGTCGTATTAAGTGGCAGAAGATTAGCAAAACAGTGAGGTTTAACAAGATAATCCCAGTATCTTGATTGTTTAATGAAATATTGTTATTAGTTCTATGAATTAGAAAGGTCGTGGAAAGGTCCTTTAATAAATACATTTTGCTATTGAAGTATCGACCATTTGCATGCATATACAGTGAGGTATCAAGAAATTGATAAATGGGGAAACAAAATAGACTTGGACAACCCTGCATGATGCAAAAAAAATAAAATATAAAAAAAAAACTGCTGGATATGCCACAGATGTAAGATCATAGATTCTTATACCCCTTTTAAACCAGTTTCCCTGCTTAACTTCCCGGTGAAAACCTTCAAATTTTACGAGCACGAATTCCTTAGGTTACCCGGGGAAGTACAGGAGCACCATTCAGACCAGCCTCACTTCCCCGCGAAAGTTGCCAGTGGTTACGAATTCCACGTTCAATCGGCCAGAAGTCGCGCAGGGTTAATGAAAGACGATGCGACGACATGGGATCATAATATGACCGGCCGGAAGCGATAATCGATCGCTGAAGTATTTCACCAGGGAAGTTCTCCGCCGACCTTTCAAACCAACCACTTACCCGCTTAAACTCTCTTTCCCCGCGTACGTTCTCCACCTCTGTAGGTGGAGAAGTTACGCGGGGAAGTTCTTCGGCTTCACGTGGGTAACTTTTCCCTTGTCCTTTTCAGACCAAACCTTTCCCCGCGTAAGTTCAGAGTTACGCGGGGAACTTCCCCGGGTAAGTGCTTGGTTTGAAAGGGGTACTAGAAGAATTTCTAACATTGACAACAAGCAAGAAAACATATAGGCCTACCAGTCGATAAATCTTTTGTTTGTATTTTTACTCTTATTACATTTTTTTGAGGGAACTGGCCCCTTATTATCAGGTTTGGGTTGTATTTTTCAGTCACCATCATGGGATGTTTGAAATGAATATATATGTACATGTACCCCTAGCTTTCGCGTATCATTTGCTTACATGTGCCTGCGTTAGTATAAGGCCAAAGTTTTGTGGTAAGGCTGCCCATCTCTGTTCGTTAGGTCTTCTGTACTTGCTCTGTATTATGTTCTTATTTTCCTTCAAGGGTTGGTCACAACCGGTCATGCACCTCCATGCGTGTGGTCTGCGACGGATTTCGCATAAAATCCTTGCGTCGCACACACGGGTCTGCACGATTTTTCCAAGCACATAGGAGCACGCAGGACATGCAAGGAGGCTGTTGTACGTGTCCAACAATCTCTGCATGTGGCCAAGTGTTTTGATGAACGCACGTGACACGCGCAGCCATCGTACTTCCTGCACATGCTTCTTGCGACCATCGCACAGGCTCCTTGCTGAGGTCTCACAAAGCCCATGGCTCCATACAGAGCCGTCGCACGTCGGTTGCACGTCCGTTGCACATAACTGTACCAGGCTGTACGTTCGCCTCACAAGTTCTTGCAGGTTGTGACCATGACAAAAGAAGGATGTACGAATCGCAGGAGTTGGCGCACAGCCGATCGCAGCTGCGGGCACGCACGTGCAAAATCATACACGATCAGTTGTGACCATATCATTAAGGATATTTACACACTCCAAGGTCGTTGTTCCCCCCCCCCCCCCCATTTTTTTTTTTAATGTTAGCTATTCTGTGGGCTACAAGGGCACTGACTCTTATAATTTTAGATCCAGTTAAAAAGTTTGCACTGCTCATCTCATTATCAATCATTACCAATCATTACAAGTTTTCTGACTCTTGCTTGTTTCTTGACAGTATGACCAGGGCAGTGGTTAATAACTAAAGAAACCTTCGGCTTGATTGCAGTTTGGCACTTAACTTTGTTTGGATGCAGGTTTCTCCCCAGTACCATTTCCACCATGTGTAAGACAGTGTGATATACTTATGCCAACATGATAGACACCGTGATTATGTACACCAGCGTGATAGAAAATGTGATATTTGTACACCAACGCGATTAAAAACGTGATGATCGACATGTAAAGCCCAGATCAATGAACGAATAGGGAATGTAGACTTAGGAGTTAGGACTAAAAGCAAGGTCTGAATTTATCCTTGATGTAGGCAGTTAGTGTCTGAGGTAGATAGCTGTAGTGTTAATCCTGGGTATGCTAAAGACAGTTAGTTATAGGATTAATTGTCTTTCCTTGGGCTTACATTGTACATTTCTACCCCTCCCCTCCCCCCCCCCCCCCCCCCCCAAATATGAATGGACACCTCTGGCAGGAGATGCAACACAGATGGAGACCGACTAAACTATATCTGAGTAGCTTTTGATGTGGGTCGACTTTTCAAAAAATTAGCCAGACTCAAAATGCAATCCCAATTTGCTTTGTGACTGTAATAAGCCATATATAAATACCTTGATATACCGGTATGTATGTGTCCGTCCTCGAAATAGCTGTAGATCAACTATTTTTGTATCTCAAGTATGATTATACCTTATTCTAAAAGTAGACTACTGTATGAAATAAGAATGCTTATATAATAGAATTATTACTCAGAAGTCAGAATTTGGTTACAATAGAAAAAGTCTACATGGAATACTTTGTTTATTTTCCAGCCCATTTGAAATGCAATTTGAATCAGATCGGCTCAAAAAGAATAATTTTGAAAAAGGGAGTTAATTTTGAACAATAGAAAAGTTGGATCCAATGTCCCAAGAATCCTTGGTTGTGTCAGTGTGTTTCTTTCCATGGACGATGGCATACCGCACATTCCTTTCCTTTGTAACTGGTGTCTTGGGCGGGCCTCAAGATCCCTGAAATCTACAATAGGACAAGTTGATTTAGTGTAATCCTTACACAGTGGAGCAAAATCTCTCGACCTCGAAGAGCTATTAGTGTTTTACTTTGTGAGCTGGCACTCCTGATACATTTGGGGATTTGTTTTCGGTGGGGTTTTTTAAAAATGTTTTTTCATTAAAAAAAGAAATGTCTTTATATCCTTATGTTGTTTTGCTTTTGTCTGGAGAGTAAAAGTGAAAGAAAGGGAGAAAGAAAGACAAAACAACATTGTGAAATACAGAATTACATATGATTGATCCATTTTTATTGCATTATGTATTGAAATAGACTGGTTATCTAAACCAAGAAATAGCCCTATATATTTTTTGGTAATGCACAATTTAATGAGGCTCCATAGAAGGTCTTAAAATCAATGTCTTATTCAAAGGGATGAATTTTTTAAAACCTTGAATTTAGCCTGAGAGGGTCTAGTTAACATTTGTTTTAGCTATGATGAAATGAAAAAGGTTCAGAACATGAAGATGACCAGGAATTAACAAACATTTGGTGAAAATGTATGGTTAATTTTCACCTTCACCCTACATGCATTTATGAAACGCACCAAGGAAACAAATAAATGATCAATAAATGAAAAAGAAGTAAATTTATTTTTAACACACAAAACAATGATCATATTACCTGAAACTTCACAACATGCCTTTTGAAGATTTAGTGCATTTGAATAAATTTATGCTCTGTAAAATCACTTTCATTTTTAACCAAAAAAAAAATGAATAGTACATTTAAATTCTGGAAAGGGAAAAACTTCCTCCTCCTGACCATCATATTGAATAGAGGCATTAATCTTACATCATATTTTTATTGATTTATTAGCCTCAAGTTCAACATGTCAAATGCATTCATAACTGATTTGAGTGGAAATGCCCCTTTGCAAATGTCTTCCCTTTCTTGTCTATTCCTCTTACAAAATACCCCTTTTGACATTTCATAAATTATTGCATTTCCCCCAAAACTACCTAATATCAATTGACTTGAAGGCTCTTTTGACATGTAACTGAACTTCTGGGGAGCGGAAATGGGGGACATTATGGCATTTCTGTCTGTGGGTTATGGCTGAAAGTGATTACATGCAGGTACTGCTTAGGTGTGGTTTAAAGGTAATAGTCCCACTTGTATCTAACACATAAAATCAGGCTTATGTGATGGAAAATTATACAAAGAGTTATTGGTTGCAGAATCACCTGAGTATTGCAATTAACCATTTACAATTTCATTGTTTCATTACGAGATGCAAGCTCTTGTTCTTTATTTCGTACTCATGCCCAGTTGTCGTGGGTTTGTTTTTTTATAGAAATGCTTGGTAATGGACTATAAGCCAAGTCAAAGTGGTTTTGAAACCAGGAGATTCATAAGGAATGGGCTTTTGTGACATGCAGGGAATGTTTTTTCACTTGTTAATCTACTGACAAGATCCTCCACAGTAACTGATGGCATGGGTTTACGCCCTAAAACCTAGCCTTTGTCCGTGAGATAGGTTCAAAACAACGTACCTAGACCACGGACCCTAGACGGATACGGTCCACTGAGGGGCAGTTGGCAGCCCATGCCAACTCCATCATCCCCGGTGGAATATCGAATCCCGCTGTAATCCAACCATCTGCTACCGATTCGAATAGAGCGATCAACGATTTGGCAAGTGGTGGGGGAAGTAGCCATGTAACCACTGCAGGAAGGTTTACGTTTTACTGACATTTCAAGAAGATCATCTCAGAGAACTCACTTTACTCTCATACTTTCAGGAAGTTCATGATCAGGAAGTAGGGGCACCGGTGGTGGTTTTGTAGTTCTGTTGTGCTACATAAGGAGGTGGGATGGGTATTGTGACATCGTCATCGTAGTTCCGGGGGAGGGAGTTAATTTACATCTTTTTTTGTCGCTGCGGGCATAATGGGGCAGATCACTATTAAAATTGCTAGTGGGTCTGGATTTTTCATGGGGGGCACCTGGGGGCATAGGAAATTTGTGGGGGGGGGGCGTACACCGGTGAGTTCATCTTGTGATGTGTCTGAGTACATTTCATAGTTAATTTTGTTTTTAATTAAGGCACAAAGATATTAGATTTCTAGTGATTTTCATCACCTTGATTGAGCAGAAAGCAGTAGCAAACTAACTTTTTAGACCGTTCATTCTTGTGAGGAAAATGTGTAAAATTAAATTTTTTCCCTTTCCCCCCTTGAACAGGTTTTGACTTGTAAGAATACACATCATTACCTGACATAATGTTTGAAAAAAAATTTAAACTTGGATATATCGATTGATGTGAATGTACCTGCCTGGCTGCCCCCACCACAAAGAAAGGTTTCTGAAATCCATTTACATGCTATCAAGGAAGAAAAACACCTCAGGAAACATTTTTAGGGATTATGTTTTGCAGAAGGTTAAATCCTCCGTTTTATCAAATATTTTGTCTCGGGCTCAGTAGCTGCTGACATTCAAGACCTTTCAAGGTATTAACTTCATATTTTCGTTGCATGAATTCTGGAGTCAAAGTCCTTCTGAAAGCAATCCTATATCTTGTAACCTCTTCTATTTGGAATTTCCATTCTCCTCTCAATAGTATTCAAATACTACACAAGTACAGTCACACCTGTGAAAAAAAATTGCTTAAACAGGAGGAATATAGAAAAGTTGTCTTCACATGGGCCTGTACATGTTTTGTTAAATTTTTTACAGTTTTGAATGAGGAAGGTGGCAAAAGGTAAGGGATTGGGGCAAATGGATTTCTTTTTATATATATATATATATATATATATATATCCATGGTGTACCTGCTCAATCCGACCTTAGGTTTCGTGCCTCTCTCAAGACACTCCTCAGGGATAATGAGCTTGGCTTTGGTGTTCGGCATCTGCGACGAAGGGCATTTTCCAAAATGCGGCCCCCATGTACGAAGACGCTTTAAAGGCAAGCGGATACGATAAGAAAATGCAGTACGTCGAAGAAACCAAGAACCATGAAAATAACAAACAAAAAAACAAAAAAAGAAAGAATCGAGGAAGGAAAGTGACTTGGTTTAGCCCCCCATATAGCATTAATGTTAAAACCAACATAGCGGGCAAATTCTTAAAACTGGTGGAAAAGCATTTCCCCAAGGGGCACAAACTCAATAAGATTTTCAATAAGAATACTTTGAAAGTGGGCTACAGTTGTATGAGGAATATCGATTCGATAATAAAAGGACATAACAAAAGAGTAATAGAGAAATCAAAAGCGACAGTCACAAATGAGAGAAAATGCAATTGCAAAAAAACCGCATGTCCACTCAATGGAAAATGTTTGGAGAAAGCTATTGTGTACAAAGCGACAGTGCGCCATGGGAATACGGAAAAGGCATACTTTGGTCTAGCGGGAGGGCCCTTCAAGGAGCGCTATAGGAATCATATTAAATCATTCACCCACGAGAAATACAGTAAGGAAACCCAGCTATCTAAATATGTATGGGAATTGAAAAAATCAAACACGGGTTACAGCTTATCATGGGAAATTGCTAAAAAGTCAAACCTGCTTAGGAGAAAGAGTGGCCAATGCAATTTGTGCATGGATGAAAAGCTTCTGATCATAGCGAACAAAGAATCACTAAACAAAAGAGCTGAAATCCTAACAGGATGTAGGCACACACAATGTCCCAAAAGAAAGCCACCAGACCGTGAAATCGATCCAGGAAGCGTCGCAGATGCCGAACACCAAAGCCAAGCTCATTATCCCTGAGGAGTGTCTTGAGAGAGGCACGAAACCTAAGGTCGGATTGAGCAGGTACACCATGGATTAATATGCTCTGCTGTAAGGCATAGAGCACTCTTTGGAAGTACTCAATATTTCAACTTTCGTATATATATATATATATATATATATATATACAGATGGTCTAATATACATTCCCTGTATTTCAGGTGGAAGGGATCAATGTGTTCCTCATATATCTATCAGTATATATATTTTATAACATTTTTATCTCCAGAGATCTTTAATTCCAAATAAGAAAGCGTATGAAAGATTACAGACTGATCCCCTTGTACATGTATCGACTATAAATTTTGACAATGAAAGACAAGTTTGAAATGAAGTGCTATAGCCGGCAAATTAAAGGTTATACAACACATGTTCCAGTCACATGTATTCCATGGTCAATTTCTTACACTCGGCAATGCTATCTTCAACCCTGGAGCTGACATTATAACTAAACCTAAACCTAAGCTATAATGCTAACCTAACCCTAACCCTATAAAATTAAGTTGGAACAATTTGCTGCAGGAGCAGATGTTGGATCATCTTCTGGACACTTCTGCCTACTTCTGCCTTTCCTTCCCTGTCAGGGAACCCACCCATAGCAGTACACTTTCTTCCTTTCAGTGACATTTTTGCATTAGCTTTTGATCCAGAATGCTATGAATTTTATACATAAGCAGAAATAGCACAGATCACTGAAAAGCTTGAGTCTTATTTCCAATGCAGTACATAATTAAGAGCGATTTAACTGTAACCAATGATTAGAGTCTCTAAATTGGCAGTCTCTAAATTAGCAACACAGTGTAAAATATATAATCACTATTTGTGTGTTCTGTTAAATTTTGCAATTTTCATTCACATTGGTTCATTTTATTAAAAAAAAAATATTTCAGACTATGTAGGAGTGGACAATGAGAATAATTGTTGCCAATTTGAGGAGAGAAAACTGATTACCTTAGACCATGAGAAAACTCTGACCTGCTATGGGTTAAAGGGGGATATTGTAGAGATATTATGAACTTGAACTACCAGGGAATAAGATACATGTACATACAAGATATTGAGGTGGGACAAGGTGGCCCCACACTCTAAGGAATGATGACAGTATTCCGTACGTCATACAGAGTATTACTAACATATAGAACCTGTATCAAGTTGGTACCTAGACAGTATAGGGTACCCAATTTCATGAATGTTTTGGAAGATTTTTTTTAATACAGACCTTTGAAGATTCATGATAAATAGTTATTAGCCAACTCTACAAATCACAATGAGCCCTCAGCATGAAATTGCTGTTGAAATTTGAAAATGCTGTCTTTCTTCCTAGCTTCCAGACAAATCTTTCAGTGTGGTTCAAAACCCAGTCCATGGCTTTTATCCTTACACAAGGCACTTTATCTTCAGCTGTCTCTCTCAACCCAGGTTACCAAATGGGTAAACAGTGAAAATGGAATTCCTTGACTGAATGTTTTATACTTTATATTGGCAACTTAGGTTTATGACGTCGGGATGAATTATGTGTGATAATTAGCTTTGAATACCTTGGCAAAAAGCACTGTGAAATTAATAAAGTGGTAGTGATTGTGATTGATATTTCCTACAATTATTCTCTAACTTGTTATTGAGTTGAAATCCATAATATTCAAGGTGAGAAAACCATGTCTCACAACAAGCAAATCTTGCATAATCATACGTGGAGGTCATTTGATTGTGTTAAGTAAGGAAATAAAAAATATGCCAAGTAATTCATTAATATGCAGATTGGCAATATTAGAAGCTTGAATTTCAGATTCATAAAGTACAATATGCTCATAGCTAACAATAACATTTAAAGGCTTACCAAAATCTATGACCCAAATTATACTTGGCATGCTCCTTCATTCAAGTCAGTGGAAAAATTGCTACATTAAAATGAAGCAGTCCTCTTTTTCAAATGATAAAAATAGATTTAACGAGGTTTTACAAGGAATTGTTTTGGTTGTCTCACAACTTATTTTTCACACCATACAATTGAATCTGATTTAAGAGTCATTTATTATGAGAACTCTACCACTAAGAAGTATGGAGAAACAAACCAAACTTTGACACAGAATTTGCTGATTGAAAGGGACAGCACCTGTGGAGCAAGGCTTTGTTCACATTTAGATCTCTGTCCTCTGTTTAACTTGTTATTGTACAGAAATTCAAGTGAATATTGCAAATTCTATCAAGTAGTTTTTGTATTAACAGGGGCATCAGGGGGGGGGGAATTGTTTTGGCTTAAGAAATGAGAACAAAGCTATGATGCTGCCAAAGAACTTGTTTGAGAAATCCAGCTGTATAAAAAGAGAGGGACCCAAAACGGAAATCCAATCAACAGAGGAATGCTACTTCATTTCTGGGTAGATTTATGGTTTTCTCCCTCTGTTATGTGCAGTACTATCAACATCTTTCTCAAATAACCTTCCAGTAGCACAAGAATATTGGCTAGGGACTGAGGTACTTCAAGGGGTAGGCAGAGAAAAGCAAAATATGTAGAAATTTAGTTTTCAGCTATGATATTTCTTTTCTGATGAAAGATCTGTTTTGATAGATTGGTTTGCCATCATGTCATGAGGGTAAAGAGTATCATGCTAAGTTCTGTATTATTTTGCCAAGTATTCTGGGTTGTTTTTCTGCAATGTGACAGTTTGTCAGATATTGTTCCAGAAGTTTGTGTAAGAGTCCGATGGATAGGGTTACAAAGAACATTGTTACCTCTGAAGTGCCATGTGTGATCTTGATGACATATGAAGATGAGACAATGATCTTGTAGATTATCCTGCCGATGACGGACAGTACAAAAAGGATAATGCTGATCCCGTTTGTTGTGAAAATGGAATGTAATGGCATTGATTGGTTATGGCATCAGTAAAATGAGTGATTTGTGTGGATGATCATGGTGGTGGTGGTGGTGATGGTGGTAGTAGTGGGATGATGATGATGTAGTGATGGTGATGTGATGATGATGATGATGATGATGATGATGATGTGGCGATGATGTGATTATGATAAAGGCTGATTGCATATAGCATGTACCTTTGAATAAACGTTTGAATAATCTGAACATCAATATCTCATGTCCAACGTTTGACTCAGTAAGAATATTTCCCAGTATCCATTATATAACAACAGAACACACAAATAAATACTATTTCTTTTCTATTTTTTTTCTCTCTCTCTCTCTCTTTCTTTTCTCTTTCCATTTCACTATACAGATTGCTGATTTTGGTCTTTCAAGTTACTACAGTGACAGTGATCTTCTCCATACATTCTGTGGGAGTCCACTCTATGCTTCGCCAGAAATAGTGAATGGTCAGCCATACCATGGTCCAGAGGTGAGTTCATTAGATAGCATCGGGGCTTGACCCCAACAGCCCCCTTGGACACATTGGCACCCAATGATCAGCCCTCATAAATTTCAAAATGCTATATCAGAGGACTTGCGCATCTCAGTCTTGATCTCATGCAACAATATTAGTGTGGAACCGTGTTAGAATAGACAGAAATTTACCTCAAGTCAGAGGTGGACTGGGACAGAAATTTTGTTTGAGAATTTTGATGTGATCGAATCTCTCAGGCTGTACGGTACACATCAGCTGACCCTCATACCACAAATCGACCAGCCCTCAAGCCAAAAGAATACTCCCCAAACTCTCCATGGCGAGTCCACCCCTGCCTAAGATCTTATTATCATCCTACCACAACACAATTGTGTAACATTCCAAAAGTCATATATCAGATCCATGTTGTGCTCTGCTAAACTTTCTCCATTTCTCGTCCTCAGGTTGACTGCTGGAGCCTCGGGGTCATCCTTTACGCCATGGTCTACAAGACGATGCCATTTGGAGGAGATGACTTCAACCATCTCAAGAGGCAGATCATGGAGGGGCGATACTATGATCCTTGTCCTGGCACAGGTGGGTCATGAAGGATAACTTTTAGGCCGACTTCATTAGCCTAAGTTTTTTGAAATACCAGAAGCCTGATAATTCTGATCACGGAAGTTAGCCTGATCACAACTTTCTTTCTATCCAGCTATCCAACTATCACATCTAATCACAGCTAATTCACAGTGAAGATGCAAATAGCAGGCTATTTCTCACCCTTGCACCAGGAACATTAGCACAAACTAATACCCCCAAGGGAATAAGTAAACTAGGGCTTGTTCATGAAATAGCTTGATGTTCTGCCAATTAGTGCACTAATTCATCAATGGAGATGCAGTTAGACTACAAGAAGTGCCGATTGGTCTTATATCTCAAGCTCAATCTTAAATTTGTTTGAGCTAATGGAAATATACATTCAGACTTAAGGCCAGGCCAAAATTCATATACATTTAATTGTAGTGTTTGGCTCTAATCTTTCTTGACATATTTAAGAGTAATTCTGTTGTTTATCTGTTGTCTATTCTATTAATCTATGTTATATCTGTGATTACACAAGTCCACTTGGAATACAGGGATATTGAGAGATATTAATGAGGAAGCATAAAAAGGATTCATTACATTGACAAAAAGAATGGTAACAAAACTGAAATCAAACGTATGGTAGACTGTTTGCAAATACATCCATATAAACTTTGCCATAATAATGTGAAGAAAATTAAACATAAGTCTTTTTTTTTATTATCCCTACAGTGCAATCCCAGCTGATCAGACATCTGCTATCAGTAGACCCTTGTTACAGAGCTACCATCTATGATGTCGCTCACCACCCCTGGGTGTTTGGAGAGGATGCTGATGAGATCCTGACCATGGAGCTGGCTTCGTCCATTGGAGGACAGAGCAGAGACTGCTCGAAGGACAGGGAGAGCACGGAATCCAGCGACACGGAGAGCGACAGCAAGCCTGCCGTTATGGCTGTGAAACCAATAAGCATTTTGAAAGGCAGTTCCCAGGACAATGATGCTGTGGTAGACATGGAACATCTCAAAGAGGAATCCTCTTTGGTACAGGAGCATCCAAAGGTCTCAAATACTATCAAAGATTCAGATAGCGATTCTTCAAGTAGTCCAGTTGAACTCATAGCCAAAGGTATACCGCAGGTCAAGGGAGTGATACAGCATGAAACGGACAGCTTCTTGAGCTTGGCCAGCTCAACTGCAACCCTTCCATCAGAAGTCGCCAGTGCAATAAGCAGTGATGATGTCTTTGTAAGTACAGATACTGCTCCGCCTGTGACAGATGTTGTCAAACGAAGAGTGGACAATGGGAAGGCAGTCAAAACCCAAAGACCAGCGACTGTTGGTGCACTTTATAGCGATCTTCCATCTCCTAGGACACTGGTAAATCAACTCATAGGGGAAGACACCATCTTTGAGTGTAGTGCAGAAGAAAAGAGAGCAAGTGCACGCCTCTCAAAGCGCATCTCTTGCGGCAAGTACTCTAAGATTACAGAGCTTTGGGAATCCATTTTTAACGAGTCCCATCTACAGGCGATAATATCGTCAAAGTCCCAAAAGTCGGGATCGGGATCAGACGAGAGTCCTGGTTCCAGCTCCAGCGAGGACCTCCTGGAGATCTTGAACTCTCAACACCTCAAGAAAAGCTACAGCAGCTCTTTCAAATTGACGCGGCATCGCTTCTCAAACCACCGACGCTCCATGCGCACCCATAAGGAAATGGTCATCATGGAAGCGCAGCAGCTTCAGATGAGGTCCGAGTCTCTGTTTGAGAAGCCAGAATTCCGAAAGGGGACCCGAGATTCAGGACTGGGTGATGACCTCGAGAACTTGGCAAAAGTTTACCAAAAAGCGTTAGAGATTTCTAGTGGCATTAATTGAACTGTGTGCCCCTCTTATTAATATCAGTAAAAATGTAGAGGTCAGCCAAATAGAACAGAGTCACAGTGAACTGTTGCCAAATAAAGTATCGCATCTTTTTTATTTCAAGATGTATAAGAGCTGTAATTTTTCTACAAATGTTAAGGGTAAGTCTCGCCCTCCCTGTACTTTGCTCAAGGTTGAACCCCAAATCTCTCTGCTGTTACCGAACTATTCTTTCTTGTAGAGATCGCTCCATTATCATTCTTTTAAAATTAGATGTGTGCTTTATTTAGTCGTAATTGTTTAAGATTTTTTTCTTCTTTATTTCGCAGTGATTGGGGATGATGTCAAGCCATTATGATCGAACCAAAAACATTCCATTTGATAGATGATTATGGGAAATCTGTTCTTTTGGGGTTTGTTGATGAGTTGCACATGAGATACCAAGAAGTGGCTGAGAAAAGTTTCATCAAAATTAGAAGATATGCACCCTTTTCATTATATTTTAAGCATCCAGCAAATCTTAAAGAATATTACATGCAGTCCAACCATTTGATTATCTTTTCTCACATTAAAAAAAAAATTCTAATCGTATGTGCTATCTAGATATTAAATTTACATGAAATTCAGAAAGCTGGCTTTCATTTTTCTTGCCAAGGTATTAATATATAATTATCTTAGAAAGCTAATTTCATGAATATCTCATTCCTTCTTTTCTTGGAATGTGAATATCATACAGATGATTATTCAGGTTTGGTGCTTTTTTTCTCATAAGTCTTTCTGTGTTATTTCGTAAGTGAATGCAACCTTAAAAAAATGCCAATCAGTGCATTGAATTTTGTATCCAATGAAGTTGAAATGTGTTGCAGTTCGAGCCTTGAATTACAGTCTTTGTTGATACGAAAGAGAGGACAGAAAGAATAGTGCTCTCCCATTTTGGATGAGTGTGTGTGGGTAACTGTTTTCCAGGGATAGATAAGTTGTGTCTCTGTAACACGACATGCTAAACCTTTCAGTGATAACGAATTTAGTTTCGTCTTCTTTTTCTTTTCTTTTTTTCTTTTTTGGTCAAACATGCTTTGAGGTTCCCCTTGGTACATACACTATGTTTCATTTGTTTTCATGCATATGATATGAGCTGGACGGATGGGTGAATAGGCAGGCACATAACAATGATGAGTTATACTTGGCTCCTCCCCCGGGGGGGGGGGGGGGGGGCTGGGGTGGCACTCAACCTGTTTTTGGATGTGGGTGTGCTGCTGCCAATCTCAAAACAGGGGGCTAAGGAGCTAAATGGTTATTGAGGAAGCTCATTTTTGAGGGTCTAAGGAGCGAAAGGGCTCATGGGCAGAGCTAAATTTAGCTGCTCGTGATCTCACTACTCTGGTACACACATACGGTGCATGAGCTGAGTCAGCGGTCGCAGCGCTGTTTTTAACGCTGTACATGCCGCGCCACTGCACCGACTCGATGTCGCATGCAGATTGATCTCGCTGAGCCGCCGCTAGCACTAAGTTAGGGGGCACTAGGCCGCCCAGCTCTGCCGCTGCGCTGGCCTGGGAGGCTAGGGAGCGACCGTTCCCGGACAATGGGCTGTGCGCATTGTTTTCTCATATTCTAGGGAGCGAGTCAGAAGCCAATCGAGGTGCAGTTAGTGAAAATTGCATATCATGGGAGCGACCAGAGAAGGTTGAAAATGGGGGACGTCACAGCGGCACATACATGTGTAACATATATATGTGAGTGCCCCCCCCCCCCCCCCCCGGGCTACTCCCCTTTTTGGACAATTCATATTTTTTATGCGTGGAGAGTATCGAATAGAACTTGAGCAGTATAAATCACAATACTTTGTTATTTATATTTCTTACTCATATTTATGCCACTCTGATCATGTGATTTGGTAAGAAACAATAACGCTGTTTACCTGGGCTGGGACCATGATAATGCAAATTGCAATTTCTCTCTTCACATGCTGAATAGAACACTGATAATATTTTCTTATCTGCTCAAGAAGTATATACACCCGTACTTCAAGGAGCGCTGCAACAGATGACAAATTTGCTCTCAGCCAATCAAATTCAAGGATTTCAGTCGCTTGTAACAATTATTGTAACTTGTTATTGACAACAAGTTTTATGAAACCGGACCCTGTTTTGTTCACATGAGCTATTTATCATTCGTCTTTAGCAAGATTTTCTATTCCTAGGGACAGTTTTTATATTTGCTCTCTTTGAAGAGTGTGGTTTTTTTTAGTAGTATGACGGAGCTCAAATGGCATTCAGCTCTTGTGTATTTTATAACTGGGTTGCACATTGTGATTTTATTGAATTCATTTGTCAGAAAAGCTTATTTTGCTTTGGAGATGTCACAGACAAATTGGTTAAACTTTAAGGGACTGGTATGAGCCCTTGGCTATCTGCTTATGTGTATCTCTTGAGTCTTTCTTTTTGCCTTTCATTTTAGTCGAGTTTTATCATGCTTCTGTTGACCTGTTTGTATGTTTCTTTTCTCCAGTAGTCATCATGATAGCTTTAAAGGGAAGATTAAGTTCTGGGGAAGGGTGAAACATAATTTGTGAGCTTTTTCATTCATGTTATGTCAGTTTGGAAGAATATCATAGTAGAAATGTCCCCTGAAAAGGATCACTATTCAAATGCCCTCATATTCAAAATATGACGAGAAATACCTGAAGTGTTTGAGCCGGACATTCATGCCACATGTGTCTACAGTTCCATATACCCATTTCTGTGTGCAGTGCTTGTGCTTTTCAGTGAAATTGCGAATCAGTTTATTTTAAATCATTTTAATGATTCCAAAACATCACAGTATAAACCAATTCTTATGTTGACATGATCAACCTTTCCCAATTGCCTTGAGACAGTTTCTTACACAATGTAATCGCCTGACCAGAACTCAACTTTATCTTTAAAATCCTAAATACAAAATAAATCAATATCATTTCATTCTTGTGAGTTCAGGGTATGCCCTTTTTATTTGATGTATTAATCATTATTTATTATCTGTCTGCTATATAATCATCTCAAATGTAATACTTTAAGAAACATCTCAGCAAGAACAGAAAAAGTAGACTGTTTCAGAAAGCAATTATGTGAAGTTTTATCGATTCCTGAGCGAGAAAATAGGCAACATCATGAGTTTATGATTATGACATAATGCATGATGAAGAGAAAAGAACTCTTTAATTCCTTGTATATCTGTGCAATAATCTGCAAATTTGCTCTTTTATCATCTCAATTGTATATTTTTGTTTATTTGATTCATTTAATTTGTATCGGTTTGTTTTGTGGCTAGTTTTACTAAATTTTGGAACATTGTGTGGCATATTGTAATATTATTTTAAACAAATCACTGTCTTCAAGTACTTTTGTTCTTTATATCGTGAAGAGGATATGGAACATGTGATCATGAGTTATTGCTTGATGTACTTATCATAAAACCCTGGCTGTAAAGCATTGAAACATTTTGAAAATTCTCCATCAAAATGTGTATTATTTGGTGTCTTGAAAAGGTAAAATTTGCCTTTTTTGTCACCATTCACTTTGCAAGTGCACATACAAAATATCTACTTATTTATTTTCAGGAAAATAATTTTCTTGCGTTCATTAATTTTGTGTAACTTCCCCAGCATCAAATGAAAGCCTGGGTATGAACTAAGTTGATATTTTGCGTACATTAGTTATGAAGGCATGTAATTGTAATGGCTTGGTATTTAAACAAAGAAAGCAAGTTACAGTTTTGTGACACAAAATCTGCAGTAAATATGTCGTTATGCCAATAGATTGGACACTGATTGTACTACACTCCGTTTGATAATATTTACATGATCCAAAATATATAGCAACTAAAAGTATTTCGATGGAATATTTCCAATGGTCAAGTAACAAGTGTACCACATATGGAAACATTTTAAAAACTATGCTTTTATATGATCCAACATTATTTCTGTTAGCAGTACAATATATTGGTCTATAGAAATTGCCCTATATAAACAGAAAATATAAATAATTGGTGACTGACTTTTTCAGGAAACGAAACCAATGTAAAGTGAGACATTTTTTTGCCAAAGATGTACATGATGAAATATCAGCTGATTGATTCACAGGAGCGTAACTTAACATGAACGAAATGTTCTCGGTCAATAACTTTGTATTTTTATACAACTATATAGGCTAGTGTTGAATTGCATGAATGAAAATGATCTGTAGCACTATTATTCAGGTTTTGTAATAATCCAGAGAAAATCCTCTGATCTTTGTAGTAGTTTGATAATCTGCATATATTAAGGAAATAAATTTTCCTATGTGATGATATAGAATCGTGTTGTGCCTTGATTCTTTTAGTGTGTACATTTATTTTGGTGTTTGAAGATGGTACAGTAAATCATTTCTTGTAAGTTATTACCGTGGTGAGATCAACGCAGCAGATGGAAGAGGGGGCACCTCGAACAAAATCAACAACTCTTTCTCTCTCTCAGTATCCTTTCTCCCCTTCTCTCTCCCTTCCCACCCCTTCTCTCTCTCTCTCTCTCTCTCTCTACTTCTTTCTCTTTATTTTCTCCATCTGTCTACATCTCTCTCTCCTCCACCCCTCTCTCCCTCTTTCTATCTTTCCCGATCTTTCTCTCATTCAATCTCCCACATTCTTTTTCTTCCTGATAACTCTCTGTTCTATTTCTTCTTATCTCCTTTCGGCCCTCTACTTCTCTCCCTCTCTTGGGAGCCCAAATATGTTCTCTCGCTCTAGAGTCTCTCTCTCTCTCTCCCCCTCTCTCTGTTTCCTTTCTTCTTCTTCTCTCCCAAGTCCCCTCTCTCCTTTCTCCTCCTCTCTCTCTCTCTCTCTCTTTCTCTCTCCTTTATTATTCCCTTTTCCCCACCTCCCCCCTTAACCTTGCTGGCAAAAATGTTGATGGGGAAGGATGACTCCCCTTAATTTAGCCTTACCCGTCAGTTGAGATAAAATGAAAACAACAACAAACAAACAACATAATCGACATTTGCAGATAGTGATAGTGGGGTTGCATACTTCATTTTTATTTAGCTTATATAGAGGCACTGACAGTTACTTCAGTAAAATCGAAGTTCCAACTCTAGCTTTCAACTCGAGCGTCGGCGAGCAATCATCAACTAGAGAGGGAGCTATTTACACTCTCATGCCAGTGCCTCATGCCAGTGTCCTGCGTTCTCTAAAAACCAATTTGTCAGAAAAGCTTATTTTGCTTTGGAGATGTCACAGACAAAATGGTTAAACTTTAAGGGACTGGTATGAGCTCTTGGCTATCTGTTTATGTGTATGTGTATCTCTTGAGTCTTTCTTTTTGCCTTTCATTTTAGTTGAGTTTTATTATGTTTCTTTTCTCCAGTAGTCATCATGGTAGCTTTAAAGGGAAGATTGAGTTCTGGGGAAAGGTGAAACATAATTTGTGAGCTTTTTCATTCATGTTATGTCAGTTTGGAAGGATATCATAGTAGAAATGTCCCCTGAAAAGGATCACTATTCGAATGCCCTCGTATTCAAAATATGACGAGAAATATTTGAAGTGTTTGAGCCGGACATTCATGCCACATGTGTGTACAGTCCCATATACCCATTTCTGTGTGCAGTGCTTGTGCTTTTCAGTGAAATTGGATCACTTTATTTTAAATCATTTGAATGATTCCAAAACATCACAGTATAAACCAATTCTTATGTTGACATGATCAACCTTTCCCAATTGCCTTGAGACAGTTTCTTACACAATGTAATCGCCTGACCAGAACTCAACTTTATCTTTAAAATCCTAAATACAAAATAAATCAATATCATTTCATTCTTGTGAGTTCAGGGTATGCCCTTTTTATTTGATGTATTCATCATTATTTATTATCTGTCTGCTATATAATCATCTCAAATGTAATACTTTAAGAAACATCTCAGCAAGAACAGAAAAAGTAGACTGTTTCAGAAAGCAATTATGTGAAGTTTTATCGATTCCTGAGCGAGAAAATAGGCAACATCATGAGTTTATGATTATGACATAATGCATGATGAAGAGAAAAGAACTGTTTAATTCCTTGTATATCTGTGCAATAATCTGCAAATTTGCTCCTTTGTCATCTCAATTGTATATTTTTGTTTATTTGATTCATTTAATTTGTATCGGTTTGTTTTGTGGCTAGTTTTACTAAATTTTGGAACATTATGTGGCATATTTTAATATTATTTTAAACAAATCACTGTCTTCAAGTACTTTTGTTCTTTATATCGTGAAGAGGATATGGAACATGTGATCATGAGTTATTGCTTGATGTACTTATCATAAAACCCTGGCTGTAAAGCATTGAAACATTTTGAAAATTCTCCATCAAAATGTGTATTATTTGGTGTCTTGAAAAGGTAAAATTTGCCTTTTTTGTCACCATTCACTTTGCAAGTGCACATACAAAATATCTACTTATTTATTTTCAGGAAAAATATTTTTCTTGTTCATTAATTTTGTGTAACTTCCCCAGCATCAAATGAAAGCCTGGGTAGGAACTAAGTTGATATTTTGCGTACATTAGTTATGAAGGCATGTAATTGTAATGGCTTGGTATTTAAAAAAAGAAAGCAAGTTACAGTTTTGTGACACAAAATCTGCAGTAAATATGTCGTTATGCCAATAGATTGGACACTGATTGTACTACACTCCGTTTGATAATATTTACATGATCCAAAATATATAGCAACTAAAAGTATTTCGATGGAATATTGCCAATGGTCAAGTAACAAGTGTACCACATATGGAAACATTTTAAAAACTATACTTTTATATGATCCAACATTATTTCTGTTGGCAGTACAATATATTGCCCTATAGAAATTGCCCTATATAAACAGAAAATATAAATAATTGGTGATTGACTTTTTCAGGAAACGAAACCAATGTAAAGTGAGACATTTTTTTGCCAAAGATGTACATGATGAAATATCAGCTGATTGATTCACAGGAGCATAACTTAACATGAACGAAATGTTCTCGGTCAATAACTTTGTATTTTTATACAACTATATAGGCTAGTGTTGAATTGCATGAATGAAAATGATTTGTAGCACTATTATTCAGGTTTTGTAATAATCCAGAGAAAATCCTCTGATCTTTGTAGTAGTTTGATAATCTGCATATATTAAGGAAATAAATTTTCCTATGTGATGATATAGAATCGTGTTGTGCCTTGATTCTTTTAGTGTGTACATTTATTTTGGTGTTTGAAGATGGTACAGTAAATCATTTCTTGTAAGTTCTCTCTCTCTTTCTACTTCTTTCTCTTTATTTTCTCCATCTGTCTACATCTCTCTCTCCTCCACCCCTCTCTCCCTCTTTCTATCTTTCCCGATCTTTCTCTCATTCAATCTCCCACATTCTTTTTCTTCCTGATAACTCTCTGCTCTATTTCTTCTTATCTCCTTTCGGCCCTCTACTTCTCTCTCTTGGGAGCCTAAATTTGTTCTCTCGCTCTAGAGTCTCTCTCTCTCTCCCTCTCTCTGTTTCCTGTTTTCTTCTTCTTCTCTCCCAAGTCCCCTCTCTCCTTTCTCCTCCTCTCTCTCTCTCTCTCTCTCTCTCTCTCTTTCTCTCTCCTTTATTATTCCCTTTTCCCCACCTCCCCCCTTAACTTTGCTGGCAAAAATGTTGATGGGGAAGGATGACTCCCCTTAATTTAGCCTTACCCGTCAGTTGAGATAAAATGAAAACAACAACAAACAAACAACATAATCGACATTTGCAGATAGTGATAGTGGGGTTGCATACTTCATTTTTATTTAGCTTATATAGAGGCACTGACAGTTACTTCAGTAAAATCGAAGTTCCAACTCTAGCTTTCAACTCGAGCGTCGGCGAGCAATCATCAACTAGAGAGGGAGCTATTTACACTCTCATGCCAGAGCCATATGTATGGATGGCTCTGTCTCATGCCAGTGTCCTGCGTTCTCTAAGAGCAGAATCAAATCCGTTTCTCTTTAATTAAGCATGTGTAGATCACGATCATCATGAATGGCAATTAACGTTACATTGCAACCCCTCTTACGCAAAAAACAACCAAACTAATAAGGCGCAAATGGAAGCACTTTCCTTGTCAAACCAACCGTAAGATAAAAATCATAATCTAAATCACAAATAATGGACACAATGTTATACCCTGATTATGATACCCTGTAATTACCCAGTCCATGAGTCCATGAAAGAAACACACTAATTAATCTTGCAGAGATAGAGATTAATCAGAAGTTGTTTTTTCTTTTGGAGTAATTGAGCCACATGTCGCATATGTAGTTTTTTTTTTCTTTTTCATGTTGTTATGCCTTAGATTGGAAAATTAATTATAATTGTGCAGTCATAATGATGATGCTTTAGCTGAGTTGTCAGTATTTGGATGTGCTTTTTAATGAAGCAAATTAAAGAACAAATGAATGATTTAAAGAATGACTAAGTCAAGCAAAAAGTAAAACAGCAAATTGCGACTAAATACTGTTCGCTGATCAGTAAAAGTGCAACAGACGATATACCCATATATCAAAATTTTCAATCCCACCATAGATCGTGCTCATGACAATCCAACCAAGGAGTTATCACAGGTCTGTGATAACTCCTTGATCCAACTTTGTACACTACTTTGCGAATACCGAAACGACAAAAGAACTCTGAATCTTGTTCGTGCTTTCTAATTATCCATCAGAAGTGAAAATTAAGACCAAATAAAATGAAAATGGGCCAATTAGCAGACACTATTAAACTAAGTACTGTAGCTACATCTATAATTGCAGAATATAAAGAACCGATTGGCCTAACAAATGAATATTACAAAAAGCGAAAACAACAAAGCTATATGAGTCAGTTCGCCGTACATTCCATAATACATTAAGTCATTCGGAGGGCGACAAAGAAAAGGAAGAACACGTCAAAATAATAATCTACAATTCCTTTTGTGAAAGAGAAATTAGATTTAAACATGTAAGACTAAACAAAACAAATATCAATCCAAATGCTTTTTATTATTTAGCCTACCATGACGCTCAAATACATAAAGATTACAAATAATAATATTCCGTTCTTGTTTAGCGCATATCACATTATTATAACGTCTCTATGTGCTTTCGTAGGACTTTGCATATTATTACTAGCTCCGGCAACCATAGTGCTTAGTGCACTCAAGGATTTAAGGAATAAATCCTATACCAGGTATACCCACTTACTACACCTGGGTCGAGTGCGGCAAACGTAAATTAATATCTTGCCAAAGGACGTTAGTGCTCCGGCAGGGATTCAAACCCCGTACCTTGTGGTTCACAGTCCGGAGACTTATCCACTGGACCACATCACCTCTACAAATGAACATGTCGGATGTGACTTTCACTCAATTCTGAGAATTCAAAATCCGGAGAACAATAAATCAGTTACTTCTAAATTATTACATAAATAAAACGACATTTCTTCTCTTTTTGCATAAGCAGTCCGCAGTCTGGTGTGTACCCATACTTTTAAGCAATCAAATTGCATATTGGGATGATTCAAAACTGCAATAGTTTAAGCATAATAATAATACATACAAAGTTAAGACAAAGTAAATCAATGTATAGAGCTCATTATCGAGTATAATTATATGCACGTTGTCCAAAATCTACATATCAGTACTTTGTTTACTGGTTTGCCAACTTGCGTCAAACTTGTGAGTGAAAATAGTTGTCCAATTTAATCGACATAGGTAAGTATTCCAGTCGGGAGTAGAATGAATAGAGAGATTGAGAGAGGGGAGAGAGAGAGAGAGAGAGAGAGAAAGAGAGAAAGAGAAAGTGAGAGAAAGAGAAAGGGGAGGGTGTAAATATCGAACAAGAGGTAGTCGGCCTATGAGAATGAGAACAATAGAATTTTTTTTTTTGACAAAAAGCAAATAATTCTTATCATGATTATCAGACGTCGAAACAGGTATACACACTGGAAGTGAACAGACATGAAATAAATCAAATTACAATATCTCGTTCAGCTAGATATATTTGGCAAAATCACTTCAACTTCACTCTTTAATTGAAATTTATCTCTAAGAACGAGTTTCCAGTACATGATGAAATGCCTTATTTTCAGCAGAAGAATGTTGCAAACAATATTTATCATTGAATATCACTCCAAATACACACCGATATATTTATCTTCATAGTCACATCACAAAAATATTTTCTTTAGGTATTTCTTTTTCACGTCATCGGGCCTTTGCGTCTGATTCTGATATGACATCTTTTCTTATGTGCTCTTGGAATATAATGGAATATAATATTTTCAGCAGCACTACCAAATACATGAAAAATATACTGCCCAGTATTATTTACCGTCTTCGGTGGAATTTGTGCGCAAACCTTCTTACACTTTTGAAAGAATTACATCAAAGTTTTCTCACTTTCACCCCTGCGATTTCTCAGGCATAAAATGGCTGCCTGTCGCCTGAAAATATATTTACAATGGTAACCATGGTAACTCTGTTCTAAAACTCAGGGTGGGATAGTATTCTCAGTAATGTCGATCTGAAATGTACGACAGAGCACCATCGATCTTGACAAGCTATTGTGCTATTTCCACCCGGCGGATGAGTCAAGTGCATCTTCGCTTCCAATTGGGATTAAAAGCAAAAGCTACAGAAAGGCACGTATTTCATCGAAATGCTTGGTCCGCATCTGCAGAGCATCTCTCACACAGACCTCAGGATGACATATTTACATGATGCTCTCCAGATCACCTAAAGCCGTCGAGAAAGTCCTCCTCCTGCCTGAAACCCTTCTAGTTAATCATGTTTATAAAATCTTTTCTGCCAGTGCAGGGTAGGACTGCTTTCTCACAGTTAATTGGACACAATGGAGATTAATTTGACAGTTTATAATGATCCCAGAAATCGGCCTACATGATTGTTATCCAGCATGGTAGGAGAGAAGTTCAAATCACTGTTCCATATCTGTAAATATTGCAGTTGATGCCGAGATACCCACGTCGTCTATACGAACATTAACATTGCTTCCCATTTCCCCCATGATGTTTATACATGTATTTCCATTGTAAGTTCGTACTTTCATGTCAAGTTCGTATCATCCTGCAAACACTAAGCAGCCACTTCTCTAGAATGTTCGATCACACAGCTGCCGCCAGTGTTAACCCCTTGTATTTTTTCCAGTGCAACGTGCGTTTTACGATCAAAGAGTATAGCAGATGCTGGACTGCATACGTAGTGACTTTAATCTATTAAAGCTCAAGTTCACCTAGATTTATGGTACTTTTTTACACAGTTTTTTTGAAGAATATAGGTATAGTGCTTCGTTCAACAAAACCTTACCCTGTTCAAATCGAGCCAGGTATGCTTTGATAAAAGGGTGTTGGTGGTGATGGAGACAATGTCATAAAATTATAATATAGGCCAATTAGTGTTGATATAGAAAGTGTACTTTGAATTCTATTCCGTTAATCCTCTAAGTACATGACAGTGTGGAATCCACGTACCTATGTTAATAAGAAAGAGTTCTGTAAATCATCGAATCATCTTCCAGATTATATACTCTCACAGAGACCCTTTAATATGTAAATTCTCCTCGGTGAATAATTGACTAACATTAGAGATAACAGTTACTATTCTACAAGGTTTGGGTCTTGAATTCCAAGATGATTTGTTTAGTAGAGATATTGATTGGGATTTTACTTTTTTGCCGCTGCTCCCCGTACCTTCTCTGGAAGGAGACTGGTAATGTCTTCTCCCTTCATGAGAGCCTTTTCAAGGGTGATGAGGAGCTTGACACCGTCCACGAGTTGCTGAACAAGATGGACTTCGGAGAAACCGATGCGATCTGAGTTGGAGATATCAAAGGTGCCGTCAGTGGAGGCTGTGTCTACGCCTCCTGTTCCACGCTTCTGCAGTCGCATGTGATCCAGAATGGCATCGAAGCATTTCTGTTGACTCAGCAACGGAACCTTGACATGGACACCTGCACGCAGGCCAGTACCGAGGTTGGATGGGCAGGTCAACACATAACCAAGATGCTCATTCCACATAAACTGGTAACCCTTGGACTTGATTGAATCTTCCACCTTTTTAAGACCATCGCAGAACCTCTCAAACACTCGCTTCATGTTTCCACCCTTCTCCATAGAGATGACTCGTGTGTGATCTTCCTCGTTGATCCAGACAAGGAAATTCTTCTCATCATTGTGCCAGATCCCACGACCCTGTGGCCAGTCACGTGCCATATTGGCACAAAGCAACAGCGGAGATACAGGTTTGTCGAAGAGGAAGTGGTCTTCGATTAACTTCTCCTGTTCTTCGTCGGTCATACCTGTGAGAGGGTAGTACTTGCCCTTTAGAGGCCCCTCCAAGCTGGCCAATGCGTCTGTTGTAATTTTTTCTACTGCAGCACGCTCTGCTCGAGAGCAACATGGAGGAAGGGCGAGGCCTCGGATGCAACGACCAGTACGGACACGACTGGACAGAACGAAGTCTGGGTCCAAATCGTCTCCGCCTTTGAGTTCTGCTGCATTGAGATTGGTAGGATGTTTGGCATCAACAGCGTAGCCGCCATGCCTGGCTGATATAACCGGGTCAAAGAGGGGAGCAAAGACATCATAGCACTCTTCATCTCCAGCTACCAAACCAACAGTCATGATGTATGGATGTCCAGGGTTGTCAACACCGGTTTGGATGCAGTCATTCAGGGTCACTCCACCTTTTGTCTTCAGTTTACAAAGTTTGTTGTAGATTTCTTCGGTCATGCACTTCGCCATCCAGTTGTTGTGCTGAGAAAAATCGGGATAGTCAGAACTGAAGGGCTTTGCTGGCGGTTTGGGACGGCACTGCTGAGGCAGGAGATCGAAAATGTCCTCTCCCTTCTCAAGCTTCTTCTCCATTTTGACGAGGAGCTCAACACCGTCAACAACAAACTGAACTTGCTGTACTTCCGATGACCCAAGCCTGTCAAGGTTAGAGATGTCGAATGTACCATCAGTTGCGGCAGTGTCAACTCCACCTGTACCTCTCTTCTGAAGTCGGAGGGCTCTTAGGATCTGGTCGAATCTCGGGTACTTGCTCAGAAGAGGCAGTTTCACATGGACACCACCGCGTAGACCAGTTCCCAGGTTAGACGGACATGTGAGCACGAAACCCAGATGTTTGTTCCACATTACTTCCTTGCCACCCTTCTTGACCAGCTGCTCGAACTTCTGCAAACCTTCACAGAATCGCTTGAACACCGCTCGCATGTTCCCACCCTTTTCCATAGAGATGACACGGATGTGATCTTCTTCATTGACCCACACCAAGAAGTTCTTGTTGTCGTTATGCCAGATTCCTCTGCCCTGTGGCCAATCACGGTGCATTTTTGCAGCGGTGAGGAGCGGAGATACAGGCTTATCAAAGAGGAAATGATCCTCTATCAGCTTTGTTTGCATTTCTTCAGACATCCCTTGCAGTGGGTAGTATTTTCCCTTCAACTCACCATCAAACTTGGCGAGAGCATCGATCGTGATCTTTTCTACAGCAGCTCTCTCTTCCACTGTGCAATGCGGAGGCAGGGAATATCCGCGGATGCTGCGTCCTGTGCGAACACGGGAAGACAACACGTACTTGGGATCCAAGTTGTCTCCTCCTTTGAGGTCTGCAAAGTTCAAGTTGGTAACATGGGTAGCATCTTTGGCATAACCTCCGTGTCGGGCATCAATGACGGGGTCAAAGATTCCAGCGAAGACGTCATAGGATTCTTCATCTCCTGCTACCATTCCTACAGTCATGATGTGAGGATGACCAGGGTTCATGACACCTGTCCGGATGCAGTCTTCCAGAGTATAGCCACTGGGCGTCTTCTTGTCTTTAAGATCCTTCCAAATTTCGTACGTGAGACAGTTGGCCATATGGTTGTTGTGCTTGGAAAAGTCTGGGTATCCTTCTTTCTCCCGTTCTGCACGAACAACCGCCGGGTCACGTGGAATCAGGAGGCTGACACTCTCCAGGACCTTCTCCAACTCGATGAGCTTCTTAACACCGTCAACTACAGTCTGGACCTGTTGTACTTCAGATGTGCCAAGACGATCTAGATTTGAAATGTCGAATGTCCCGTCAGTTGATGCCGTATCCACGCCTCCTGTACCGCGTTTTTGGAGACGGTAATGTGTCAGAACGGCTTGAAAATCTGGATGCCTGCTGAAGTGGGGGATCTTGATGTGAACCCCCGCACGAACACCTGTACCAAGGTTAGATGGACAAGTGAGAACGTACCCAAGATGCTCGTTCCACATGAATTCGTACCCTTTGGATTTGAGAGAAGTCTCGACTTTGTTGAGACCATTACAGAATCGTGTAAATACATTCCTCATGTTGCCGCCTTTTTCCATAGAAATGACCCGAGTGTGATCCTCCTCGTTTACCCACACAAGAAAGTTCTTATCGGCGTTGTGCCAGATCCCTCGTGCATCTGGCCAATCTCGGGCCATGCGAGCTGATGTCAGTAGGGGAGAAACCGGCTTATCGAACAGGAAATGGTCTGCAATCAATTTGTCCTGCTGCTCCTCTGTCATGCCCTTCAGTGAATAGTACGTGCCTTTGAGTGGCCCATCTAGAGAAGCCAGTGCGTCTGTTACAATTTTCTCTACGTCTCGTCGTTCAGCCCTCGTGCAGTATGGTGGAAGGCCGTATCCTCTGATGCAACGGCCTGTACGAACCCTAGAAGATAGGACATACTTTGGATCAAAGTCGTCGCCTCCAATGAGATGGTCCGGGTTGAGATCGGTAACGTGCTTGGCGTTTCGTGGATATCCGTTGTGCCTCTTGTCAATAACTGGATCGAAGAGGTCACAAAAGAGATCGAAAGACTCTTCATCACCGGCCACCAATCCAACGGTCTTGATGAAAGGGTGTCCTGGGTTATCCACTCCAGTCTGCATGCATTCATCCACAGAATAACCAGAAAGAGTGCGAAGGTTACAGAGCTTGTTGTAGATGGCAGGCGTCATGCTTTCTCCCAGAAAATTATTGTGCTTGCTGAAGTCAGGATAATTGGGATTAGGCCTGTTGGTGAAGAGAAGAAACACATTTATATCAAAGGTCATCTAAAGGAATATGTTCCAATAATAAGGAAAACAGTGTGATATTGTTCTTTGTTTGAACAGGGACGTCGCCGGACACTTTTGAATGGGGGTTGTCAAGCTCCGGTAAAAAAAAATCATCTTTTTTATTTTGCCAACAGAGCTAAAAAAAATTATAAGTTTACCGACAGATATTTTTGAATGGTTAGTGTTACAAACCCATAAGCTCCCTTTAGCGACACCCCTGCCTTTGGATATAGTGCTTCTAAAAAGATTCGAAAAAGGGATGAGTTTGATTTGAAAAGATTATAAAAGGGTGCGTGTGTGTGTGTCTTTGTGTGAGAGAGAGAGAGAAGGGGTGGCGTGTGTGTATTCCCTATGTTATGAATTTAAGAATGCTTTGTACTAAGACTATTTATAGACCAAGGTAAACGTAACGCGATAAAAAGTACTTTCGAAAAATATACTCAAGGGTAATTTCAAAGGCCTATTGTACTGCCCATAGAAATCAGGTCCGGATTACGTAATACGCTATTGCAATATTCGCACGTTTCTAAAGGTGATAGACAGTGCTATTGAAATTGCCTTCAATTGATTTTTCGAAAGTAGATTTTATCGTGTTACGTTAAAGACATAATAATGGAATGTATTAAATAGCAATGTAAATTTCGAATAACGAAAAGAACATGTATTGCTAAATTTGCTCCACAAAAAGGCAGCAGGGATTCAATACGTCATTCAGTCATTATCTTTGCCTTATCCCTGCGTGTTCTTTTTGAAGTTTTGTTTGAAATCTTCATTATTGCATGGTGTTTACAATAAGGCCCTATATGAGTTTCTTATAGCCTTGTACTCTGGATTAATATGCTGAACCAATCTTGGAATTATCTCTCAAAATATGTTTCATATCAAAATGGAATCAACGTGAAGTTTATAAGCCCAGTCAGTCAACAGAAATAATTGATCATGTCCTTGTCTGGACTTTTGGTTATCTCTGCAACAAGTGACCAGCCTAGGCCTCCCAGAGCTAGAGAGAGTGAAGGGAAGTATAGTCGCATTGAGCGTCAATGCCCTACTGTGGGTTGAACCTGGTGGTCGCCTCTCTGATGAAGCCAAAGAAACCGGGCATCGTTGCCGACGCACAACTCATGGACTTTTTGTACCATAAGGACAAGTACTGTAACTTCGAAATATCGGCCCCCATTGTCCCTCCCCGTTCTTACAAAAGTAAGTAATTTACAGTCAGCTTAGTAGTAGTAGTCAAATACATAATTATATTCATAACTGTAAAGCCTGTCTTCATTTGTAATCCAATTTATTAGATGTTGATAATACGTAATCGATTCATCGCCTGTGTGAAAAAAATCTGTCTTTGTGGAAAAGGAAATTTAATTTCCTTCAAAGCAGCTCTTTTAGAATACTTTGAATAAATGTCCAAAACATGACAGTTTCTGTTTTTGAAAATAACTTTGACTATTACAGTGTTTATTGTCAAGGATTATTGTTCAAGTCCAAAATCAACTACACCCATCTTTAGCGACGCCCCTGCTTTTTGATAAAATTTCAAACTTCTAAAAAGAGATGAATATTAGAAGACGAGATTAGGAGACTACGTGTGTGTAGCTGTGTTTGTGTGTATGACAGAGAGAAAGAGAGAGAGAGGGGGGCGAAACTGTCCTAACTTACCCGTCTTTGGCCGCCGCCGGTTGACCACCTGGAGAGTAAGAAGAAAAAAACAAAATAATTACACAGGGATCAATATTGTTTATTGTAATTGCCTTGGAAGGAGTAAGGCAGAGTAAATATGATAATTTAATTTTTCTTGCATGCTTTAATTAGGACACTGATCTTTAGAAATGGGCAAATCCAAAGTTTTGAACGCATACTGACATAAAATGTTTCATATGACTTCATATTTCATAGAGATACCAGCTGGGGTAAAACTATTTTCATAATACAATTCATCAGAAATACTAATTGTCTTAGATGGGATAGGTTTTGTATGGGACAAAATGGGCTGGACTTGCCCGAATACATATATTTCAAGAAATGCATGAAAAAACAAATACAAATTGCATAAGGAAAGCATATATGACACACACAATGACATGATATTCATCTACCTCTACTGAGAACCCTTCAAGCTCAAAACACGTTTATTTATACAGCCCCCAAATTTTGGAACTCTCTTCAAAATGACATTCAATTTGCCCCCTCACTTAATTCATTTAAGAGGAAAGTGACATTGTCTCTTATACTTCCTTACAATACAAATTAATATCAGTGCATTGTCAAATCACGTCTTGCCCTTTTTAATGCATTTATCCTTCCCATTACGTCTTTCTTTACGCTCTATTATGTAACTATGGTCACTACCGCTGTAGTACGCACATCGTGCTCTCTCTCTCTCTCTCTCTCTCTCTCTCTCTCTCTCTCTCCTTTCTTCTCCTCTCCACCTCTCCTCTCTTTTTCTTTACTCTTCACATATGCAGCAATATTTTCTATCCTTGTATTTCTCTCTTCCCTTGCTTTATTTTCTGTTGTCTTATATTTTTTGTTTATTATGTTCACTATAGGCTACGTGTCGTAACAACTTTTCAAATTATGGATTTATAATTATATTATTATTCTGACACTTTTTGGTAATCTTCTATGTATATTTATATTTTTTTCTAGTCAATATATTTACATGTTACAAAAATTATGTTCGTTATTACTTCGAGGGATCCACATTCTACAAGCTCTGCTTTTCAGTGGATCCCTCCATTTCCACAGGTTTAACTTTAAAAAAATTAAAAAGAACTATTATACTGGATGTTTATGTATACTTTCTATTTTATAGCCTTAAACTATGGGAAATGTATTATATTATTGAATATTGAATTGTATATTTGATTTTTTGTCAAAATCACTGTTCTGTTGGAAATGAAAATAAAACTGAGACTGAAACTGACACTGAAACGATTCGTTCGCACAATGATTCTACATGTAGATAAGTCGGTATTAGATTATTAGCAGATTGGTGTAATAATTGTGCACTTTTTCATAAAAGCATGAACATTTGGTATGCAGGTAGAGTTTGTGATGCTGAATAATTATGGGCATTGAGCCACATATAATTTGGGCCCTGGGGCCCGTCGTGCCCATTTTTTAAAACATGGCTGTCTCATGGTATTTGTCATTCATAATTGATTTAGTTTTTATATACTAAGTATTATGTAGGATTTGCAGGCCTCAAAATTCATACAAGTGCTTTAGGTGCCCATTTTCAAATAACGGACCATCCCATCAAACTGTTACAAAGTCACTGATTTGGTGAATATAAAATAAAATGTTTTTAAGCGTTATCAGTCAGACAATAATTATGTCCTTGAAACTAACAAGATAATGTGATTTAGGTGCCCATTATTACCAAAAAGGCCCACGAAAGGCCCAACTTATGTGCAAAAAAGGAGTTTTTCAGTTTGTCGGTCTTATTTTTTTATGGTAGACAATTTTGAAATCAAGGTCACATGAAAAGCCCACTTTAGCAGTCACATGGGCCCATCGATGGCCATATTGAAGACAATTCTTGTTAAATATGAATTATTCTCTAACAAGAGGATGGCCAAATTCAAAATGGCTGCCAAAGAGTTGAAATATTCCTACATGCAAATATCTCTTACAGGCAGTATCGTTCTGCCTGTGTGCCAGTGTGATAAACGATCATTATGACTATTTACTCTGTGTCTGGAAGCTTATAAATTTAGTTCGTACTGCATGGTACGCTGGAGATGTCTATACAAATATTATTCTAACTCTAACATGTTTCTCTTCTCATTGTAGAGTTTTACATGATCAAAATACATTAATATCCCAAGGAAGCATATCAACCTCATCTTTTGCAAATAATGTTATTATTCCAAAGTACACTATAATCAGATGCAAAACAATTAACTAAACATATAAACTACACTTTGCTCTTTGTTTTTCACCTACACTGCCATATAGAGATAAAAATGATATGTTCTATAGCACCTTAACCATGGTCGAATTTGAAAGATGCCAATGGATGAATGTATTTTACACAGCAACTACTGAAAGATGATAATCCGTATTCCTCAGCATATGAACTATTTTGCACTTTGATGCTATATTCAAAATTGCAAATCTATTACATTTTTACATCTATATGCAGTATTTTCCACTTTGATGGCAAAATGGAAACGAAATGCCCAAAATCTTCCACATTATTCAGCATAAAATATACCTTTACCTTGGTTTCACTGTGTTTAAGTAAAGTACATAATAAACTTGCTTTATGTCTGTTATAGGCGAAAAGTTGCAATATCCAGTAATTTCTATAGTACACAAAGTTCTACCTCATGTCAAGTTCTAAGTTTCAAGACAAAAGCATAGCCACATTTTTAAACAGACCAGCGACCATTTCAAAATGACGTCAATCTTGGTGAAATGAAGTGACCCTATATATGCTATATGCTTGCCCGCCTTGCCAATAGAAAGCTCAAACTCAAAGTTATATGCAAGTAGGCATATTCTAAAACTTCAGCAGCCATGTTAACATGGCCATCCTCTTGTGAGGGAATAAATCAAATTTTAAAAAGGATGCCCACTAAAGTGGGCTCTTCATATGACCGTGATTTCAAAATTGCCGTCTACCATGAACAAAATTAAACCAGAGACTAAAAAACCTCTTATTTGCACATAGATTAATTTGAGCCTTTCATGGGCCTTTTTGGTCATAATGGCACCTAAACCACATATCTTGTTAATTTCAAGGACATAATGTCTGACTGATCATGATTAGACGCATTTAACTTATATTCAACAAATAGGTGACATTGTAACATTTTGATATATGGGATATTAGCCCTTCATTTGTAAAACAAAATGGGCACCTGAAGCACTTGTCTAAATTTGAGGCCCGGATATCCTACATAATTTTAGTATATCAGAACTAGATATGAATAAATGAATTATGAAGGAAAAATACCCTGAGATAGCCAAGTTTTTTAATGGGCACAAATTGCCCCAGGGCCCAAATTTTGGGTGGCCCCATATCCAGAATTATTCAGCATAAAAAACTATACCTACATGGCAAATGTCATGCATTTATGAAAAAGTGTGTGAATATGTCTGAATATCAGAAATAAACAAATAGAGAAATCAATATGATTGTGTATTACACCCATAATATCTTGTATAATTATGTAAATAGGACCCATGACTTGGCACATTTTCACCTCTTTGGGAGGCAGATATGATATTAGTTTACAAAACGAGTTTACCACTTGCTATTATGTTAATATCATGTCTGCGTCTCAAACCGGATGATTAACTCTCTATTGTTAATACAGTTGTTATTTAAAATATTTGGAAAGGTACAATTGCCTCATTTTATCCTCCTCTCTTCATCCCTATTTCTCTCTGTATCCTCTTCCCATTCTCTCTCTCATTACTTTTTTAATTATATTTTATCTCAAAGGGCTTTCATGCTGTCAAGCCTCGGCTTATTATGAAAACCCTCTTGTTTGATTTCTCTTTCTATAATCCTACTGTTAGCCTTGTAGTTTAAGATATATTAATGTCATGATGTTCCATTGTATTGTATATCGCATAATTTGTATAACGTATGCATTATTTGATGAATTGAGAAATCAAGCAGAAATAAATAAATCAAATAAATAAATCAATAAATAGAATAAATAAATACAGGGCCCCTTGGTAGACAGATTTTACATCTGAAAAGGTCACCCAACATAAAACTTCAAATTGTAAAACAGGAATTTGACCCAGGAGCAATTTTTTTTCTCGCTAGTGTCGTACAATGAGCACAGTACATCATCGGGTAGCAAACGTACGCTGAAACGGTAAAGTGACATTCTACTTGTCGACTTGGCAAGATAATTTATGTCACCATGACGACACTGAACTTTTTGTGAAGTCAAAATAATTTATTCGCCATGTCGACTAATAAAAGTTGATAAGTCGACATGGTAAGTTGAATATTTTTACATGTCGACATGATATGGATATTAAGTCGACTTGAAAAGATGAAATATCTCGTCATGTCGTCAAGTAGAATGGCACTTTAACTTGTCGACTTGGGAAGATAATTTATTTCTCCATTTTGACTAATAAAAAGTTGATAAGTCGACATGGTAAGTTGAATATCTTTACATGTCGACATGATACGGATATTAAGTCAAATTGACTAGATGAAATATCTCGTCATGTCGTCAAGTAGAACTGTACTTTAATGCTTCCGTACAAACGTTTATTTCAAATCAATCGAGCTAATTAGAATCACAGAAAAATTCCAACACGAGGACATAGACAGTATGGAATTTCCATTTTTATTTAATGATCCTGCCGATGTACGTCATATGACGTATCGGTTCAAATTATATTATGTATGACTTGCATAGGGGCGGCGACAACAGACTTTTAGATGGGCAAAAGTCTAGAAAAATATCTGACGATAGGAGAAAATTATGGGGAGATTTTTGTTGTTGTTGTTGTTGTTGTTGCAATCATATAGGCCGTTTATCTTGGCCCCCGTAGCACAACAAAAGTAAAATATAGATCTACATATATACACATTCCACTAGACAGGTGTATCGATTCTGGAGGCAATAGAATTCCCCCGCCCTCTTCCGTAAACATCAAGTATGTATCATGTATATGCAGTCTATGCTACAAACAAGTGACGTTTTTCTGCAGCCCCGCGCCTCTCCCAACATCCTAAAAAATAGCCCCTGTCACTATCCGTTTACATGAATTCTGTCATTGGAGATTAATGTATCAGCGACAATGGAAAACAGTAATGTGATGAATAGACATGTGTGAGCCCTGTTCCACATACATCGAGTACCGGTACTGATATCATAACCTTTGGTTTATGAGCATTTGAGTTTACTATCGGTATGGCTGAGTAGACAGAGCGATGGACTTGGAGAAGGGATAGTAAGTCAGTTCCCTTCGGTGAGACAACCATCCTTAACTGTACCTATTCCCCCAGGATTTAAAGCCATAATTTTTAGCATTAATAAATAAAATTTAAAAAATTAAATATCATAATTGATAGGATTGAAGTAAATTGAATATATCATAAAGAAATGTGAGAAAATAGCCCACCGCACACTATACGACCGGTCTGCGATCCGTCTTTCAGAAGAAAATGTATTACCATTTGATATACACATTTAAACATAAAATATTTTTGATTGAGGTTCTAAATAGTCATATGGATAGTAAAACCGAAAACACGGGCAATTGCAAGCTTTCTTCTCGCAGAAAAGTCCAAATTCGGCTCCGAGTCGTAGTGACGTCGGAGCAGTTGTACGATTGTCTATACGATTTGAAACTGATTTGGCCCTTATTACGCGTATACAGCCATGGAAAAAATTATTAGACCAAGAATGGTTACTGATAGTGTTATATCTGTGGTAAGGAGGAAATGAAATATAATAAAAGCAAGGTATAATTGCTGGAATTTGGTATTCATTCAATCAAATAAAAAGACAAATCATTTTTATAATTTTGTTTGCATATTATAGTACCCTTATTACAGAAGCTTGGTCTAATAATTTTTTCCAGGGCTGTATATGACTGACAGCGCACCAAAACTCAATGCTTAGTATTCTTATCATTGTTCAGCACCTGAATTAGGTGGATAATTTCTTTTAAATGCCCACATTCAATACTATTGAGATTTTTTTCCAAAATCGGATCCCAGTCGATCGTATAGCATGCGGTGGGTTTAAGTGGTGTATCCTGACATTGATAAATGGGGGAGGCGGAATTTTCCCCAAGTAGTAGAGACCAATAGAGACTTCAATATTTCCCCCAAGTAATATGATGTTGAGTACGCATGCTATAGTTTCCCATCCCCATCACCGCTGCTCGATATACGCCACTGTTCATGCTGTTACTCGTATCCAGGGGCGTCGACCTTTTTCGAGACTAGCGATGGGGGGGGGGGGGAATGCAAACATATTTATCGGATGCATGGTAGAGTAATTATTCCTTACTATATTGGAAGAGCAATTTCTGCCCCTAATGTAACCCCGTCTAATTAACTTCAAGGGGTCAAATCTAATGGGCTTGATAGGGTGACTATTTTGGGACTGGCTCTTGGCCCAATATAATTTGACGAAATAAATCCCATAAAATATTCTCGGGACACTGCCGCACTTTGCATGCCCATGAAAATGGACAGCTAAAAACAATCTTGCATACATCAGTGGATGCTATGTCTGGCAAACCTCATAGACATTGGGGGTGAAGTCTTTAATCTATTTATACTGACCCGAAGGCCCTCTATGTTTTGCATCCACTGTATTCTGACCCCGAGCTGTTCACACAATGCAACAGTGGTGACGTCATCTTCTTGATTTTTTTCATGCTTTCTGATAATTTCAAATTTTTTTCTCCCTGCGTGTCATTGTGTGTTTTGTATATATATATATATATTATCATAACAAGCAAATCAACAGCTGTATGAGTTTGATTGTGTTTTTCAGCCAAGTGTGTTGTCGCTTTAACAGAACCATGATAGATGTGTGTTCGTTAGGTTCGGTATGTACGATATGTCACGAAGCGGCAGGAGACACGTTGCGCTGAAAAGGTCATTACCAGGACCACGGTGAATGCCAGGAATACCACAAGGCTATATAAGGATCGGGTCTCTGTTCATGCAAAACTTGTCATTTTGTGTTTCCAGTTTTTCAAAGGCAATGTAATCGCTATAAAACAAAAGAAACATTAAAGATACAAAATACTTTCCTATATAGACTTGACTTTCCTAACAACACAAACGAACGACGGAATAGTAAAATGCTAGTATAGCTCTGCCGTCAATTATGTTGTGGCTGAATGCATGTATAAGCTTAATGTAACTTTCCAATGAGGCATACGTTTCAAAGCCATTAAGGCTCAACCGTAGACGGGAGGCCTATGCTTTGTAAACTACTACGCCATGTACGTGTATGAATGCATGCTTACCTATATATACATGCACATTAAAAAGATTTCCGAAGGTTGCGATTCCGCGGTCATTATTCTGAAGGTTCGTCATTAAAACAGACTAAGGTTCATTTTACCATGAAAAGTTCCACCTTTCTAAAATGCAAAAGGTTCTTTAAATAGAAATGCAAAGGGTTTTAAAGTAGAACACTGATGATTTTAAATATTGGCTTAATACTTATTATTGCATAGATGGCATAAATTGAACAAGGTTATCCAAATTTAAAGCTTGGAAACATTTGAATTAATGATTATTATCAATTATAAAACGGTAAAATACAGCCCCCGATATAGCAGCTGAAAAGCTCCTTGAACGCTGCTGAGATGTGTGACGACACAAGAGGGGCGAGTCCTGTCTAAGCAGACGATGTCCCATAACATTATACACATTTTTCAGTGCCTGTTTTGTCATCTCCTCTTCACTTATTTCTCTTACTTGACTAGCGTCAGTCTTAATGTTAGTCTGTTGCCTCACTCTTAACTTCGTGTATGGTATTATTTTGATGAAAAATGCAGCGTTAAAAAAATAAAGGAATCAGTCACTTGTAAACAAAATAAGACGCCATTGTATTTTCAGCTGCTTGCACCGCGGCATGTTCGGCGTTTCAAGAGGGAACGAATACCATCCAGCTATTATTCGCAGGGCTTTTCAATTTGAAAATGGGGTTTATTTCATTGATCATTGACCCTTCTCCTGTGTATTTACAATCAAACGGTTTTAGTTATCAGAATCAGTTCACTTTCCCTTTTCGAATGGTGTGAAATAAGGTCATGTTTAAATGTACCAAACTCTTTATAATTTGATAAATAATTGCATTGCAATTACGTTCATTCATTATAGGACGTCGTCTGCTTAAGCAGGATCGATCCCTCGTATGACGACATCAAAACATCGCTATATTTCTGGCGAATCCTCGGATATTCCACATGCTGAGAAGAGCTTTTATTTATGTTGTTTTTATAATCATCATATACGCAGTTGACATAAAACTTATACGATTGCCATCTGTAAGCTTCCCAATTTCTAGTGATACATTAATTGCCATATTTGTGATTTTCTTGAGTGTTCTACTTTAATTTCCATCAGTGTACGAGCATAATATTGCCTTGAATATCTTGCTTAAGTATCGAAATTAGCGAGTCAACAAAATTGAGACTTTTCACGAGCGGATGAAGCCGGCATACGCCCCCTCCATCCAATGGATCTCCAGCATGCAGGGTTGCCAATGCAAATGCATAGCGCCCACGCCCAGCCCGTCGAGGAATTTCGCCCCCTGTTTATCAGTTTCTGGATTTGCTTTGTTGTTGTTATGGTGCCGGGGCAGCAATTGTTGCGTAATTATATGAATAACACTTTTATTTAAGAATAATTTCGTCACTGAAGTGTGTTGAGTAAAGTATGCATATTTAAGAAGACCGGATACGAGGTGTATACCTAATCAAATACTTCTCCCTCGATATCAAGTGCTCGAAGATTGTTGTTCTTTATATGTTATGCCCTTAGTTTCTATGAAAAAGACGCAGATGCCCTCTCTGTCATACCTCCCCCCCCCCCCCTCCCCCATAACAAATCCAATTACGGCTTTATATAGACCGTATTAGACGCCCTTTTCCCCTAACAAACAACTTTTTTTTCTCTCTCTCTCTCTCTATCTCCCTCTCTCTCATTAATCAATCGTCCACATGACGTGCAAAGATTCGTTTTATATGGGGAAATAAGAGATGCTTCAAGTTGTCAGAACATGCCCCTATTCTCTTCATCGTTAAACTTTGAGGTAAGGAAATTATTTATAAAAGGGTACTGAAATCAGTACTTGACAGGGCATTTGTTCACCTCAGGAGGGGCATTTTCCATTTTCTCCGTCGCGGGAGGAGCCGGGAATAAGCAGATTGTGCTGAAAATGAAATCATTCCATATTTGAAATATCATGGGTCAGCGCATTCCTGAAAAACCCCGCTTGGTTGCTATGCGATCTGGTATTAACATTTGGGCACACCAAGCACTGGACTTAAAATGTATTAATATCGGGAACATTAATTAAGTTAAAGGGGGATAATGTGGCTGTCATTGGTTTGATCAGAAACGTATCTCCTGCTTAAATGAACCCTTTATGTTTTAGTGACGTAATAAAATACAGTGCAAAAGAAACTAACGTACATATACCTTAAGTTTAGATGGGAGCATTCCAATGATATATTTCTTAATAGTCATATGGATAGTTAGATAGTAAAGTAAGATAAACATTCTGTACAGTGACTTGACAAAGAAGGGAACAGGACTGTCCGTTAAAGTCCTTTTCTTTCATTAGCTCACATGCTTCGCTTCCTCAGAAATAACTAACACAAGCCACTCGTGGAGTCGTGGCCAGGAAGATGATGATCCATGGTTATTTAAAAAGCGGTGGTCATAAATGAAGACAATGCATTAATCAAAGAGGTGGTTTATACACAAATATCAATTCATTCAACTAGTTTTTGCCCCTGAATATTTTCTTAAAATTTATGTTCTTTTCGTTTCCATATACGGTATGCTATCTCTCATAACGGTATTTCTAGCATGAATAAAGAGAAGAGGTAACAAGGGCACAAAATAAATGCATCTACTAACTACTGAACATAATAATATCAAAGAATATCCAAGATTTTAGCGAAGTTCTCTGATTAAAAAAAATGGGGATTTCGCTACCAATTCATGTTTTACCTGTGTGTATCAAGGCAACAATATACTTTATTCTATTCTAAAGTTATGGGATTAAAAAAAATATGTATATCCATGGTCATAAAGAAAAGAAAGTCAAAAAACAACAAACACCAGATCAGACAAAAGTGTGTCTACAAAACCTGTCCAAAATACTTGCCTTATTTGCATGTACGCTTCCGAAAGTTTGTAATTACATCAATATGGAAGAAAGTCAATTTATATTTCTTCAGAGATTTCATCTTCGTGATGTAGGCTGCATAGCCCTTGATTTGATTTGATTTTATTTTATTCGTCAGGTATACTGCAATACAAACATAACCAGGTACCATGACAGGATAGCCCATGAAAGCCGAAATGGCTTATTTCCAATGGGGTCCTTACCTAAATAACTGATTAAAAAATACACTAAGAAAACACATTAGTACGGCTACAAGACTATCGTACACGTACGACAAGTAATAAGAATGTACTAAAGTAGCAAAATAAACCATAACATTTTTATAAAGTAGGCGAAGATTACATAAATGTGAAAACAAGACTTACTCAACGGAAAAAACTATATACAGAAAATCATAATGAAACTATCGATAATAAACGTTGGTTACATAAGTCATATAATATAGGAAAAAACCATCTGAGCTACAAAAAGGAGAGGAGAAATATTGTTATGGAGTAGACACATTTTTCAGATGATGCTTCAATACCCTTTTGAAATGTAAAAAATTCTTAACTGACTTAACATGATTTGGGAGGGAATTCCAGAAAAGAATACCGTTAAAATAAAAGGAATTTCCAATTTTACCTTTCCGCTTAGGCACTACGAAATTAAATTGACTATTTCTAGTGTCATGCCCATGAACACTTGAAGAGCGAGTAAAGTTATTCGAAATATAGTGATCTGCATTAGAGTAAAAAATCTTATGTACATGGTGAATTAAAAGTTGTTGTGATCTAAGGTTTACATGAAGAAGACCACTGTTTCAAGTTCGTTTCTCCCAAGTGTGTTCTTGGTGGTAAGTGATTGATAAATCTTACAATCTTATTTTGAATTATTTTTAACTTTGTTTTGATCCACCTTGCCTAGACTGCAGTACCATGCCGCATTAGCATAATCAAATAAACATTGTATTAAGGAAAAACTTAAAATGCGTCTTGATTTTAAGTTCATGCAATTTTGATAACGGTACAAGAATTTTAGACGAGCATTAGCTTTTTTGACAATACCGTCAACCAAACTTGAGCAAGAAAGATCACTAGCTATATTTAGTCCCTAAATACTTCACAGAATCCTGTCTCTTAATGAGTTGATTGTTATAACTTATATTGAAATCATCAGTATACTTCAGCCTACCCCGCGAACAAAACAAAATACTTTCGGTTTTACCAATATGTAAGCTAAGCTTATTTGCTGTCATCCAATTAACACAGTTTGATAATTCTAAGCTAAGTTTTTCCCCGATCAGCTTAAAGCTTTAAAGCTTATTAGAAGGAGGAGAAGAAGGGAATTTGAAATTAACACTGAAAATCGACCATACTGACTAAGTAGAGGGTCTACCTTTAAAATCGAACAGTGTAGCCATTGTTGTATTGTCACGTTGACGTGCGGGCTTATAATCATGATAAGTCTAAAATCCGATTTTTAAAAAAGTATGATTTTGAAATTTCCCCAGCCCCCCGCTGCGTACGGCTCATTCTAGGACGGAGATTAACAATTGCACATGACAAAGGACGCATAGAATTCTTTGTCGAAAATTTAAAGAACCTGAATAAATAAATACCATGCTAGGATCCATGGCGGCACCAGGGGGGGCATGGGGTGGCATTTGCCCCCCCAGTCAGAAGCTTTGCCCCCCCACTTGCCCCCCCAATAATTTTCGGAGTGAAAAAAAAATTTAAAGGTGAACAAGTTGTTTTTTGTACGCCATTGCTCCCCTTTTTCTTTTTTTTTTACATGGCGCCGTCTTTTTTTTGCTTGTCAGGGAATTATGGAGGGAAACTGGGCCCCATAACCCTATACTGAGCGTTTTTTGGAAGTTTGGCAAAAAATTTTTTCCCTAACCCACCCCCCCCCCCCCCCCCCCCCCCCCCCCCCACTGTGCGACTTTTGAGAAGCTGGCGAGACCAAAAAAATACGGTCTACGTTTTGACATATTTTGACACATATTCATATTTGTACCCCCTATTTTACTCAATCCTGCATCTGCCCCCCCAACATTTTCTTTGCCCCCCACATGCCCCCCCCACTTTAAAAATCCTGGTGCCGCCACTGGCTAGGTCAAGAGCGCACGATAAATTGCAATTATGCATTGTTCGCTAGGACGAAACTACTGTTCCGATTCTGCAACTTTCCACAAAGACAGGCGTCCGGGCGTCCTTATACGTCACGTGCAATTGTTAATCTCCGTCCTAGAATCCTGCGTACGTTGCTGAACGCGTCCTAGATCCTCCCAGATAAATATGTACAATGGACTGCTTCATGTCAGCTGCTTAAAAGTAGGTGAAGCGAGGCACCGCGCTTTGTGCAAGAACGGCTCATCCGTCCTCAAGCTATAGTGGACGGGTGAGCCGTTCTTGTACAAAGCATGCATGCATACCGCATGCAGTCAACACAAAACCAGTCCATTGTATAGCTGGGAGGATCTAGGACGGCGTTCACGTTGACACATTCGAAAACTCCTTGTTTGAGTCAGTCAGTCGCATTGTTATTTATTTCATTTTGGATGGGGCCTTATTTGTTGTGAAAAGAATCCTTCCCGTTGCATGCAATAGGTTGGTTCTCTTTTTTTTTCTAATTTTGGCTTCACCATGAATTATCAACACTCGCAGGCCTAGACTGGATCAGGATCGCAGATTTTAGAAAAATCATTTCCGTGATTTATCCATTTTCAAGAGCAGTTCTGTATGGTAATTGACTGGCGAATAATTTTGGTAGCCATAACGTGCAAATCCAGTTATTCCTATCAGAATTCTAGACCATTTCCTTACATTATCCGTGTGGTAGGAAGACATATCTTGCGGGTACATTGGCCCTTATCATTGGCGTAACAACAGGATCAGTTGGACAGAGGGCTGATGTTTCCAAACACTAAAATTTAGAGAGCGAGCAAAATGTTGAGAGTTTTCTTTCTGTTGCAGTATCACAGTAGGACATACCGTCTGTTTGGAACTTATTACTCCGGTTTTAGCTCTTCGTGGAACATATATATCTATTTCAAAAAAGAAAAAACGAAAGATATGCCACTTTTTGTGATACCAAAAGGCCCTTTCTCTGAACTATCATAAGTCACCGCCACCAGCCCCCCCCCCCCCCCCCCTCGGTATGGAACAATTACCAATCGTACAACTACCCCCCACCCAGCCACACACACACACACACCTTCTTTTTTTTTCAAAATATTTTATTAGAGATTTCATTCAAAATAGATCATTACATAAAATAAATGTAAATAATTTCAAACAAATACAAATCTTAATTTCGTTTTCATACCATAGTGTTAAATTATTCACAAGACAAGCATGGAAGAATGATGGATTGAAATCACTAAGTAAATAATAAACTGACAAACCCTAACGTACGCCCTATACCCCCTCCCTATGTCCCACAATGTATAATATTCAATGTAAATGATCTTTCATTCAAAATATGTTAAAGTTCTTTTCTATTGTTATTTTCCTAGTTCATATAAAGATCTCCTTTAAATGAATAAAGGGGTAAACAAAAATGTATAATTACAGTATAATTAAATGAAATACCATTCATCATGTTATATTCATATGATAAATAATAAATAATTTACCCCAGAGAAGGGGAAAATGATCATTCATGAAAAGTAACATAATGCATTTTTTTTATATAAACCCTTCATCGGTATACCTTGTTACCCATATCACTACTTAGCCCACCCCAAACATACCAAGATTTACACACGCACAACACTAGACACACCATACCTGCTCACATTCACATCCTTATTCATTTTCAGTTCTTCCCATTTCTGTAAGTGTAAATGTAACTTCCCTGCCTTCGTTGCTAGATTTTATTCTTCCTCTATACAATCAGCTATATATTTTTGTATTTTCGTAGATAAAGGAACCTGGCCTTGAGCCCTAGAATGGAAAATTGCATATTTAATAAACATGACCAAAGAATTTACACATTTATTTCTATTTGAATTACCAGGTAATCCCATGAATACACCCCCCCCCCCCCCATTCATATCTTTTAATTCAGCCAAGCCAAAATATTCAATACAAAATTGCCATAACGGTTTCACTTTCGCACAGTTCAGAAATATATGAAAGTAAGACTCAGTCTCTTATAACAAAATGAGCAATAATTGTCCGTCACAAACCCAACCCTCATCAAATGTTCTTTTGTATATATAGCTCCATGTAAAAGTATAAATTTGTTTTCTAATGAGAGTTGTGTTCCTTGCTCGGATAAAAAAGTACATATTTCTTTATTTGTAAAGTTAAAATTGCTTTACTGTTAAGTTATACGAATCACGTAAATTGTTGATAAAACAGTTATAAATAGTTCTAGATTTAACTACCTGAAAAGTTGTTTCCTGCCCAACAATATCATGTTTATATTAAAGTCAACAAAATCAATTTTCATAAATTTGACCGAAGGAGTAGCATTTTTCCAACTAGTTGGTATGGCATGAGCAATATCAATTATCTGGAGCAATTAATTTGCATTAATCCCAAGATTTTGAAAATAAACCACAGGCTTTATATGCCATTGTCAAAAATGTGATTTACAGTGCGTATGCCTTTATTAAATAGATCAATATCACAGATCATTTTACCTCTTATACAAATATTATGATTATTCAATATAACCGGATTAACCTCCCCTTCAGAGTATCTATATTTCCTCATATCTTGCCAAGATTTCAGCATTTCTGAATAAAATTGTGGCATTTTTAATGTTAATTTAGAAGTGTCAAAGTCTCATAAGAACAGAAATCTCCCACCAACTGTTCTGAAACAAAAGTCAAAATACAATTTCCATCCAGCATCCCTTTCTCCACACACACACCCACACACACCCTCACACACACACCTATACACACATTGATTTGTGGGGAACTTTATTGTTTTCTCCTATTGTATTTTGTACCCCACAAGCATGACGGAATAAAGGCCATCATTGTGCTCTATTGTTCTCTGTACCCCACAACTCAATCTATGTAAACCCACACACACATCTCCATTACAATAATTGGTAACAACTTGGGCAGATTTTTGTGTAATATCCAAGGCGGTATCTTGTCCTATAGTGAACAGTGCATGTCCGATGGTTGTTTGATGGTCCAGGGACAGCTGTTGCATACATTAAAATTGTATGCCCCCCCCCCCCCCCCACGACGACTGTTAAAGTGCTGATATTCCGCCAGCCATATCATATTCAGGCAGCGAGGTGCCCGAATGTCCTTTTGGGCAGCGATGTGCCCAAAAATGTCTCTGTACATTTTAATATGTAATAGCGTCAAAATTTGACCCCCCCCCCTCGAAAATGTGCCCTTACACATAAGTCTCCAAACATCATAAATAAAGTTATTCATGGATTGATGAATAATGCACAGTTGGTAGAAGTCGAAGAGGCAACAGTGAAACTCCTTACATTTCTCATTTTTGATACTTAACTGGGTAAAATACAACCAAAACAAACCTCACTCTGGAGCACCTTGAATATATTTCAAGAAATGACACCGTGTAGTGTTGATTTATTGTTTACTGACTTATAGATCAGGCAAGCGTCACTTTTCCGTGCTCATGATTTACTTTTCAATGGGTATTGTATAGATTTCGTTGGACCGTTATTTGAAAAATATTTTGGTTGTTTCCAGAACTTAAAAATATAGTTTTTTAAAAATGATGTTCATTACAGTTTGAAGCAGAGATGTGTAAATACTGACGGCTCGACGCCATCACGTTACTCATAATTTCTTCTTATAATTTTAAGTTCTAATGGCACCATAATAATAAGAGCAGTTTTCAGAAATGCAAATTTAGTTGATTAAGAGCAAAAGATATGGAATCGTAATAAGGTTTATCATTGTCGATTGTCGTCCCACCTAAAATTGGAGGTGATAAATAAATATTAATAATTATGTTGTCCTCAAAGTGACTTATTTCTCCAGACGAAGCAGCAGATTTTACGAGAAAAATATGTCAACGTGTGATGAAATCTTACCTTTTGCTTGCGCCATTTTGATATGTCCAACTGAACCGGAGACCCCAAAACAACCAACTTTGTGAAGACTGCCTCCTTTTTTCTTGAGCCGTACGGAATCTGGGCTAAAACTCGGCGCTTTCCACAGGGAGCAGGTGGGCAGTGCGAACGGTGAACGGTGAGAGGCGCTGGCTGTCTGCAAAGGCCGTGCGGTTACAATTCCCATGGACCAAATTTGGCTATGAAAAGATCGCGCGTTCGGGGCTTGTGGGCGGATCTGTGCGATGGGGGACCAATGATGGGTCGTGTGGGTAAACGATTACGATGTCGCCGTCAGCATGACGAAGACCTTTAAAAAACCCAGAATTGAAGGCGGTGATTTCCTTGTCACGACCGGGAGACGACGTGCGGCAGAGCGGGGCGACCCGAAGCGGGGGAAGATTCCGAATTACGATCTGGAGGGGGCTACCCCCCTTTCCGGAGTTTCCGGATTTTTTATTGACGACAAAGGTATAATTCGAAAAAGTTTTCGAACGAGCAACGTAGAAGAAGAAAAAATAGATGCAGACAATTGACGAACTGCAAATTGACCCCAGATTTTTTCTTAAATATGGACCCTTTTTCCTTTGCGATTAACGACGCCCTGGAGACATGCTCCTTCCAAAAATGTTTAAATAAATTTGTAATTTCCCTCGCAATCTATACTTATATATCTATCGACTTCTCTTTCTTGGCCTACAGATGGGGGGGGGGGGTGTTCCCCGGTTTCGCTCTATGCTGGCTACTTGCTGGATACGCCACTGTTATCGCAAACAGTAGGTCTACGCATTTCAGGGGGCAGCGATTTCCCGTCAGTTATGCTCGAGGAGATGACATTTAAGGGAGTGTACCAACACAGTCAAGTCTTGGAAGGGCGGGTTAAAGAAAAATTGCATCGATGATTATTATTATAACATGTCAATACCATGTTCGAAACCGATAACTATTTGACAGGTGCAAATTTGATGATTATGCAATAATAATCAAGACACCTTGATATGATTTGTTTTCACTGTGATAAGGACACCATTCACTTTACGACGAACCTATTTTTTGGGGAAAAAGTAAGGCAATGTCTTTAACTATGAAAAATTAAACATGTAAATTATTCCCGTTTAGGGTTTCTTGTGATGTAAATATAGTGAAATAGAAATTCGTGATACTCATAGTCATGGTATAGTCCTTCCAAAAAAGTCGAAACGGTTGCAAATCGTGAAGGCGTCAGATCGCAAGATTATCCACATGTAATTGAAACCGATTTGACGTTTTCTCAGACTAAATAAGGATATACCACACAATTTTGATTTTAGTATGACCATAATATCACTGTGTGAAAAGGGCTCAATGAATTGGCATTTTAAGCTTCCGGGTATAGCGCTCCCCTTTCCTCACCCCCCCCCCCCCCCCTCTCTCTCTCTCTCCCATGTGTTTGGAATTCATGCATAATTCTGCGTTATGCTTCCACCATGCAGCCAAATTTTATCATTCGTTGAAAAAAGGTGTACCATATCAGGGACATCTTACACCAAAAAAATCGTTAATTTTTCTTTTAATATTACGGGTGGGCTGTAATGCATATTTTATTTCCGATTTGCTACAATGAAGTTCCCGATGAAATCCCATTTTGTATATTTTGCATGTGGCAGCCGCCCCCCCCCCCCCCCTGTTTGGTGCATATGTAATCATAATCTCCAATGCATGATAAACTATTGTTAATAGGAAAATTAATGATTAACGAAATAATACCTAATCCTATTTCAACAGCGTACATGTGTGTATGCGGTGGTGTGTGCGTGCATATCTGTTTACTACTAATTTGTATATTTGAAGAAGATATTTCAGATATGGTTTCAATGCAGAATTGCATTTAAATTCCCTCTGTTTGGGCTTGATGCATCTCGCCTCTCCCCATCTTTCAAATACGCTGGTGAATGTAAGCCCTACGGGTATAATTTTTAGTATTATTTATTTATTTATTTATTTAATATTCATTTATTTATTTATTTATAAAAACATTTTTATACAGGATTACATGTTCAGATATACTGTTTTTCGACATGGTCATGTTAACATTGGAAAATAGATTAAAACTTGAATAAGTAACAGAGTTTATCGATACAATCATTAAAATGCATGAATAGAATAACAAACTAAAAGTTGAAAATTATAATGAATCAGTACAGAGCAGTTAAGACATCATAAAGCATAAGATAATATTATTTTAAAAATTCCGAAAAAGAAACATCTATTATTTATCTGCAATTTAAAATATAACTTCTTATAGAGTAGTTTAAAAGAATCGATTGTTTGAGCATTTTGTATGAAGTTGGGGATATCATTCCATTGTTGCACCAGAAAATTTAAAAGCTTGTTTACATTGAGAGATTTAGGTGTATGCACCATTCATGCCATTTGACAAACCATATGGCCCGTCTTGTTTCCACGGTTCGCTTCAATTTCAGGTTGAATTTATTGGACCTCTATTATGCTTTGTCAATTCAACCAATACAAGTCATCTACGTTGTTTACCAAATGTATTTCTATACAAAAATTCATAGTGAATTCCCGAAATAGAAAAGCGCGTTCAACCCATATGCCTATAATGCATGGCACTAGCTGGCGTCTCGCCAGGGGTCAAGAATGGGTCGCTTTCCACTAACAATTGAGAGACAGGTGAAAAGTAAATGCTTCTCTTGCTTCTCTTGCTTGTTACTGGTCTCTGAACGTAGATTCTTTTTTTTTCAGTACCATGACACGATGGTTGATTTGATTTTTTTTATTTGATTTATTTTTCTTCTGCATTCATATAAGTACATTTTTCGGTAACATATATAAAATAAACTACAAAAGTACTTTTTGACAATGAATCAGAAATAAACAAGTATATGTAACAATCAGTTTTCAAAAACAAACACGAAATGATAAATTGTCAAATTATTGTAACTCGTCGAAAATGAAATCATTAGCTGAAGAAGGACTGCCATTAGGGCTATAAGCAGTTTGCTTGAGAATATTGCAGCCCCAGACAAATATGAAATAGCTATAGCATGTTTAAATAAGCAGAATGGATAAATAATTGAAATCCTAAGTTAAAAGCATATTGATTATGATGTGATGATGAAATGATGATGATGATGATAACGGTGATGATGATAATGATGATGATGAAGAGCTGACACAGAAATTTAACCTTGTATATTCAGATAGTAACATCGTTTTAACTTTGCTTTAAATGAGTAAAGGGAACAACAGGATTTAATGAATTCTGGGAGAGAGTTCCATAGGTCTGGACCATGGTGTATTATTGATCTATGTATATGGGCAATCAGTAACTTTGGGTTGACGAGATGAAAATTGGAGGAATTGCGAGTAGGGTAGGAGTGAATACTGTTATTTAAATCATGAAAGTTTTGAAATGAAAGAGGGAGCAAGTCATTTAGATACTTAAATATGAACAGTAAACTTTGTAGTGAATTGATGTCGAATTCAGTTGGTGAAACAACTGCTTGCGAAGGGCTTTCTTTTGCAATAAGTAAATAGAGTTGATTTTAGTTTTGTTGGTGGTGGCCCATAATAAATTGCAATAATGTTATATATGGTAATATCAGTAAGGGACAAATCTCTTTATAAAGTATACTAACATTCCTAGAAATAGAAGTAGTTATATGACGTATATGTTTGTTCCAATTTAAATTTTCATCGATAATGACGCCTAAAAATTTTGTTTGTCTCTTTCTTTCAAGAGGTACATTATCTATAAGTATGTCGTAAGGAGAAATCAATGATTAGAGAGGCCTACACTCTCACTTTCTCAAAACGGCTTGGTCAAATGCAATCAAATTTCGCACAATGGTAAATAGGATTATTGTCTCGTGCACGTAACTGTTTCAATACAGTCATTGCACGTGACGTCATCTAGGCGCCATGTAAAAAAAATCCGACATTTGCTATATCTCTGCAAAAGAAGTTTGGCATGGTGCAGGTTAATTACATACAAAATTATTTGAACATACATGTATAGTGTACGTGCGCGTACGGTTGGTAAAGTGCTCAAAATTGTCTTGATTTTGGGCATGCATGTTTCTGGCCATTTTTTAATATTTCAAAGTTGTCAATGAACTTGCGTTCTTGAAATGCTTTAGGTTCGACTTTTCATGTGTTTCAGATCATTTTCAATCAGTTCAGTTGTCTTAGGCGTGACAGTGACAATAACAATGACGTGAAAGTAGACCGAACGCATCTGTCAATTAACCCCCCCCCCCCCCCCCCCCCCCCCCAACGCCTCGCGCTATCTCCTTACCACTCTTCACTTAAATGTTTAATAGTTCACTAAAAGTAATGTGTAATGCTTCGGTTCACTCGTTTCTATTTCTCTTCTCTGCACGCCAATTTTCTTCTTCCACTCGCTTAAAATCATTTCTCTTTCTTCCCCCATTTTAACTTTACATTCTCCAACAGCAGCTTCCAATCGATCTCTTTCATTTTCCCTTTTACATGAGCTTCCCACATTTGTACTTTCTCTCTTTTCATTTGTTGCTTCCTCACAATTTCTATATATCCTCTTAGCCACAGATTTCTTTCTTGCTCTCAGTGTTTCTACCTGCTGTTTTTCTCTGTGTCATTTTAATTGGTTGTCCTCTCATATATATTGTAATTTAATTTCCTCGTGCGTTTGAGGACAAATGCTTTTTGTTATACATGTATTTTTAAAACCACACTGTATAAGTATTAAACAAAAAACCTGCCAAATATAAATTGCAGCTTGAAGGTTCAGATTGAGAATCTTACACCTCAACGTTTTCAATTCACCGTTTTCCTTCCTCTTTCTCTTTCTTTGACTTTCTCATCTTTTCGTAACTTTCTTTAGTTTAAGGACATTTTACGAAACTCACACTTCAGAAATTAAACAAGCCAGTTGCTTTTGTGAAAGTGCAATTTGAACTGTATTTCTGTTAGTTTCCTTACATATAAATAGTTGTTTTCCATTCATGTAGATATAGAAGAAGAAATGAGATCACCGGTTCGCTTCACCAGAAAACGTCGTAAAATTTCTCTTTAGTATGGAATTTCCGTCATTATTTCAGATATAAAATTCATCATTTTGTTCAAAATCGGGGTATTTTTTTTTTCTTCAAATAATAAATATATTTAAATTGAACCAATTGATTTCAGCTGTTATTGTAAATTTGATAAACATATATCTCCTTCTCAATGTATCATTGGTTTAATAAAATACACGTTTATATAGATAATAGCCTCTATTCTGCAAGCTCTGGGTCTTGGCTTTCCGACGGTTTGTTGGTCGAGATCTCTTCATCTTCCGCAAGAGCTTGATCTGCTTCTGTTTCAGAAGCTTCCCGTATCTCTTCCGGCAAGAGGCTGTTGATGTCTTCTCCCTTCATGAGAGCCTTTTCAAGGGTGATGAGGAGCTTGACACCGTCCACGAGTTGCTGAACAAGATGAACTTCAGAGTAACCGATGCGATCCGAGTTGGAGATATCGAAGGTGCCGTCAGTGGAGGCTGTGTCAACGCCTCCTGTTCCTCTCTTCTGTAGTCGCATGTGATCAAGAATGGCATCGAAGCATTTCTTTTGACTTAACAACGGGACCTTGACATGGACACCTGCACGCAGACCCGTGCCCAGATTGGATGGACAAGTCAGCACATAACCAAGATGATCATTCCACATGAACTGGTAACCTTTGGACTTGATAGTGTCTTCGACCTTTTTGAGACCATCACAGAACCTCTCAAACACTCGCTTCATGTTTCCACCCTTCTCCATAGAGATGACTCGTGTGTGATCTTCCTCGTTGATCCAGACAAGGAAATTCTTCGCATCATTGTGCCAGATCCCACGACCCTGTGGCCAGTCACGTGCCATATTGGCACAAAGCAAGAGCGGGGATACAGGTTTGTCAAACAGGAAGTGGTCTTCGATTAACTTCTCCTGTTCTTCATCGGTCATACCTGTGAGTGGGTAGTACTTTCCTTTCAGAGGCCCACTTAAGGTGGCCAATGCTTCCGTTGTAATTTTCTCTACTTTGGCGCGCTCTTCTCGAGTGCAGCATGGAGGAAGAGCGATGCCACGGATGCAGCGGCCAGTGCGTACACGACAAGACAGAACAAACTCGGGGTCCAAATCGTCTCCGCCTTTTAGTTCTGCAGCATTGAGGTTAGTAGGATGTTTGGCATCAGCAGCGTATCCGCCGTGTCTAGCACTTATCACAGGGTCAAAGAGAGGAGCAAAGAGATCATAGCTCTCTTCATCGCCAGCTACCAAACCAACAGTCATGATGTATGGATGTCCAGGATTGTCAACACCGGTTTGAATGCAGTCATTGAGGGTAACTCCGCTCTTTGTCTTCAACTTGTAGAGTTTGTTGTAGATTTCTTCGGTCATGCACTTGGCCAACCAGTTGTTGTGCTGAGACAAATCGGGGTAATCAGAACTGAAAGGCTTTATTGGCGGTTTAGGGCGACATTTGTCAGGCAGGAGATCGAAGATGTCCTCTCCCTTTTCAAGCTTCTTCTCCATTTTGACGAGGAGCTCAACGCCATCAACAACAAACTGAACTTGCTGTACTTCCGATGACCCAAGCCTGTCAAGGTTAGAGATGTCGAATGTACCATCAGTTGATGCAGTGTCAACTCCACCTGTACCTCTCTTCTGAAGTCGAAGGGCTCTTAGGATCTGGTCGAATCTCGGATACTTGCTTAGCAGAGGCAGTTTCACATGGACCCCACCGCGTAGACCAGTTCCAAGGTTAGACGGACACGTTAGTACATAACCCAGATGTTTGTTCCACATAAACTCCTTGCCGTCCTCCTTGATCATCTGCTCGAACTTCTGCAAACCTTCGCAGAATCGCCTGAATACCGCTCGCATGTTCCCACCCTTTTCCATAGAAATGACACGGATGTGATCTTCTTCATTGACCCACACCAAGAAGTTCTTGTTGTTGTTGTGCCATATTCCTCTGCCCTGCGGCCAATCACGGTGCATTCTTGCGGCAGTGAGGAGAGGAGAAACAGGCTTGTCGAAGAGAAAGTGGTCATCTATCAGCTGTGTTTGCGTTTCATCAGACATTCCCTCCAATGGGTAGTATGATCCCTTCAACTCTCCACCAAATTTGTCGAGAGCTCCGACCGTGATCTTTTCCACAGCAGCTCTCTCTTCCTTTGTGCAATGCGGGGGCAGAGAATATCCACGGATGCTGCGACCTGTGCGAACACGGCAAGACAACACATACTTGGGATCTAGGTTGTCTCCTCCTTTCAGATCTGCAGAATTTATGTTGGTGACATGGACGGCATTTTTTGGATAACCTCCGTGTCTAGCATCAATGACTGGGTCAAAAATTCCAGCGAAGACGTCATAGGATTCTTCATCTCCTGCTACCATTCCCACAGTCATGATGTGAGGGTGACCAGGGTTCATGACACCAGTTGTGATGCAGCCATCCAGGGTATATCCACTGGGCGTCTTCTTGTTGTTAAGATCCTTCCAGATGTCGTACGTCAGACAGTGGGCCAGATGGTTGTTGTGCTTGGACAGGTCTGGGTATCCTTCTTTTGCTTGTTCTGCGCGTACTGCCGCTGGGTCTCGTGGAATCATGCCGCTAATATCTGCTTTATTTTCTAGGGCCTTTTCCAACTCAATCAGCTTTGTGACACCATCAACCACGGATTGAACCTGTTGTACTTCAGAGGTACCCAGACGATCTAAGTTTGAAATGTCGAATGTGCCGTCAGTAGATGCCGTATCCACGCCTCCCGTTCCGCGTTTCTGGAGACGATAATGTTTAAGAATGGACTCAAAGCCAGGATGCTTGCTGAAAAGAGGAATCTTGATGTGGACTCCTGCGCGAACACCTGTACCTAGGTTAGATGGACAAGTGAGAACGTACCCAAGATGCTCGTTCCACGTGAATTCGTATCCTTTGGATTTGAGAGCATTCTCAACTTTGTCGAGACCATTGCAGAATCGTTTAAATACATTCCTCATGTTGCCGCTTGTTTCCATAGAAATGATCCGAGTGTGATCCTCCTCATTAACCCACACCAGGAAGTTTTTATCGGCGTTGTGCCAAATCCCGCGTGCATCTGGCCAATCACGGGCCATGCGAGCCGACGTAAGCAGAGGTGAAACAGGCTTATCGAATAGGAAATGGTCTTCAATCAATTTGTCCTGCTGCTCATCTGTCATGCCTTTTAGTGGGTAGTACGTGCCTTTGAGTGGCCCATCTAGAGTTGCCAGTGCGTCTGCGACAATTTTCTCCACATCTCTACGCTCAGCCCTTGTGCAGTATGGTGGAAGGCCGTATCCTCTAATGCAGCGGCCTGTGCGAACTCTGCATGACAGGACATACTTTGGATCAAAGTTGTCGCCACCCTTGAGGTGATCTGGGTTGAGGTCGGTAGTGTGTTTAGCGTTGCGTGGATATCCGTTGTGCCTTTTGTCAATAACTGGATCAAAGAGGTCAGCAAAGAGATCGTAACACTCTTCATCCCCGGCCACCAATCCGACGGTCTTGATGAAAGGGTGTCCTGGGTTGTCCACCCCAGTCTGCATGCATTCATCCACGGAGTAACCAGAAAGAGTGCGAAGATTACAGACTTTGTTGTAGATGGACGGCTTTAAACTTTCTGCCAGATAATTGTTGTGCTTGCTCAAGTCCGGGTAATTGGGATCCGGTCTGTTGAAGAAGATGGAATACACATTTTTCAGTTAAATGTCATACAGTTAACAAATGTCATAAAAACAAGGAAAATTGAAAAAACAGAGTGATAACATGAATAAAATAATTATAGGGACAACATTAAAAAAGCCCAATACTATACTGCGTGCTAAATATTTACTTTTCGAGTTTTACCCCCAAAAAGGCGGCATGTATTAGTAGGGTAGCGAAGATCGAAAGTTATTGCAACTTGTCATTAATGGAAAGTTTTATGAAACGGGTCCCAGGACTAAATAATTTATTTTAGAAATTCATATTCAAGATGTTAACCAAAAAAAGTGGCCCTTCATAGCGAAAATCAACATGGCGTCCAAGGTGACGAAAATGGGCTTTTATTCAATTTGTAAGTAGGTCCCATTGTAGAATGTACCCTTTTGACATTTTCACCTGTTACTTTGAGTGTGATTATTAGATTTCATTGAAACTTGGTCATTGTATTTACATGTCGACTTATATTCCACACATTTTGATACCAACCACACGTATTTATCTTACCGACTGTTCCCATGGCAACCAATATGGTTTGAGAGGTTTTCGATATTCCGGGTAAAAATTGATTCGGTTTTTCAACTTTGGTTTTGAAATGTTTTACATTATTCAGTGAGGAGAAAGATAGTGTATACCTCTATGGTGTATATAAACACCATTTTGATAATGTTCATGTTAATTCCTTATCAGCAGAGCATTATATAAACCTCCGTTTTGGGAAAAATTTGAAATTTGTCGATATTTGTCATCACATTGAACACATAAACAGTTACCTTTTAAGCCATAACTCTTTATCTCGTGGTCCAAATTCAAGGAAACTTGGACATTCTGTTCAGAATGATATTGTCCGTGATTTAAATTAACAAAAATATATTTGTTTCAATTACCGTTGCCATGGCAATCGTTTCTGTAAATGTAATTTATTATATTTTTTTTTTCTGAAACAGATATTGCTTTGAACATCAAGAATTCATTGCAAATGTGAGTTAGATATTTTAACCAGGCAGTTATGATATTGTTTGTAACTCTAATACAATAAAATAAGATCAGGTGTGATTGTTTTTTCTTTATCTTTATCTTTAGGATCATTTTAAATTTTTTGTTTGTTCAGCCGATTATGTCACCAAGTGTCTAATTTTGCCTAGCGATGTATTTCTTTCTCACTGGAACAACCAAATTAGCTTGCTCATGCTGAACGAAATATGCTGAGGAGATATTTCTATAAATATATGATGCTTAACTTTATAGGTATTCAACAAATTTATGAATAATGCAATCTACCATTCTGATGCAGGTGATTCTTTTTTTAATCCAGTGGCTTACCTCAGTGGCTTCAATGTATTGAGATGGTCAGCAAAGGCTACAAAGCCTAATTTGTTTAAGATATTCTATTCTTGATTAATCAGATTTCACTTTTATCCATGAGCGTGTGTAGTCCCATTGTTGTTAATGATGTCCAATCACCATGTATGTGCATATCAAATATTCAGTATTGCAAGTTCAAAGTTCAAATCATAGTGTCTAATGTTTACCATCGCCATGAGAAGGCGCTTTTTTTTTCTTGTTAACATCTTGAATATCTTAGAGTATATTATAAAGATATTTTCCAAAAAATATGTATTTTGTCGTAATTGAGATATGGTCGAATAGTGTTCCACGTTTTCAGGTGCCGTCACATTTCATTCATATACATGTATGCATGTACTCAACGTGACTTAAGTTTTCACATTGCCCTTTTCCCTGCACTTATGACAGCAACACTAGTGTGTTCAACTATCTAACAATGAAAGGAAAAATGAAATAAAAACAAAGCAAAACCCTATAGGGCCTAGGCAAACCTTTTTGTTCTCCAAATTTTTTAGAACCAAGGAACACTCCTTTTTGTTAGCCATTATGCTTGGCCTTTTCGGCCACCTTTAGTAAATTGGTGGTTTGGGTGTTTAGATCATGTTTTAGGGTTAAACGCTATCGTAAATTCGGGCCTCAGAGTGGGACGAAATAGCCTAAAGTGATTGCTAAACTCAATTTGCCAGATGCCTTTATACCATCCTTGCAGTTCGCGACTTACTCAACATCCGGTTCAGATTCTTTAGTCAGTTCTGCAGCTGCTGTTTTCAGCTCTTCATTCTTGGTTTTATTTGGGGCTGCTGGGCTAAGATGAGAATATGACGACAATCATATATCAACCATCGCCGTTACGTTACAATGTAAAACATGGAGCCTTTTCACTTCAGATATGTACATTTATATTCACTTTTCTTGTTTATTGTGCCATTATGCCGATGAATTTTAAAAAGCATAAAATACATAAACAAAGCGTAAACAAATTGGCATTTGATAAACCGGCATAAGTGCCATTTAGGTTATATCGTCCTATTCTTAAATGTTAGCTCCAGAGATACATGCACATTACAAACTGGAGAAATCAACTCTTCCTTTGAAGGAGAAAACAAAAACAAAATCGTAACATGGCTGAAATTTTTCCGTTTTGGTAAAATTTGAAATTTTTCGATATTTGTCAACACATGAACACATAAACAGTTACCTTTTAGGCCATAACACCTTATCTCGTGGTCCTAATTCAAGGAAACTTGGACGTTCTTTTCAGAATGATATTGTCAGTGATTTAAATTAACAAAAATATATTTGTTTCAATTACCGATGCCATGGCAATTGTTTCTGTAAATGTAATTTATTACATTTTTTTTTCTTAAACAGATATTGCTTTGAACATCAAGAATTCATTGTAAATGTGAGTTAGATATTTTAACCAGGCAATTATGATATTGTTTGTAACTCTAATACACTAAAATAAGATCAGGCGTGATAGTTTTTTCTTTAGCTTTATTTTTAGGATCTTTTTGAAATATATTTATTTGTTTAGCGATTATGTCACCAAGTGTCTTATTTTGCCTAGCGATGTATTTCTTTCTCACTGAAACAACCAAATTAGCTTGCTCATGTTGAACGAAATATTCTGAGAGGAGATACATGTTATTTCTATAAATATATGATGCATAACTTTATAGGTATTCAGCAAATTTATGAATAATGCAATCTACCACTCTGATGCAGGTGATTTTTTTTTAATCCAGTGGCTTACCTCAGTGACTTCAATGTATTGAGATGGTAAGCAAAGGCTACAAAGCCTAATTTGTTATAAGATATTCTATTCTCGATTAATCAGATTTCACTTTTATCCATGAGCGTGTGTAACCCCATTGTTGTTAATGATGTCCACATCAAATATGCAGTATTGCAAGTTCAAAGTTCAAATCATAGTGTATGTGTGTACCAACAGAGGTATACTTGTGTGACTAAATGGACAGTCAAACACAATAGATGCCTTTATTCCGTCAGGCTTGTGTGGCTTTTTTGCTGCTTGTGTGGCTATTTGAACAATAGAGAGAACAAAGGGAAAGACACACAAGTATACCTGCGTGAGTATGCGAGTGTGTGTGGGTGTTGGGTTTTTACAGATGTGTATCAATCAGATATGATTATTTACGTCTGGGACCGACCTTTAACGTCACCATCCGAAAGACGTGACTCAGTCTCGAACCTGGGTCCGCTGAATCAGTTTATAACTTCCACTGGTAGCTGGATTAAAGGCGCACGCCACAACGCCCACTTGTGGGCGTTGTGTCTAATAGTGTCTAAAGTTTACCATCGCCACGAGAGGGCGCTTATTTTTCTTGTTAACATCTTTAATATCCTAAAGTATATTATAAAGATATATTGCTAAAAAATATATATTTTGTCCTAATTGAGATATGGTCCAATAGTGTAAACTTAGGTTTTCACATTGCCCTTTTCCATGCACTTATGACAGCAACACTAGTGTGTTCAACTATCTAAAAATGAATGGAAAAATGAAATAAAAACAAAGCAAAACCCTATAGGGCCTAGGCAAAACTTTTTGTTCTCCCAATTTTTTAGAAACAAGGAACACTCCTCTTTGATAGCCATCATGCTTGGCCTTTTCGGCCACCTTTAGCAAATTGGTGGTTTGGGGGTCTAGATTATGTATTAGGGCTAAACCCTATCGTAAATTCGGGCCTCAGAGTGGGACGAAATAGCCTAAAGTGATTGCTAAACTCAATTTGCCAGATGCCTTTATACCATCCTTGAAGTTGGCGACTTACTCAACATCCGGTTCAGATTCTTTAGTCAGTTCTGCAGCTGCTGTTTTCAGCTCTTCATTCTTGGTTCCAATTTGGGCTGCTAGGCTAAGATGAGAATATGACGACAAACATAAAATCAATCATCGCCGTTAGGTTAAAATGTAGAACATGGAGCCTTTTCACTTCAGACTCTTCTTGTTTATCGTGCCATTATGCCGATGAATTTTGAAAAGCATAAAATACATGAAAGCGTAAACAAATTGGCATTTGATAAACCAGCATAATTGACATTTAGGTTATATCGTCCTATTCTGAAATGTTAGCTCCAAAGATACATGCAGATTACAAACTGGAGAAATCAACTCTTCCTTTGAAGGAGAAAACAAGAACAAAAACTAACATGGTTGAAAATGAATTCAAAGAACTTTGATTTCTATTTCTCTCTTTAAAAAAACAGGCATGAATGAAGGACCGCTGACAAAAACAGCGTTCATTTTGCTAATCCTTTACAGGTATACTGGACTACAACTGGGAAGTGGAGAGCGGGTCCGCTCGCTATTCATAAAGACCGCTATTCATAGAAAACTGCTACTCATTTATGAATAGCGGTCCTTATCAATAAAGGTTTGAATAGCGGTCCTTATGAACGGAGGTCCTTATGAATAGGGAGGTAATTTGTCTATGGTTTGCTCGCTATTCATAAGGACCGCTATTCATACAAAACCGCTATTCATTTAGTCACGCGATATGGATAGTGCATGGTCCTTATGAATAGCGGTCCTTATGACTAGCGAGGTTACCCCGGGGAGGGTACACCCACCCTTAAATGGCAGAAAATTTAGAAAGAGATATAAATGAAGAAATAGAGAAGAGAAAATATGAGAAGTTTACACGATATTATAATACTCTGTTACATGTCTGGAGCCTATCACACACTACACGCAAAAAGTGAAATCGTCAAAACTGTGGTTTTGAATAGTCATATGAGATATGACTATTAAATAAAATAAAAAGATAACTTACTTGTTTTTAGCAGGTGTTGCACCACTTTGAGCAACTGGTTGACCACCTGGTGGTAGGATAAAAAAATATCAAAATGTGTTCAATTGTGTACAGAGGTCAACGTTTGACTAGATACTGAAATTGTCATATTTAGGGTGCATACCCGATAGTTGAAATGGATAGTATGACTCTTTGCATTATGCTTTCAACAGACTTACTATGAGTGCCTTACATGCCAAGACTGGTTCAGGTCCAATAGAGGCCTACATGAATATTGTATTAAATAATTAATCAATTTCAGTCAAGAAATATGATTTCAATGGGTTTATGAAAAGGATCTGTTGGAAAGGTAATCCCTCAATTTAACATTTGGTTTTAAGAGAAATAACTGAATGTTCTAAATAGGTGTTCAGTTTTGAAGTACAATTATTCTGCCCTTCCAAACTACAGTATGCTTAAAATGTGAAACTATATCCCCATGTATGAAATGTCACTTTATTCCACGCGCCCTCACAGAAAAGTGTCATGTCATTAAAGGTAAGAAAATGAATTTTTGTCTGATTAAATTGCCATAGAATGGGAAAGGGAACATTCTACTACTCTCACTCAGCTTGTGCATTGTCACACAACACAACTTTTATACCTTTGTCCTTTTAAGTATTTTATGTAAGCTGTTTGAAGGTGATGTATATTTTTCGTTTGAAAGTTATCATGGTTATCGCGCAAAGATATTGCACAAACGCCCATACCCTACCTGCATGACGAGTTGAGCCACACTGTATCCATAGATCTAGAATTTAACTTTGTTGGATCCATAGATTGCAGATCTAGATTATCTAGATCATAAACTTATCAACCTATCTTGTGAAAGATTTATAAGAACTGCATTGCATGAAAAATTGTCGATTTACTATTTGAAAGTTACATGTACCTGTCCGGATAACCAACATGTTCGGACACACAACGCGGTATACGGAAAATTCTTTAATAAAAATGACATTTGCAAACCTTCCCCATACTCCATAAAAGTTCATTGGGAAGGTTGACATAGTCATTTGTCGATCTCAGAGTCCCCTAAACCAGAAGGTTAGTATGGCCTATGGGCAAGGGGCATTGCACAGTACCCCTATTCATCATTACTGCCGAAAGAGGAGGTAAAAAGGAGAAAGAACGAAGTTTATATATCTAGAGACCTGTAATCCCATCTCTCCGACAATGCATTTCTCTGCTTTAACTTAGAGCCTGACATACCATGTTCTAAGACTATGTAGGATCTTACGTACTAGGCCTAAAGCTAAAGTTAGACTGTCCTTGATCGACTGGAAACACTCAGCCGACAGAATTTATAGATAGAAGTAAGGTCTACCCAGACGTTATGTGTCCGGACAGGTTGGGTAAATAAAATGGGTATCCGGACAGACCCAACCTCTGAAAACCGAGCACAGGTTTATAGTCCGAAAACGGCGTATAGAGCAAGATGAATATAGAGCCCTCATCGTTCAGTGCGAGACAGTGTGTACAAAAGGCATTGGGAAAATCCTGCAATGTCGACCTGCTGTTGATAATATAATTTTCAAAAATAATGCTGCGGATACATTTATTTAAAATGTTTGTCATTTGAAAGTCATTTCATATGGCGAATCATTCACGGATTTTGAAAGTAATTGACACGCAGCATTATTTTTAAGAATATATATATCGTTGGCAGGTTGACTTAGCAAGATTTTCCCATGCCTTTTGTACATAATGCCTCGCACTGAACGATGAGGGCTCTATATTCATACGCCGTTTTCGGAGTATATACCCGTGCTCAGTTTTCCGAAGTTGGGTCTGAGATGTACTAGATATAACGTGAGATTCTCCAACTTATTTTGTTAAGAGATTCTGAAATCTTTATCTTAACTCTAGACTAAGGCCTGATAAAGAAAAAGCCGATATCCAACTTGATTATTTTTCTACTGTTTTCACAAATATTTTTGAAGATTTTTGTGATATTGAAATTAATGAAGACAAAGTCCTGTCTCTGCTTTCCAAACTTGACATTTCGAAGTCCCCGGGACCAGATGAGTTTCACCCTCGGGTGCTGCGTGAGATCGCTCCAGCCATACTATAGCTGGTCCTTTGAGTTTGAGTGTCATTTTCCAACTTCTTTGCAGAGAGGTGTGGTTCCATCAGACTGAAAATCAGCGAATGTTAGTGCTGTTTTTAAGAAAGGTGATAGATCGCTGCCATTATAGACCTATTAGTGTGTAAGCTTTTGGAATCAATAATTCGTGATGAGATTCTGGATCATATGACTATAAACAAATTGTTTAGAGCTTGGTATGAAAGAGGAATTCTGTATGTTTCTGATCTTTATAGGGGTGGCAATTTTGTGAAGACTTTTGAAGATTTAGTAATCGAATATAATATCCCTATAACAGATCGTAGCAAATATGATTCCCTGATGAATGGTTTATATATGAATTGGTTTTTAAACCGAAAAGATGTCAATGAGAACATTTTTTATAAGATTGTTTTTGAGTTGGTAAAAAAAAAGCAAAGTACCCAGATATGCATATTCTTTGTTGCGAATTACAGATGATTTGCCTCGAAAGAAAGTTGAAAATAAATGGGAAGATTATTTTGGTTTAGACAGAAATGAAATTGATTGGTACGCTATACATAAAAACAATTTTATGTGCACGTTGGATACCCAGTTAAGGTCTTTCTATTTCAAAGTTTGTCATAATGCCGTAGCCTTCAATGCTTTCTTATATAAAGTAGGTAGAAGTGATTCACCACTTTGTCATTTTTGTAATAAGTTTCCTGAAACTTTGAAGCATATATTTTGTGATTGTACTGAGGTTGCCCCTATGTGGAAGAAGCTCTCTGATTTTATTGATGTCAAGATCAATGAGACTACAGTATATTCAGATTTTAGCTATCTAAATTTATTTGGTGTTGACATTGGGAGCAGACATGACAGGTGTATTACATTTTTATTCTTGTGTCTAAAATTTTATATCATTCGATGCAAATTTCAACAGGTAGATTTAAAGTTTCAATCATTTATTAATTTTGTTAAAATGAAACAAAATATCGAGTATAAGATATCAGAGAAAAGGGGGAAATTAAGCTCACATTTTAGAAAATGGTCGATTTCATTTATTTAATTGAGCTTTGATACATTTCGCTCCCTCTTGCCGTGATACTTAGTTACAGTCAGTGACAAGTTATGTTGATTTACTTCTATTATTTTTGTGAATAATTGGTTTACAGCAGAGCCCCGCCGGCCCCTAGACAGAACGTTGCCTGTTGGGATTGTATTATTGATGAAACTTGAGCACTTTTCAGTTGCAATTTATGCCATCAGTGTATTGGGCATTAGTCTTTTTTATGATCCCGGTTACCATGGTTATGGTGGGTCTCGGCTGTCCTTATCTTCAGAGAGACATTTTTGTTGTGTTGTGTTGTATTGTTACCTGTGGTGTGGTGCAGTGTCATGTCATGTATCTCTTGTTTGTCCGTATGTCTTGTCTTGTCATGTGTAATGCCCTACAGAGGGATCTTGATAAATGATAGTGTTCTCTCCATTGGTAACGCCAAGTCTGCCCTGGCAAGACCATAATATGACCAGTGATAATTCACGAAGTGCCCTCAAGCAGGTGTCATCTCAGAGAGATTTGGGACTGGTGATTGATGATAAAATAAGCTAAATTTTGAGAATTACGTACAAAGATCAATAAGGCAGAAAGACTAATGAATTTGATCAGACGAACCTTTGTTTATTTAGATAAGGATAATTTTTCACTCTTGTACAAATCGCTTGTTCGCCCCCAAATAGAGTACGCTCATGCTGTGTGGAGCCCCCACCTTAAGAAACCTATAGATCCCCTACATGCTTTGGAAAATGTCCAAAGAAGAGCAACTAGATTTAATAGTCCCAGAGTTAAAGGGGCTGCCTTATGCACAAAGATTGAGGAAGTTGAATATCCCTACCTTAGCTTACAGGAGGGCCCGAGGCGATATGATTGAAACGTACAGAAATTTTAATGAATACGATTCTGATCTAACCCCAAATCTTAAATTACAATCCAGAGATCAGACAAGAGGACATAGTAAAAAATTGTTTATTCCTAGGACCAAAACTCAGAGATACAAAAATTCTTTCTATGTACGAATAGATCTACGTAAGCCATGGAATAATCTTCCCAACGACACCATTACTGCCCCAGGGCTAGGCCTAACTAAGTGTGCACAGTTTAGAAGTAGCTTTGGATAGGTGCTGGAAAAATGAGCCCATTAAGTACGATTATGAATCGCCTGCACCAGGGAATCATCCAGCCCTCTTGAAAAGAAAAAAGAACTTGGAACTGAATATAGAGGCGTAGTGCCTGCGTTCAGTATCTTTCCCTAGGTATCCCTAGGTAAGGGATGATAAGCTAAATTTTGAAGATCATTTACATACAAAGTCAAAGATCAATAAGGCAAACAGACTAATGAATTTAATCAGACGAACCTTTGTTTATTTAGATAAGGATAATTTTTCACTCTTGTACAAATCGCTTGTTCGTCCCCAAATAGAGTACGCTCGTGCTGTGTGGAGCCCCCACCTTAAGAAACATATACATGCTTCGGAATATGTCCAAAGAAGAGCAACTAGATTAGTCCCAGAGTTAAAGGGGCTGCCTTATGCACAAAGATTGAGGAAGTTGAATATCCCTACCTTAGCTTTCAGGAGGGCTCGAGTCGAGGCGATATGATTGAAACATACAAGATTTTTAATAAATACGATTCTGATGTACCTAGGCCCTAACCCCAAATCTTGAATTACAATCCAAAGATCAGACAAGAGGACATAGGCCTAGTACACTCTTAGAAATATTGGGCAAAATTTTACCCAAATTTTACCCAACATGAGGGTCCTTATGAGTCCGACCAACTTTTGGGTAAACTTTACCAATTTCATTCTTATTTTTGACCAATGTTGGGTAAATGCATGTAAAAGTTGAGCAAAATTTAACCAACCTATGCCCAATCTTCATTTACCCAGTGGCATTTACCCAATATTTCTAACAGTGTAGAAAATTGTTATTAGGACCAAAGTCAGAGATACAAAACTCTTTCTATGTACGAATACGTAAACCATGGAATAATCTTTCCAACGACACCATTACTGCCCCAAGTGTGCACAGTTTAGAAGTAGCTTTAGATAGGTGCTGGAAAAATGAGCTTATTAAGTACGATTACGAATCGCCTGCACCAGGAAACGATCCAGTCATCTTGAAGAGGAAAAAGAACTTGGACTGAATATAGAGGCGTAGGCCTAGCCGTAGTGCCTGCGTTCAGTATCTTCCCTAGGTATCCCTAGGTAAGAACACATGCACATCCTCAAAGTAGTAGCAATGCACTCGCACGGTCAAAAAAATTCTCACTCTCGGTCAGGAATGTAACTAAAAGTAAAACTAAAGGCAGCAATAAATTTGTCTTAAAAGTTAAGACTAAAACAGTTTTCTTACATACCTGTGGCTGTGGTTTCTTGTGATGATGCTGCGCATCCCATTGCTGATTCACTGTTTACAATGCATAGGTAAATTGAAAATTAATCCAAAAAATTTATCCTTTCTTGATTTGAGTTTGATTGGAGTTTATAGCTAGCTTTTATACAATAGCTGTTTAAAATCATGGCAACAACAACACAAACACACGTGATGTGTTTGTGTTTACGCGTTTACGCGTAGTAGATTTAGCTATTTAGTAACGTCAAAGTTTGCATAGTGTTTGTTGCTAACGTGAGCTAGCTGTAAGCGCGTGCAAGTAAAACGTCATAATCAATTCTTCATGACGAAATTTGTTGATAGTGCGCTACCAGTCGCTATAGAACATTTTGAATGTGGGTTGTAACCATAGGGTGCATGTGAAACCCAAATTAGTCGGCAAATTTGCCGACAAAGATTTTAAAAACTATTCGTAGTGAAAATGCACAGAAGTTACTTTCAGAATTTACATAATTATCTGGGGAATCATCTGCCAAATATGTAAATATTCTGGCACCTCATGGCCGAATATGAAGTGGCTTTCCCCGATTATCGGATTTTTTGTTTAATCCTCAGGGGGGGGGGGGTGGGGGGGGGGGGGGTTGCAACCCATTTCCGAAGGGGGGCGCCTCTCGCCCGAATATCAACTTTCCAAAATGGCCATTTTTTTTCTTCTTTTTCTTTCCTTCTATTCTTTCTGTTTTTGTTTTTCTTTCCTTTCCCTTTTTTTCTTCTCCTTTCTCTTATCTCTTACCTCATCCTTTTTTCCCCTCTTTTTTTTTTGCCGACAGAGGTGGCGCATTTGCCGACAGCAATTTTGAATGAGGGGGTGACACCCCCCCCCCCCTTTAGCGACGCCGCTGTTTCATGCACTAGTATAAATGCTATAGAAATTTGATTTTTAAATAGCAGCCCTACAAAAATATCAAGTAAAAGTAAAACAAATATCAATTGTTTAGATCCGCTTTGATGTATATAATTATGGGCTCATAATGCACAGCGGCCACTGCTCGCTCGCTTCGATCCTTCTCTAATTGTGATAGAATACCATAAAATATATTTTTGGTGTTTTTTAAGTGCCACCAAATACAATCAAAAATCCATTTGTATGTTAAATATAAAAACACGAAATATAATTAGAAAGGGTATGGAGTGCAAAACTTGCAAAACGTGTTCCGCCACCCCTTCAAATCCGATGAATCCCCCACTGACTGTTGGTATGGTGGAATAAAAGTCATAATTCTTTGTTCGCTTGCAATTATATTTCATTTCTATATATTTATTCTATTATTTTTCATTGATTTTTATTTTGATCTTTTTCAAACTTTTATCGTATGAAGCTGGTGGCGGCACAGATTTTGAAAGCGAAATAAATACACCTGCAGACATGACTTGTGCAGCAATTTTGTTTGCTTGTTCTGTGTCATTTTCGTTATGGCTGGTGGACGAAACAATAGAGAACATGCTTAGCGATCGATTATTGTCTGTGGAAAGATTTCCGCTCTCTATGGGTATTTTTGTTATTATCATTTTTTTAAAACTATTTCTCATTGAAACTCAGCCTCCTACAGGTGATTTTATAATGTACTTAGCAAATATAAATCCCATTCTTTGACTTCACTATTAAGCCTACAATTTCACACAATAGTTGAGCCCAGGGGCTGGGGGCTGCAGCGCTCCCCCCCCCCCCCCCCCGACACACACTCTCTTTTTAGTAGACAAGTTTCATAAAACCTCGGGAAAAAAGTTCTAAAAGTTCTAAGTTCCTTCCGGAATTTTTTCTGAAAAAATAAAGCAGATAATGATTTAAGCCTTCAACACAGTTAGTCTCTGAAGAGCTCTAGAATGCATACCAGTCTTTAAAAATCTGGCTCGGTCACTACGCTCCCTCGCATACATTTATGGAAAACATACATCACGTACTAATAGGAAGAGGTTCTATTGCGTTTGTGCTTAACAGCAGCTAGAGAATTTAAATTTCCAATAGCACCTAGAAATGCAGGAAGGGTGATTCAAAGGATAGCCTATAGGCCTGCTGGTGAAAGTCTCTCCCTGGAAATATTCAAGGGAGTCATCCCCTTATAGGTCCCCCCCCCCCCCAAAAAAAAAAAAAAAAAAATAGAAGAAAAATAATAATAATAAATAAAAAATAAAATAATAAAATAAAATAAATAAATAAATGAATAAAATATAAATTACCCCTGACAGAAGAGAATATCTATCAAGATCAGTCTTTGATTGGTCTGTGTTATCAAAAATGTTTTAAAATACAAAGTTTAATAGTACAATTTTACAAAATCTCCTCATTCAGTCGCTAAACTATAGAACTTGTGAAATAACACGTACTATAATTATTATCTACAAAGGGCCAAGGGGTGTCGATAGAATGCTAAGTTTTCATAATGCAAAATCTTCTTATGTGTGATATACCCTCACAGACCCGTCCCGCGCGGTCGCCTTCCTAGCTCGAACGTCCCCCTCCCCTCCTCCTCCCAAACTCGTTTATGACAAAAAATCGTCACCCTCACTTACATATTATATACAAATTATAAATCGATCACGTTTATGTTTTATATCAGCCGGGAAACATTTCCGGTAACATTGTGTCAGTGTAAGTAAAAACATTTCAGGTACTATTTACAAGCACAAGTCGTAATGATCGAAGGAAGGGTTAATCCGAATTGCAGTAGGATAATTAATTCAACGGCAGATATAGGTTTATAATTTATATGAGAAGTGACATCAAAACAAAACGTTAGCTTCCTCCCGTCATTGGTCATACCCCATTGGTGAGATGCTGAAACTTGATTCATGCCCTAACCCATTGCACATTCCAGAAACTCAGTCTCTGTACAGTCATGACAGTGTTTGATTTCATGTTTGCATGTGAAGACATTTAGTAAGCCTATAGGCTTACCAATGTGTAGGCCTATACACACACAGGGGCGGATCCAGAATTTTGTGAGGGGGGGGGCACAATTCCGAAAAAAAGGGGGCAATTATTTATGATACGTACTTAAGGTGTACCAATTAGGTTTCAAAAAGGTGCACGAGCCGGTTGTGCCCCCTAAATCCGTCGCGTGTCGAGTTGGACTGCCATGTACTGGATACTTTGCTATCCGGTGCTGACAGTGGCGTAACTCCGGACACGTGCCCCTCAATCGAATGGCCTAAACAGGGGGAAGGGGAAAAGAGATTTTTTCTTAAACAGAGAAAAAGGGAAAAGGAATGCGAACGTGAAAATGAGAAGATACGACCCCCCTCCCACACCAATGGCTTTCACTTCCAACCAGCACCGAGTATATAAGACCGGTGACCTCCCCCCCCCCCCCCTCCCCCCCCACCCCCCCCCACGATGGCGGTGCCCCTTAATGTTTACGAAATACACTAAAGCTGTATCGCTATGCAGGCGAAACAAATTTAGTTCAGACTGGTCATTGCAGAGATTACAAAAGTTCAGATAGGTGTCAAACAAATTTCAAGACCCCGACAAACGGATCATCACCTAGTCTGTGTGTGCACTCACTTCAATTTGATACAGTGCTAAAACGCAGTGCGACATTTTCACCCATAATTATCTCAGGGGGTACTTTGTCATATCTTTGAGGTAGTTGTCAAGAGATTATGTCTTAAGGCGACGCTTCTCGCCAAGACAAGGTCTCAGGTGTACATGCACTTTTTTCCAAAGGCCCGTATTTCCGAAGGTTCGTTTTTTCCGAAGGTTCATAATTCCGCAGGGTTCGTTATACTCCTAAAGCTTCGTATTTCCGAAAATGAAATGGCGTTCACAATTCCGAAGGCTCGTATTTCCGAAATTGAAAAAGGGTACATAATTCCGAAAATGAAATAAGGTACCTAAAATGGAGGGAGGATGGACCAAACGACCGAGCTCCACCACCCACCACCCCCCCCCCCCCTCCTATCAGGGGTCCAAAAAAAGGAGATAAAAGAGAAAAGAAAATTATAAAAGAATAGGAACTGTAAAAAGTGGGGGAAGGGAAATTCAGGAAGAATGGGAGGGAACAAAATAAGGGACACGTGTAACAATTATATATAGGCCTACATAGATTGATTAGATAATAATCTGGCGGCCGCCAGATAATTATTAAGCGTCTTTAATTGTTTTCTTTCTATCTTTTCTTTCTATTCCTTGTGGAATTCTTTGTTTATCATTTCTTGCTTCTATCTTCACTATTTTAGAAAGAGGATAGGATAAAAACAAAGAATAAGACCATGCAGGAAAGATAGAAACAGAAGAAGATAGAAGGAAAAATAAAGAAAAACGGAAGATAAAGCGGAAAGGATAGGATAAAAACAAGAAAGAAGAAGACAGAAAAAACAACATAAGGAAATAGACCGAGGATATAATAGGATAAATACAAAGAATAACATTAGGAAAGATAGAAAAATTAGAAGACAGAAAAAAACCCAAAGAAAGGCATAAGGAAGATAGAAAGCGGTAATGATAGGATTACAAGCAAAGATATAAAGAGAAGAGAGAAGGATGAATACAAAGAAAAACATAAACAAGATAGAAAGCGGAAATGATAGGATAAAAACAAAGAACAACATAAGGAAAGATAGAGAAGACAGAAGGAAAAAAAATCATAAGGAAGATGGAAAGGAAATAATAGGATAAAAACACAAAATAACATCAAGAAAGATAAAAAGAGAAGAAAATAGAGGAAAAAACAAAGAAAACATAAGGAAGATAGAAATCGGAAATGATAAGATGAAAACAAAGAATAGCGTAAGGAAAGATAGAAAGAGAAGAAGATAGAAGGATAAAAACAAAGAATAACATAAGGAAAGATATAAAACGAAAAGAAGATTGAAAGATAAAAACAAAGAACATAATAGGAAAGATAAAGAAGGCGATAGATAGACAACAAACAGCATAATTGAAGATAGAAGGGAAAACAAAGAATAACATATAAGGAAAATAGATAAAGGAAACGATAGGATAAAAACAAAGAATAAACATAAGGAAAGATAGAATTATCTGGAGTCCATCAGGTAATAGTTCTTATTCTCTTATAGTTTTCTTTTCTCTCTCTCCCTTTTTTGACCCCTGATAGGGAGAGGGCGGGTCATGTGAAATTTGTGTTTCGGAATTATGAACCTTCGAAAAACGAACCTTCGGAAAAAAACAAGTGGCCCCCCCCCCCCCCCCCAAAAAAAAAAAAAAAAAAAAAAAAAAAAAAAAAGATCTAGCACAATTTTGTCGATTTGGGTACGTAAATCTAGTTTCCCCTTCTCTTCATTTTTTAAAGTTTGGTTTCACAGTTGAGCGAGATCACGTTGTGGCCGAGCAGAAAATTTTAGAGAAAATGCTCACAATAATGTGAAGTTTAAACAGCTTTTTGATAGTTTTTTATCTTTGCAATAATTTAATAGAAAAGTCACTATTATTTTCACTTGGTTTGGTTGGAAATTTGTCGAGCATAAGAAATTGGGTTTTGGGGTTAAAAATGCAAAAATAAAAAATAAATAAATCTAATACTCGGCCGCTTTGCTTCCTCGCACAATGACTTGGATAAGTGCGTGTGTGTGGGTGTGTGGGGGGGGGGTAGGAGTAAAACTTCACTGTTTGCTCCGGGTGCCATAATTCCTATGAATAAGCAACTGAATACAAAATTTCTGCCCACAGCACCCCCAGTAAAAAGATCGTTCTCAGGGGCCTTAGTGGACGCATAACAACGCCCGAAATATGTTCTTCTGTGAATTACAAATTACTAGCAAAAATTAGCCGTGGCACCATGGAGGAGGGGGGGGGGGGGGGGGGTAGTCTTCTCCTATGTACAGCCCAGGTACCCATTCACACTGAAAGGCAAGGTAGTTTATTGATGAAATATATTTGAACAATTGATTCATAGCAGACTTCTCTTTAAATATAGATAGGAGGTTCAATTTAATTAGCATCATGGGTTAAACTGGGGAAGAACTTGAATATCATTGCGGAGTGAAATCAAAATCTACATGTAACTATAGAATGGAAAAAATGTATTGTAACATGGTGTATTTAGTAGGCAGTCAAGAGGCAATTATTGTAATATAGAAATGTTATCATTACATGTACTATTAAGTCGAAAATAAATGTGTATGCATGTACATGTATCCTACAATGTACAAAAGAAACATCCATAAATTTGAATCACTTAGTAAACAGGTCTATTTGCCAGAGCTATAGACAGTGGCACACACTGCAGGTATTTTCTTGGACTTCTCCAAGGCCTTTGATACTATAAATCATGATATATTGTTGTATAAGTTATCTCACTATGGTATCCAGGGAAATGCCTTGGAGTGGTTCAGGAACTACATGTAACCTATAGTGATAGAAAATAATATGCATACATGAATGGTTTTGAATAGACCCTTCAGTCAATTACTTGTGGTATCCTTCCAGGCTCTTTGTTAGGCCCGCTCCTGTTTATTTTATGTACACTAACGATCTACAAAACTCATCTGCAGTCTTGTCATAATCCTCTTTGCCGATGACTCCAATATTTTTTGCTCTCACCATAACCCTGTTACACTTCTGAACATTGTAAACACTGAATTAACTTGCGCTTTTGACTGGATGAAAGCTAACAAATAATTGTCGCTCATCATAAATGAAACAAATTTCTTGCTATTTAGTAATTCTATATCATTCCGAGGCTGAGTCTATCAGATTTTGAGTGTTTATATAAACAGTAAACTAACGTGGAAAGTTCAAATTTATTGTTGATGTAAACTCATGTAAATTCAGGTGTATATTGAACAAGGTCTTATATCTTAATTATTGTACTTGCATGGGGAAATAGCTCCATAACCCTCATGGACAAAATGTAAGAATTGTAAAGAATGTTGGATTTCGTGCACATACAAATGAGCTTTTCTATAACTTTTATGTTCTTGAGATATCTGACTTGTACTTTCTTTCGAAAAGTAATTTACCGCATGATTCCTTCCTATTTTCCAACCCAACATTATGCGGTACATTCCTACCCAACTAGACAGACAATTTCCACCTCACCCGAGCCCCGTGTTTGCAAACAAAACAATCACCTTTACTGGACCCAAATTCTGGAATAGCCTGAAAAACGAACTGGTTGAAAGCTCCTCCAACAATTCTGTCATGCTGGATCTTACAGGTGATGGTCACATAGCCTTTCTTCTTGTTACACTGTCCTGCCTTTACAATTTTACTTTCGCTTCTTTCTTCTTTTTCTTCTTTTCTTTAGTCTCTTTCGTCATTTTCTTTTCTTTCCTGCACGTTATGAGCATTGCTCTCCTTGTTCGGGATCGTTTAGTAAATCTGATATTTCTATTCCGTTTTGCTTTTTATTACATGTTATGGAGCTATTTCCCCATGCAAGTACAATAATTAAGATATAAGACCTTGTTCAATATACACCTGAATTTACATGAGTTTACATCAACAATAAATTTGAACTTTCCACGTTAGTTTACTGTTTATATAAACACCAAAAATCTGATAGACTCAGCCTCGGAATGATATAGAATTACTAAATAGCAAGAAATTTGTTTCATTTATGATGAGCGACAATTATTTGTTAGCTTTCATCCAGTCAAAAGCGCAAATTAATTCAGTGTTTACAATGTTCAGAAGTGTAACAGGGTTATGGTGAGAGCAAAAAATATTGGAGTCATCGGCAAAGAGGATTATGACAAGACTGCAGATGAGTTTTGTAGATCGTTAGTGTACATAAAATAAGCAGGAGCGGGCCTAACAAAGAGCCTGGAAGGATACCACAAGTAATTGACTGAAGGGTCTATTCAAAACCATTCATGTATGCATATTATAATCTATCACTATAGGTTACATGTAGTTCCTGAACCACTCCAAGGCATTTCCCTGGATACAATAGTGAGATAACTTGTACAATATATCATGATTTATAGTATCAAAGGCCTTGGAGAAGTCCAAGAAAATACCTGCAGTGTGTGCCACTGTCTATAGCTCTGGCAAATAGAAAAATTTATGGATGTTTCTTAATTTCCTGGGGACCTAGTAACGAGGTATTCCATTAACCTGTTATTAATGAATGAACTACAATACTTGGAATCCAGTTTGCATACATTACTTGTTGCTATGTCTGACAAGCCTCTGGCAAGCTTTAAGGTTGTCAAGAACAACCTTTGTTTCAAAAGTATGCATAAAATTTGAATAACTTAGTAAACAGGTCTATTTATGAATATTAGAAGCCCATTCGTGAATGTTGAGACGCGGAGAGGACATGATTATTATCTAAAAACGTATATATAATGAGTCCAGAATAAACGATTTTTTTCTAAATTTTTTGAGAAGCTTGTTAGAGGTGATAAAGGGCGGTAATATATCTTTGTATTGTTGGTCACCTTTCGTGAATATAGGCATAACCTTTGCAATCTTCATTTTATTAGGAACAACGCCGTTTTTTAGTGATAGATTAACAATATGTGTTAAAGGAGAAACTATTTCATGAATGATATTTCTAGTAAAACATTAGTTATACCATGATACACAGACCTGTTTCTATTGTACCTTTTGGCATGTTCACATGAAACTTGAAGTATGAATAGTATATTTAATTGAAAATTAGCAATTTTCCTGCCATTTCACAAGAAAAATACCGTATTAACAGAAAACTTGTAATTTTACAAGTAAAAAAAACCTGTTAATCTACAGTTATTTTTACAGTGTACATGAAAGAAGCGTTTTTTTTTAATACACTTTGTTGGGCTTGAATATAAACTATATAGGTAGTGAATTCCAAATATCGGGTCCAGTGTGTCTTATAGATCTATGAGCCTTGGAATTATACAAGTCAAAAAAACCTGTTAATCTACAGTTATTTTTTACAGTGTATTGCTAGCGATATACAATATCATTAATCAATAGTTTACAGGCTAACCTTAATTGTTTCCTACTTATTACAAGACACTCTATATATTATTAATGCCTGTATCTGCAACATTCGTAATTATGCATAGAAATATACCTACAGGTGGGTTTTCAGCACGTTATCCTTGTACCTTGCAATATAAGAATCAGTAGTCAGGAGTTTTATGAAGGTTATTGGTATTTACAGACCTTATGTTCCACCTGAACTGTGCTTATGACGACCCCTTTTTCTATATAATTATGATTTTATGTGACCATACATGAAGATTGTAAATCTATGATGATGTACATGGAAATAGAAATGAACATCAAATCAAATCAAATCAAATGTTTTTTTAATACGGAGATTGCTTTGAACGTGAAGAATTCAGCGTAAATATGAGTGAGATATAATACATACATATATAGTGAGTTATGGTATCGGTGGCAAATCTAATTCACCAAAATAAACAGATATCAGGTGTAATCATTATTCTTTATTACCCTTTTTGTACCTTTATGTGTGTATCCGAATATGTCACTAGGTTTCTAATTGGGCCGAGCGACGTTCCGATTCTCTAACTAATATTATCTGTCTAACATCATATTATGTTGAACATGTTGAATGAAATGTGATGAGATGAGGTATTTCTATGAATATAATGAATAACTTGACATGTATTTAACAGAGTTATGAATAATACAGGCTAAAACTCTGAAAAAAGGGTGATTTCTTTAAAAAATCCAAAGTCTTGACCCCAACGTACTGGGATGGAAAGCCTTAGTCTATGATTTGAACCTTGAACTTAGAAGGCTACATATTTGATATAAACATTGAGGATTGGACATTACTGACATCAATGTTACACACACATTGTGGATAAAAGTGAAATCTGATTTATCAGGAATTAAGTATTGATAACAAAGCCTCTGTGTAGACTATGTAATTTGAAATGCACAGCTATAGCCTGATAGCCGGTTACATTTTGCAAAGTAGTCATTAGATATCATTGTTAAAATACATGTATCAGGATATTGTGATCTTTAAAAAAAAATCACTGGATCTTAACAGCAGTTTGTAATATCAAACGATAATCAAGTTTCAATAGGTCTGGCCAATTAAATATTTATCATTTTTAAAATGATTGTAGAGACTGGAGCTTTTTCCTGGAGCGTTTTCAGTGAGGTACATACATTTGGTTGGTATCAAAATGAGCGGAATATGATTCTAAATAGGATGAAGTTTCAATGAAATGGTTTATTATCGTCTGTATAAATTACGGGGAAATCATTAAATCGGCAAAAATTTGACTAAAGCTTGCGCTAGCGCTTTTTGAAAAAAAAAGGTCTGAACATTTTTGAATGAATCTTATAGTTTACAACTTAGATCAGTAATAAAACAAGTAATAAAACAGTTGCTGGTGCTTGCAATAAACATATGAAATTATAACGTCAATACTAATACGATTTTTACCAATTCAGTCAAGAATTAATGTAAATTATATAACAAACTATATGAACAATCTCAACAACCCATAATTTTCACTGTTAAAAGGTACTAAATATAGGAGTAAACTCCTTACGTGCGTTAAATTAATCATATTTTGCTGATACAGCGTTTGTCCGACGTCGAGTATCCCATTTATAAGTAAAAGAAATGAAATAGGAACAGAAGTGATGACTGTTAATTTTCATATTTGTGTGTCATTCTTTAGGGGGTGGGGGGGGGGGCGTGCGGCAGGTATATCCCACAATATATAATCATGATGATTCCTGGCAGTATCTATGTAAGTCTGGACAACATATAGGGGTTGTATAATAACGTCTAACAGTCACTCTCCACCACTTAAATGGTCTAGTAGTGGTCATTTGCGCATCTTTGGACTCTGGTGAGTAATTTCCCACAGGTTTCTTAGGGTTTCCTTTCCAGCTGATCTAGCTCAATATTGGGAGTTGGGGAACTTTAGGGGCGTCTGGCAAGCACTCCCCACCACTTAAAACGTCTGGCATTGTCCATTCATGTACCTTGGGAATATGGCGAATCTTTTGATATAGGTTTCTAAGGGTTTCCTTTCCAGCTGAGCTAGCTCAATTTTTGGACCCCCTTTGGGGGCGTCTGGCGGGCACCCCCCCCCCCCCCCCCCCCACCACCACCACTTAAATCGTCTGGCAGTGGTCAATTGTGTATCTTTGGACTATGGCGAATCTTTTGATATAGGTTTCTAAGGGTTTCCTTTCCAGCTGATCTAGCTCAATATTGGGGGTTGGGGCACTTTAGGGGCGTCTGGCAAGCACTCCCCAACTTAATTAAAACGTCTGGCATTGTCCATTCATGTATATTGGGACTATGGCGAATCTTTTGATATAGGTTTCTAAGGGTTTCGTTTCCAGCTAATCTAGCTCAATTTTTGGACCCCATTTGGGGCGTCTGACGGGCACCCCCACCACTTAAAACGTATGGCATTGTCCATTCATGTACCTTGGGACTATGGCGAATCTTTTGATATAGGTTTCTAAGGGTTTCCTTTCCAGCTGATCTAGCTCATTTTTTTACCACTTTGTGACCTCCCCCTGGCCACACCCACCACATAGAACATGCCAGACGGTCAATTCGTTATATAGGACCATGCGATCTTTACATTCATGCACATGAAAATTGGTTTCCTTTCCAGCTAGGTTGACCCCCCCCCCCCCCCCCCGGCTCCCGGACTAATAGTAATGTGTGCGAGTACTTCACACACCATCAACGTCTTGAGTATGTATAGTGCGTATCACGGAGCGCTCACTGAAAACAGTCCAGGCAGTGGACTGGTTTCAAGGCAAAGAAATTTCATAATTGAGAAAAAAACAAGTTTGTTTAATTTCTCCATCTTTAATTTTGTCAACAATACATGTACATAATTATCCTTGTACAGTTTTACATGATATCCATTAGGATATCAGAATGTCAGTGATGTAGGGCTTATTCATTTCTCTACTAAATTGGTTGGAAAATAAAACAAGAAGCATTTTAAAATAAATTTTGAATAAATTTCCATAAATTATCATACCATAATCAATATTTCAGGCAAAATTCAGTGTAGAAGTTCAATGAATCTCACTGAGCTGCACAAGATAACAAAATCAAATTGCTCCATAAATAATGGAGGAGAAGCATTTTTTCTGTGATTTTGAATAAATATGCATAATCAGCGTATTTCTGCATAGAAGCTTTGAATCTCCCACATAGTGGCGAAACGTGACCCAGTCATTGAGGGGACACTGGCATCATTCATATATTCATATTTTATTTTTTCGTTCCCAACAAAATACAAATACAAAATAAAATTTTCATAATAAAACAATATACAATGCAATATTTATACAAAACATTGCATTTGAAACTAAGATAGATGAATACAATGATTAATACCTTTGAAAAGAAAAATGGAACAATTACGTATGAAACTTGATTTCCATTCTATGGAAATGGAGAGGTCCACTAAAAGCAGAGCTTGTTAATTGAGGACCCCTCAGATGATAATCACTGAGAAAAAGGAAAGAACATAAATAAACAAGAGAAGAAGGGGGCGCTGCTCTAACTCGATAAATTCAATATGAATTAACCCTCTTCTGTTATCCTTTCCCTCTTTTTTATTTTCTTTTTAATATTCGATTGGTGAAATGTGCCACCCCCCCCCCCTTCCAGTCGCCTATGAAGCTTCGCCCCTGATTCTGTGTTACTTATCTGGGTCGGAGTAATGTGGCCTGCTTATTATGGCCCTGATTTCACTCCTATGAAGTTTAAAGTTATCATGGTTATAAGTATTGAAAGGCAGTATAAATTAGACTCATTGAACAACAAAAGATTCTTATATGGCCTCTAAGTCTATTCATCATAAAGCAAAATAATGGTTAACTAGACTTCAACAACTACAGCTATACAGGTAGGCTGTAGAACCGTCATGAAAATGTGAGTGGCATCTACCAGAAGGGGCAAGTGGAATAATCTAAATAAAAAGGGGCACTCTTCAGATTTGAAAAGCCAATTGCCAAAATGGGAAAAGGGCAATGAGGGAAACAGACACTTTTCAGAAGTTAAAAAAGTTCATACATCAGATGTGAAATGGGGCACTTATCAAAATGGGAAAGGGGCATTTACAAGAAAGGAAAATTGTCACTTAGCAGAAGTAAAGAATGGGCACTCATTAGACTTGAAAAGGGGCACTTAACAAGAGGGGAAAAGGGACTTAATGGAAAGGAATAAGTAGAGAAGGGGGGCACTCATCAGGAGGGGAGAGGGCACTTTTAACAAGTAATTTATTTAAAAGAAAATGGGGCAACTCTCAGAGTTAAAAGGGGCACTTGGTGGGTGCTTGAAAAGTGAATGGGGTGGGGCACTGCGCCGCCTCTGGTAAAAAAAGGATATATAGGGAAATGTTTGTATCAGTACATCATCATTTCTTTCTTATGGGTTGTATGAGGAAGTAGAGAAGAAACTAAAACTTAATGAGCGGTGACAAAATGTAATAAATGAAGATATATTTGAGAAGCAGTCACAATCCTCTCAATGTATTATCTATGTTGATACAGTTATGGTAGCTGCTGTTTGAGGTAACAAGGAATATTGATGCTTAAAAACTACAATGAGTGCATGTCTGTCTTGGAGCGGGACTATGAAAAGCAAACTCCAGTGTCTGGTTTGTTCCTTTCAACGTTGAAATTTGAATTGTAGCTTGTTGGTGTGTGACTTCGAAATTCACGGCAGGTTAAGTATAATCAATGCATGTTTGCAGGCCAATTGAGAGTGTAGGACCCCCTTGACTCGTAATCATTGTGTCATCGTACATGTCTATCTCTATCTCCTTCTTCTCTATTGCCAATTGATTGTGGACGGTCACCCGTTCTTGGCCCCCCGGCCCGGCGAAACGCCAGTGTTTAAACCATGGACACATGGGTTGCCTAGTAGCTCCTTGGTTGGAGGTGCTTTCTTTCTATTCCGTGCATTTACAATAAATTTATTGTATGGAAATTAAAATTGTAAACAACATGCCTGGTTGACAAAGCATATAAGAGGTCCAATAAAATCAACCTGAAAAGGAAGCGAACCGTGGAAAATAGAGTGGCCTACAGTTTGTCAATTGGTGCATATTAAACATTATACGCCAGGAGCCTGTCCCAAAATAGTCACCTCATATGAGATTTGACCCCATAAAGTTAATTAGACCAGCCATTCACAACAGCTAATCGTCAGCCTGAACAAAGCTGTCATATGAGATTTGACCCCATAAATTTACCATCCATGTTATTCACAAAAGCTATTCGTCAGCCTGAACGAAGCTGCCGGGTTTGGCCCCAAAGCCCCTCCCCCTCCCCCAAGAGCCCCCAAGTCGGGTCGATTTCAACCCATCTAACGTATGCGCCAAACTTTGTCAGAAAGAAGTGGTATGACTATACATTACTAAAACACAACAACTGACAAAATTTTCAGTCGGGATGCATGGGTTGTCACTCGGACTCTAAAAATTGGGGTAATTTTGTTCCCCCTCAAGGCTTATGCAACAGATGTTGTCAGAATTAAGAGGTATAGGTGTACATTACAAAAATATAAAAACTGAAAAAAGTTTCCATCAGGGAGAGGGTGTATAACACGCCCCTGAAAATACACAAAATGCCCCTAAAATCAAGCTTTGCTGCCAAAAATGATCTGGATGTAGAGAAAAAAACATTTGCTGGCATTACAACCTTAATAACTTAAAGTGTCTCATTCAAACCGAGGGATAACCTCTCATTCCCGAGAGGTAGTGCTGAAAATTTATCTTTTGAGGTTGATATTCCTGAGGGTAAGAACTTTGTAGTTTGTCTTGTATAAAGACCACCTAGCACAGATGTGGCTAATTTTTTTTGATGATCTGGAATATTTTATGTTAACTGTCCATTCCTCTGGTAAATCTGTGTGTGATGGGTGATTTTAATATTGATCTGCTAAGCAAAAGTCCTCACTCTCTTCGCTTCCAAAATATTTTAGATTCAAATGCATTCAGTATAGTGGTTGATAAGCCGACCAGGATTATTGATCACTCGTCTTCATTGTTAGATAACATTTTTATGAAGACATTTCAAGGCCGTTTCCAGTCTGGCTTGTTTTATTTTGAAATATTTGACCATCTTCCGGTGTTTTGCATATTTCATGGTTTTAAAACCAATGTTTTTCCCATTACTGATGAAGCGGTCTTTCGTCTGAACACAGATTTACTTTCAGAAGATTGGGATGATGTTCTTTCCTGTGACAATGTTGATAGAGGTTATGACATTTTTTGACCAGATTTCATTACTTTTTGAATAAACATTTTCCATATGAGAAAAACTAAAAACAAGAAAAGAGGATTACATCCATGGGTAACCATGCAGGGATATTCTCCAATCAATAAAAATGAGAAATATTCTTTATAAACGTAGTATTAAGAATTCAACGCATGAAAATATTGACAAATACATGAAAAAATATCGGAACAGACTGACGTCAATTATAAGTTACTCCCGTAAGTCATATTACTCCACACAATTTGAATAGGCAAGGGGCAATATGTCCTCTACGGAAAACTGTCAAAGATAAATTACGGAAGCATGGCAACATTACTACCCGAGAAATGTTTACTCATGATGGAAAAGAATTTACTTCTGCAGGAGGTAGAGAAAATGGATTTAACAACTATTTTACTAATGTTGGTTCAAATCAAGCAAAGTTAATAGATACAAACGGTACCCAATTTTCGGAATTATCTACACAATTCATCCCAATTTTCTAAATTCTTTAAGACAACATCTAGAAATCTTCAGTATAGTGAGTTTGCTTAAAAATAGTCACTCCTGTGGCCATGATGACTTAAGCACATTCCTGTTAAAGCAGATTATAAAACGGGTTCAAGAATGTAGCCATCCTGATTGGTCAAATAACACCACGTGACCGTGCAAAAAAGGTACTAACGCACAGCAAAAAGGTACTAACGCACGGCTGAGCTGCGCGTACGTGTACCTCTGGTGCGTGCAAACTTAAAACGCAATGAAATCGCATAGTTTAATTGTGATTTTAGCGCAGAAACGCGCATGACTTTTATTGGCTGCGCTTATGTGATGTCATCCAGGAAAGCAAATGGCAGCCTCCATGACTGTGCGACTGTTGGCGTTTCTATGGGGTTCGTAAACAATTTTATAGACCCCATAATCATATTGCCTACCCGTTTTATAAAACTATTAATACATGGTTGTGAGTTCGTGCGTTAGTGCGATCCGGCAACACGCAGGTTTTTATCGTGGTGTCCAACACACTCGGCTTGCGCTTCGTGCGTATAGTAAACCACGATAAAAATCTTTGTGTTGTTAGATCGCACTCCCAACCATGTATTAATAGTATATTACTGGCTCAATTATAACCCTAGTGGTACACATCTGTAATCTCTCGTCGTCAACAAGAGTGTTTCCTTCTAGTTTCAAACTAGCCAAAGTGATCCCGATTCATAATAAATATGATGCACTGTTCGTTTCTAATTAGGATATACCTATTTCAGTATTACTAGTACCTAGCTTGTCTAAAATTTTAGAGAGAATTGTTTATAATATTCTCTCTGATTTTTTGGATACCGTAATCACAAATACCTAAATTCTGAACAATATATAATTATATGTGGATTTAGGCGATGCCACTCTACCGACCTTACAGTGTTAAAATTTTACGACCGTGTATCAACTGCCCTAGTACCTCGTGAGCATGCTGTTTGCGTATTTATGGATCTCAGTAAAGCCTTTGATACACTTGATCACTCAGTTCTATAGGAGGCGTTGCGCTGCAATGGTTTTCAAAATAGTTATCTATGAGAAGGCAATATACCCATTGCAATTGTACAAATTCAGATGTTACTTTATAAAATGTGGTGTCCTACAAGGATCTCTAGGCCCGCTGTTATTTCTCATTCACATTAATGATATTTGTGATGTATCAGCAGATTGGCATTATACCTTATGTGCGGATGATACAAGTGTCTTTTTGTCACGTTGTGATATCCCAACTCTGGGTAGAGTATCCCTTTAAGCTTATGTTGCCATACCTCAGCATGTGATTACATTATCCATATATTGTACCTGTATTATGATCATATTTGCCTTTTAATTCTGTTATTGTTATTATACTTTTTCCCTTTTTCGTAATAATGATCATACTATTCAATACCATGTACCATGCAGAAATCAATCAATAAATAAATGAGTTAATTACACATAATTTATCAAGAGGGGAAAATGGACTTCATGGAAAGGAAAAGTGGAACTTATCAGAAATAAAAGGGGCATTTATCACTAGGGGAAAGGTATTAAATGGAAAGAAAAAAGGGCACTTATCAGAAGGGGAAAAGAGCACTTATTACAGGTAGAACAGTCACCCTTTCTTGGCCCCTGGCGAGATGCCAACGTTTAAACCATAGACACATGGGTTGCCTAGTACCTCCTTGGTTGAATGCTTTCTTTTTATTTTGTGAATTTACAATGAATTTATTGTATAGATATAAATCTGTAAACAACATGCCTGGTTGACAAAGCATATTAGAGGTTCAATAAAACCAATCAGAAAATGAATGCGAACCGTGGAAACAGAGAGTCCCATAGTTTGTCTCTCTCTATCTCCTTCTTCTCTATTGCCAATTGATTGTGGACAGTCACCCGTTCTTGGCCCTCGGCCCGGCGAACGCCAGTGTTTAAACCATAGACACATGGGTTGCCTAGTACCTCCTTGGTTGACTGCTTTCCTTTTATTTTGTGAATTTACAATGAATTCATTGTATAGATATAAATCTGTAAACAACTACAGGGGGCAGGGTTGACAAAGCATATTAGAAGTTCAATAAAATCGATCAGAAAATGAATGCGATCCGTGGAAACAGAGAGTCCCATAGTTTGTCTCTCTCTATCTCCTTCTTCTCTATTGCCAATTGATTGTGGACAGTCACCCGTTCTTGGCCCTCGGCCCGGCGAAACGCCAGTGTTTAAACCATAGACACATGGGTTGCCTAGTACCTCCTTGGTTGACTGCTTTCCTTTTATTTTGTGAATTTACAATGAATTCATTGTATAGATATAAATCTGTAAACAACTACAGGGGGCAGGGTTGACAAAGCATATTAGAAGTTCAATAAAATCGATCAGAAAATGAATGCGATCCGTGGAAACAGAGAGTCCCATAGTTTGTCTCTCTCTATCTCCTTCTTCTCTGTTGCCAATTGATTGTGGACAGTCACCCGTTCTTGGCCCCCCGGCGAAACGCCAGTGTTTAAACCATAGACACATGGGTTGCCTAGATTTATTGTATCGATATAAATCTGTAACCAACATGTCTGGTTGACAAAGCATATTAGAGGATCAATAAAATCAATCAGAAAATGAATGCGAACCGCGGAACCGTGGAAACAGAGTGGCCCATGCAGAGTTTGTCAAATGATGCGTACTAAACATTAGACGTGTAAGGCCTTTTTTACCAGCGTATTTGAAATTTTATTTGGGGGAGAAGAGATGCATCAAGCACAAACAAAGGGCCGTGAACCAGAATAGCCTGGTGGTTAAGTCGCTGCCCGGCAAGCAGTAGATGACAAGTTCGAATCCCGCTGGTTCCAATTTTTTCTGACTTGTGTTTTTCATTACAGATCGAGCATACGATCTTTAACACTGGGAGTAAAATGCCTAAAAATTTGTTTACAAATTAAAAATTCCTCCCATCAAGCTTCTTCGTTTACTAACCATTGTCTACGGCGGACCGTTTGAATATTAATGAGTCAGAAAGAAGAGGATCTTGGGTATTTGATTCCAGTTCATCGTTACTTGGCCGTGAACCAGAATAGCCTGGTGGTTAAGTTGCTGCCCGGCAAGCAGTAGATGACAGGTTCGAATCCCGCTGGTTCCAATTTTTTCTGACTTGTGTTTTTCATTACAGATCGAGCATACGATCTTTAACACTGGGAGTAAAATGCCTAAACATTTGTTTACAAATTAAAGTTACGAATTGTAAAAAAACATTTAAATAATACGACCAAAATACCACAAACAACCCCCCCCCCCCCCCCCCTCATGACAATCTGGGAACAATTTAACCACTTAAAAAAAAAAACCCAGCCTTGATGCTCGACTGAGTGGAAAATCACGGAGAAAAGCGCCGTCAAACAAACGGACAGACACACAGCCAAATTATAGTAATGGTTATTGAACAGCCTCACGGCAAGATATGTATCAACAAGAGATGGAGCTATGAAAAATCACTTGCTTATGGCAAATCTTTGAAAACTACCAGGCAGTGTATCTTACTAAAATTCGGGAAACAACTGCCTCACCAAAATAGGCATACATGCATAATTTCGCAATGGGCCGCTGACGACCTGACGTACCCGAATATCACAATTCCAGTTTCTAAAGAATTTTGAAATTTTATCACACGTGTAGTGATCACGTCATGTGATCACGTCATAAAGTTAATTATAAGAGATAGAAATAACAAATAACCCACCTACTCCACCGTTCTGTCTTCATATCTGACACATCGTCCACCATTTGTGATTAGAAAGTCCCCCCTTAAAAACCAATGGAATGCAAAGAACTGGGATTGACAAAATTACTCGTTTTGTTGCAACAGTTTTCTTTATAATGAACGAAGTTCCTCTTTACCACGATATTGAGTTCTATAATCTGATTTTATCAAACTACAGGGCCCTTCTAAATAATTCATTACAAAGGTTTTTTAAAGAGTACATGTATTAAACTAAGAAAAACATTTCCATGAAAAGAGAAATGCTCAAATATATAAGGATTTGACTTTTTTAAAATTCGGTTGAGGTGGGAAACGTAGACAACAACGTTACAGTAAAGACGTGCAAAGATGTTTCTCTTGACTCTAAATATTGCCAGAGGCTTGCCCGAGGCTTGCCCGACATAGCAACAACTAATGTATACAAAATGGATTCCATCCAATTAGAGATGCCATTATGCATAGCAGGTGCACTTTTAAGTGCACCTGTTATGTACCAACTGTAGTTGATATATGTACATGGAAGTAGGGGGTTCTGGAGAGAAACATGCATAAAGTGAAATACATGTATATATTAGTAAACAGGTATGTTGTTTACCAGAGACAATGTATCTCAATAACCAAGCAAGATTAATTTATTAATTTCTCCCTAAATAATTAAGCTTTATTTTTTTCTTTTCTCTTTCAAGCTCTCTCTCTCCCTCTCTCATGCGACTGTACACTGTAAATGTGATACATGTACATGCATCTTACTGCAGGTCTATGAATGTTATCCACTTACAATCAGACGTCGAAAAAGAAAAAAAAATGACTGAGTACATGTAGTGTTTTCCTACTTCGTCTTGAATACAAAGTTAAAGGAGAATTAACACTAGAATATAAATGTACTTATGTTCAAAGGTGTAATATATTCTTAATCATTGACCTGATCACTTTAGAAATAAAATATCAGAAAAGGATTTAAATCAAGACATTCTAGCACACGGTATCATCTGCTAACACTTCATGGGGGCTGCCATTTTCTTGATGACATAGAGTTGTACATGAACCATTGGAGACCGTTCCGGTAGGGAAAATATTTTTAATCCACGAGCTAAATTGCTTCTTTGAATATATCATAAAGGAAATGTGAGAAAATTACAATGCCCCGACCGGGATTCGAACCCGGGACCCTGTATTACATGACCAGTGCTCTTCTATTATAAAAAAGCCCCATATATGATGGAAAATACATAACGGGTGTATACATTTATTTTAAAATTTGAAATTTATAGATTTTTTTTAAATTCTCCGGTTTTGCTAACTGGAAATCAAGTTCTTGGTCTTGCCTGGCAGAGCAGAACATAATTTATACAACGCACATTCTGACTTTTGAAGTCCATTATCTCAAAGCAGGTGAATGCATAGTTTGTCACTATTGACGCTTGGGAAAGTCATCTATAAATTTGAATTAATTCGCTCCGTCACGTACGTCAAAGTATCAAGAAAATAGATTGAAAATTATTTCAAAGAAATATAAAACACATTTTCGTTTTTAGAATATATGTATATATCTGTTAAATATTTTAAATGTCAGATGGAGTTTTGTATCAGGAAGAAAGACAATTTTGCATTCGGATTAAAAATATCTTTATGTACACATAAATAAGAAAATGGCAGCCCCCTGGTATCGCTAGCAGACGATAAATCTTGCTGAGAAAATCCTGATTTATACCCATCTCGTATATTTTAATGCAAAACTACATAGGGCTACAAGGAGGAATAGATTACATCTTTGAATATGAGCACATTTATATTTTGAGGTTAATTCCCCTTTAAGGTGGATTCCACCTTCCATTGGGCATTTCTTGTTTATAAAGAACACTGTTAGAACAAACTTGGTTTTAACAAGTTTTATCGGTCCCACTTATTTGTATGCTATTGTTTTTTAGCCCTTGGTCCCAAGGTTTTTGTTATAACTTGGTGTCACTGTACGTGTACATGTATCAACAAGCTTATTTTGATTAAAAGGAATACCTACAATTGTACATATGCTTGTACAAATACTTTCAAACAATGTTCAAAAACTTTTGGTGGCGACCAGACTTGAAAAAAAAAAAAGGAAAACTGAACACTTCATGTTATTTATTCCTCTTATTTGTTTATTGCAGTGAACATGATTATGCAATGCTTTGCAATAATATTCTATGGTGTGCAAAACATAAACATAAAAATATATACTCTAGAATTGAATGAAATATATCCAGTTGATAATTCTTTTTAAAAATCAAGGAAATAAATTCCAAGGTAACACATACATCACACATCAAGAATTTTACAACATGTAAAAGGCAAAATATAATTCGTATATACAAGGTTTTTACAGATAAAGTGCAAGACGTGTATACAGAATTATGTTTGAGAGAACAATTTTTGGATTTCTTCATCGGAAATTGCAAAAAACTTGGCATAAAATGGGGGAGCAGATAGTGGCCAGCAGCTCCTCATTAACTTACATAATGATGAAAAAGAATTTAGCAAACATGATTACAAAATAATCACTCCTTATTTCAATTGATTTTAAGTATATATGTTTCAAACAAACTAGGCAAGACTTTTTATAAGTACAGTTTAAATATGAGAGGCGCGTGGATCCATCTCTCCCTTATACATTTTATACTTTCGTAGCACTGAAAAGGAATTTGAATGAAGATGTATTTACAGTGAATATATAGAACACATAAGTACACTACACTGGAAACTCAGAGATCTGATATAACAATATTCCTGACATAACAAGGTAATATTCGGGTCCCAGCTCTTTATATTCTATTATTTTAACCCGATATCACAAGATTCCTGCTATAACAAAGTAATTGATGATCCCAAGGATCTCGTTATACTGACTGTCCACTGTATTGAGTTGCATAACAATGTCAAGTATGGCACTAAGAGTCAATCTTTTTTAAAAAATGGCCTCTACTTCTACACAAAGCATGGTTATGTCCCTTATGAGAAACTAAAATATTTTCATCTCTACAGATTTTCTGGCCATCAAATGCACACAGGGAAGCAATCACCTCTTTTTGTCTTGAATATCACATGTGCATATATTGAATATCTGTGTACTAATTTTTACTTACCCCTTTTGTAAGGTTACAATTTCAGACACTGGCCATTTCAGAAATCACCACTTGTTCAAGTGTTGCCGAACTCGACGACAATAATAAAAATCATAGTTCTATTCCTGTCTATTAAGACAGTACATGAAAGCACAGTCTGGTTTAGAGACAGGCTCTACATTCACACAGAACAGATTTAGCCATAAAATCTCTGTACACCTTCTGTAACAAAATGACATTGAAACGTGTATAACTCGTATAGATATCTCACGACTGTACAACTTATGTTACAAATTAAATAACTGATTAAATCATATGTACACCAACTACAATAGCCATAATTCTATAATGTAATAAATGTTTCAAAAGTTTTCAAGGATTAAAATGTGCAGACCATTTTACAACATTTTAACATAACTGATCTACATGTATAGTATAACAGAGCTTTCATACAATAACCCTTGCTGTGTACTGTGTAAGCTGCTTCTAATTTGTTCTCAAGGGATAGTTGAGTTCTGGGAAAGGTGAATTTGTGAGCTTTCTCATTCCTTTTATGTCAGTTTGGAAGAACATCAGAATAGACAATCCCCTGAAAAGGATTGCTCTTCAAATGCCCTCATATTCGAAATATGACTAGAAATAGCTGAAATGTTCGGCCGAAACATTCACGCCACTTGTGTGTGTAGTCCCATATACCGATTTCTGTGTGTAGTACATGTGCTTTTCAGGGAGATTGGGTCAATTTCTTATCTGTTCCGATGATTTAAAAACAAAACGGTATAAAACAATTCTTATGTAAACATGGTCAACCTTTCCCAAATGCTTTGAGTTTCTTTCTCAATTCAATCTCACAAGAACTCAACTATCACCAACAAGGTGTTCCTGTACAGAATATCGCATGTGTGGACACAGCAATGGCTTCTTGATTGAATATAAGGTCACGTCACAAGTATACAGTATTCTGTTCATTTGGTGAACATTCATGAAGTTAAATAAATTTTGAAATTTGTATACATCCTATTTTCTTCATAATTCATTGACGGCATAGGGGATAGATTTAATTTGGGGGGAAGGATTCAGTTTACCAGAGTGCACCAAGATACTCACTTTTCCTCCCAAAGAGCTGTGTAGATTACGTTTAGCACATGATTTCAGTTCCAGCACAGTGGGATAGCATTTTGAGAAATTGGTTTCCATACATCGCATGGAATGGTAAACAAAAAATAAGCTACGGGAATGAAAATACTGAAGCCTGGTACAAACTTTTCTTTATCAGCATTGATTGGTTACATGTGTTAAATGAAAAGACGACCACACGTGATGCCAGCACGTTAGTGGTCAATATATAAATTTTGTTCTCGTTTTCTTTTAAAGCAAGCAGTGCAGCTTTCAATTTCATTATAATAAGCAGTGAAAGTGTGGGAATAGATATCTTTTATGCTACAAAATGGAGAATGAAAGATATTGACATATCATCTTCAGTGCTACACTAATCATTTCAGTATTAAAAGGCGAGAATTTCATTCAATATTCTGGGCAATATTCACATTACACATACCTTACAAACTAAAACAGTTTAAAATTAAAATTACTTGAAATCCTCTTTTGGTATGCCTTGTGGAGTTGACATGTCAACTCCATGAGTTATTTATTGCGCTGTTTGGTCCATTACTCAAGACAGTCAAATCTAACAGGACAAAAGGTATTGGTGAAAGACAGTAACACGTGATGGATCAGTCCAAACAGCTTGCTTCTACCATGGCCTCGTTCCACCTAAACACAGAAGAAAAATACAACAGGCGAAAATGGAACATCAATGTTTGCTGAAGGACAAAGAATATTTACTTTCATCTATTTATGTTAAAGAATCAATTGTTCAGATGATTTCAGACAAAAAATTGTGAGACTTTGACGTCCATGGGCCATTCATTCAACAGTGAAAAAGAAAATTTGCCTCACGCCTTGACAAACTTGGAACTAAACTGTCTCTCCGTTTATTTATATAGATCTCATGCTCGAAGTGCTTTTAAATCCAGCTTTGACAAAAGACATTCCAGACTACATGAATCTTCGACCCGGTCGGAATTTATGCCTCTGCCATTACCAAATTGGAAAATGTATGGCATACATGTACACTCTAAAAAGGATTGGTCCAACAAAATTACAAATCTTTTCACTTAAGCACAGGAGACAGAAAATTAATTTCATTTCATTTTCATCCTGTACAAATAAAAAACTTACCATTGATGACTTACAATCATCAAATACACCAAGGAAATAGATATTTTATAGGAAATAGATATTTTATAAACAAGTTCTATTACAATGCAACTGCATCACCAGTTCTCATCTTTATCTGCACGTGGCAGAGGCGCTCTAACACTTTCAGTATCCTACCTTGCACAGGCTTCAGGAGTCTCGGATCTTAGGATGTGCTTCATGCGTCCCTGGGTCAGTTGGAGAATCAGGCCAGGCTCAAATCCTTCAAATTGCTGGTGGGAGAAAAATCAATTGAGTGAATTATTGGCAGTCTTTTCACTTTTCTTCAAGCAAAGATAGTTTTTTATGTCCTGAAAGCTGGAAACTAAGATTAGAACGAGTCACTCATGAGTCCTACAGACGTACAGCAACTCTCAAGATGGTACAGCAACTCTCAAGATGGTAGGAGTAACAAACATGAGATTCATTTCCTGTAACCAGGCTATCTAATGTGAACTGAATGGTTTCCAAGAGTACAATAAATTCCAATTTTATGAAGTCAGAAAAGAGTGATTAGCATTCTGTGGTACACTTAGACCCAGCTCACACAAGGATGGACTTCTCCGAAAACAGTTTCAGCAGAATACTAGCGAAGCAATCTACGTAAACCATTTTCTAAGGAATGTGTGTTGTTTACCTGGTTGATAACGCAAACGGCGTAGCCAAGTAGTGGTGTGCTGGACAGCGCGACCACATCCTCGCTGGCCTTGTAGGTGTAGAGGACCTTGTCTTTGATGCGATACCACATACGCTTCCAGTCTTTCTTCCTAATCCTCAGCCAAAGGTAGCCGCTCATCGAAGAATTGGATTGATCCTTGGCACTCACCTGCAAGAAAAATAAAAAATATCAAAATTACTCCCCATTCAGATGCCAAAACATGTTTTTTTTTTTTTCAAATCGCTCGTACAAAACGAATCCACACACTCCTGAACATTTGCTGCAATACGTTCACATTATACATGTATATCGTATATCATACATAATTGATAACGGTCCTAGCTTACAATTAAACATAGCATACCTTCAATGCACTTGGTCTGACTGGCTGCCTGTTGGATTTCCTTCTCTTGGTCTTGTTACTCTTGTTCTTGGTCCTCTCTTTTCCTTCTTTTCCATCATGTCCTTCCTTCTGCTGAGCTATAAGGTACCAAAACAAAACCCCAGATTAATTTGTTTGCTCCTTGACTGTACCTGACAATATCAAATTCAAATATGTGACCCGTCACGACAAAGTGAGACAGAAGTCGCTGGGCTAGAACTTGAGAAAATTGGGCAAATCTTGAAAAACTTTTAAAAAAAATTTCCTTCAATGAATTGAATCCCCAATGTTTCATGAATGCTCTGTAAAAAAAATAGTCCTAAATATAACTAGAAAGGATAGAAAAAGCATTTTTTCTGCTAGTATTTTTTTCAGTCAACTATTTTTTCGGACAGCTGCTCGAAAAGAAAGCCATCCGCTAGGCCCCGCCCCCTAGCTACGCGGGGCTTAGTTCATTGGATGTACGCAGTCGCGTGATCTCTGTAAAAGAATTTGCAACTATCTTTGTGATTGTCTTGTGCTACGATCGGGTTAACTAGAGCGGAGTGAAAAGATGACTTTCAAACGACACTGTTTTACACGATAAGGGTAAATAAACCAGAAAGAAAAGTACCTTGTAGAGATTATGAAACAAGCATGTAAATTAGGACAGAGGGAGAAAAAAAAAATCATATCGTCTCGCACTGGAGGTGACTTAATCCTTGTTCTTTGAAAGGGGTAAATTCCATACCTATTTATAACATGGAGGAAAGAAACGAAACTAGAGCAGACAGAAACAACTTTCAAGCTAAGACGCAGTTTATCTTCATCATGTTCGCTTCCAAAACAAAGTGTCGAAATTATGATACAGGTGAAAGATTTAGGAGAGAGAATTGTCTGGGCGTTAATTCTACAAAAAGTAATTTTCTTCAAAGCTCTAGTTAACGAAAGCAGAGCAAAGACGCAGTTTATCTTCATCCTGCTGTTTAACAAAATAAGCAGCAAATTCTGTAACTCTTAACAGCAGGAAAGAAAATAAAGTTAGCTTTGTAACCAGAAAGAAAGGACCTGTATGAAGATTATGAAACAAGTGCCTGATTTTTGTAAAGCTCAAGTTCAAAGCTAAGACGCAGTATATCTTCATCCCGATGTTTAACACGAGTATAATAAGCAGCCAATTCTGTAAATATTTTAATAGCAGAAGAGAAAAGAAATTTGCTTTTGAACCAGAAGGAAAGAGATACAGGTGCATGATTTAGGAGACAGGAAAAAAAAATCACTCGTATGTGTTAATTCTTAATCTTCAAAATGCGGCAGATTTTAGCTCTTTCACAAAACGAAAATTAAAATTGTTAACTTTCTTGTGGGCGTTAAAGAGTAGTCTTTATGAAAAAAAAAAATTAAAAACATCTGACATTTTTTTTCTTCTAAGCTCTAGTTAACAAGAGCAGAGCAAAGACGTAGTTTATCTTCTTCCAGCTGTTTAACATGACAATCGGCCAATTATGTACCTCTTTTAACAACCGAAACTTCGCTTATAAACCAGAAAGAAAAGGACCCGTTTTGAGATTATGAAACAAGTGCGGAATTTAGAAAGGACATAAGAAAAAAAAAATCAATCGTCTCGTCATGAGGTGACGTAATCCTTGTTCTTTGAAAGTGGCGAATTCTAACCCGTTTAAACCCATCCTTGTTTAATCCGGTAAAATGCAAAGAGCAGACAGAAAAGAAATTTAGCTTCCAAAACAAAATTAAGAAAAATATACCGGTGTGAGATTAAGGAGAGAAAGAATCATCAGGGCCTTGATTCTACAAAAAAACAGGGTTTTTTTCAAAGCTCTGGTTAACTAGAGAGCAAAGACGCAGATTATCTTCATCCTGCTTTTTAACAAAATGACGATAAGTGGCAAATTCTATAACTCTTTTTAACAGCAGGAAAGAAAATAAAGTTATGTTTGTATCCAGAAAGAAAGGACCTGTATGAAGATTATGAAACAAGTGCCTGATTTTTGTAAAGCTCAAGTTAACTAGAGCGGAGAGACACGATAACTTCAAAGCTAATAAGATGCAGTTTATCTTCATCACGCTGTTTAACAGTATAATAAGCGGAAAATTCTGTAAATATTTTAAGCTGAAAAAGAAATTTCTTATGAAACAGATGGAAAGGGAACTCTGGCAAGATTATGCTACAGGTGCATGATTTAGGAGAGGAAAAAAATCAAGAATCGTACGTGTTAATTCTTTTATCTTCAAAATGCGGCGGATTTTATAACTCTTTCACAAAAACAAAAAGTGTTAATTTTGTTGGCGTTAAGAGTAGTCTTTATGAAAAACACAAACAGAATTAACTCCTTGCCCATGGGAACCAGGTGGTCCCTGTATTAACCCTATGGAAATGAGAAAAAGCAGTAGGCAAGGGTCATTCAAAATTACATGTTTGATACATGGACAGGTGTGTGATTTAGAAGTCCCGAGAGAGAATTGTCAGGGCGTTAAATTTTACAAAAAGCAGTTATTTTTTGTCTAAGCTCTAAGTTAGAGCAGAGGAAAGACGCATTTTCTCTTCATCCAGCTGTTTAACAAAATAATCGGCCAATTCTGTAACTCTTTTAACAACCGAAAAGAAAGTTACCTTTTTAACCAGAAAGAAAAGGACCTGTGTTGAGATTATGAAACAGGCGCATGATTGACATAGAGAGAAAATCAATAATCGTTTCGTCATGAGGTGACCTAATTCTTGTTCTTTGAAAGAGGTAAAATTGTATACTGCTTTAACATGGTGAAAAGAAAAGAAATTTAGCGTTTAGAAACCAGTAGATTGTATACATTTTTTTAAAAGGTGCAATGAACTAGAGCAGGGTTAAAAGATTTCATTATGAAGCTGTTTAAACCCAGCATTATTTAATCTTGCAAAAAAAGTAAAGAGTGAACAGAAAAGAAATGTATCTTTCAAAACAGAATTAAAAAACTTTCCAAATGATACATAATTTGATTGAGAGAGAATTGTCAGGGCGTTGATTTGACAGACTTAAAAACCTTTTGACTTTATATAAACTATAGCCAGGTTATTCAACCCTTTGTGGAAAAAAGTACATGTATACTGGCATAGGAACGGCTCACCAAAAAACTGAAACTACTTGCTTTGCTACCCCTTAAAGTGTTAAAATTTATCACTGAAATGAATTAAATTCATGTTTTCATGGGAAGAGATCATAAACAAACATAACTAGTTTTTATTCAAATTGATAATCGGTTGCTAAGGCTTTCTCTCAAATCTAGTTGACATTACAAACTGAAAATTGCTGCATGTAGGTAAAACGGAACTTTGGAAGCATTTTTCTCGAAGAAATACTTTTCCAGAGTCCTACTATGTTGAAGTTCAAAAGCTATTATCTCCACTAATACTCTCTAGAATTGAACTATATATCAAATTAAAGCTAATGAAACGGAATAATCAATAAAGTGAAATTCCAAAAATGCGACTTCTGTCTCATTTTGACGGAGGGTCACATATGTGGTATCTGTTATTTTGAATGCCAAAGTAACTGAAATTACAGATTCAGTCAAAATCAAAGATTTCTATGTCAAATATCCTTTTTGTTGCTTGATTTGTACTGAACAAGGTAAAACAAGGGCCTGAAGAAGTTTGCCGAACAGCAAGCAAAAGCTTACCCAAAAAACATTTTTTTCGCTGATTGTGCTAAAAGGCTTTTTCAAGATTTTTTGTATAATAGATTTTACTATGGCAGAGAGTACTTCCACTACATAACCTACAATTCCCTATAAAATATGCAAATAGGAATATATCTCACTGGAACATTGTGTAGAAACTTAGTGCAGAAACCAAAATTAAAAATAGCATCCCTGAATGGCGATGGAATACTTACATACAACCAGTGTTTCATAGCATTTATCACACACTCTCGCTTCCTTATCCGACAGATACATCAAAGGTGCTTTATTCTTGGAACAATGGCCACATGTCACCTACACAAGAAAACGAAAACATGAACACATTTGCATTGAATAGTATTGTAACAGGTAAAGTTTTTATTACCATTCGTCAAACATTAGGTTAATTTTTCTTGCAGTTGGTAAGAGCGTGGGCATCGTCTCATCAAACCGTCACAAGTACAAGTCTGCCGAAATCCCATTGAAACGCATGTTAATTTCAATACACGCATTTCAATGGGATGTCGGCGAAACTTGTACTAATGGTTTGATGAAACGCTGCCCAGATCCAGTTACATACATCGAACGAGATTCCATTTGTAAAAGTAGATTCCATTTATGAAAAGCAACTGGCAAATGTGAGCGTAACAGTGAGCCATCTTTGAATGCAATGATATCCATTTAAAACTTTCACGAACCAAGACTGAATATTGGACAATCCCAGAGAGCAGTTAACCTGCACGAAGTCACAACTTTCAAGATCCCTTACCCTCATATGTAACAGTTTAGAATACTCTTTAGAATCAAGAATTACCAAAATATATATAAATTTGCAGCAAGAATTCAGTAGAACCCTGTTTTTTACAATCCTTTAAAGTGTCACATTATACAATTTACCATTTATATCCCTTTTATACCAAAGTCCTGTCTGGAGTGGCACCTGAGAATTACCCTGGTAAGGTGTGGTATGAAAGGGGTATTAGTGAGGAGCCCTGGGGGTGCTTCTTTAAGTGTCTTGTCAGTATTTTTACCAACAAATTTGCTCTCAGCCAATCTGATGCAAGGATTTCAGTAGCTTAAAACTGGTCATTGATGAAAAATTTTATGAAACGGGGGCCCTGGCTTACCTTGCCACATGCCCTGCAATGATGTCTTCTCCATGTTATGGTGAACTCACTGGTACAGATCATACACATGGTGACCCTACTGTCTGGTATCCACAGGGGTGCCTTACGACCAAGGCTCGATGTGTCTCCCTCGCACAAAACCTACAAACAAGGCAGGCAAAATGTTAATACACGTCTCGTAACATTTACGAGGAATCTTAAACCCGACATTGAAAAACACATCACATGACACGGATGTTTATACAATGAAAGAAATTTTCATACATGTTTCGCAGCATAAATAAAAGATCAAGTTTTAAGTTGTGGCATCTGCTTGCATCCTCTGTATGATTTGTTGGGTCACACCATCCTTGGTAGCTCAAGTATGGGGTGGAGTAATTAATGCACACCTTGCATTAATTTCAGGTGGCAACTGGTAAGAATGGTGCAAAAACCCCTTTACCAGTATACTGCCTGAAATAATGCACGATGCCCATGCTGAAGTGAAGATTCCTTCTCCCTGTCGAGTGGTACCAGTCTTTGTTCCCTTCATAATAGTGCCAGACAATATCGATCACAGAGTTAACAAAATATTTAATGTTCCTGAATTAACTTCAACACAATCTAGTTAAAGCAATCAGCCTCGATCATGTCGTACAATCAAGGTTAATTTAGATTTGGTGACCGATTCGAGTCTACCTTGGGGGGTCAAGCAAAATGACTTACTTTGTGTTCTGGTTTGATGAGGGTTTCAAAGGTGCTTTTCTTGTTCTCGTACTCGTCTATCGTCTTGGTCAGGGCATTGTACCAGGAGTCACAATCTTCCTTGGACCTGAGGAAATTACATTAATTTCAACTTTAGTACATGACATAATAAATTGAGCCATTTCGGGAAATGCTTTGAAGGAAATCTATTTTTAATACAAACAGAATCGCAGTATCTGGAACACTGCCACTTCTCTGTAAAATTTAAGCACATGAGGAAAAAAACAGGTTTTCTTAAAATGGCTTTTAAAACAGACATAATTCAAAGATTCGCCACCATTATAAGTTCCATATACAGTGAAACCTGTTATATAAAGACCACTCAAGGGAGACAAGAAAAGTGGTCTTTATGTACAGGTTACTTCAATACAGGTTTCCATGAGAAACACTAAGGGAAACAGAAATTATGGCCTTTATAGACAGGTGGTCGCTAAAGCAGGTTTGACTATCTTGGCAGAAAAAAGTATCAATGATTTGCCAGAAGGGCGTTCACACTGTTAAAACTGTTAAAAGCCCTTCTGGCTCTCAACAGATGACATAGTACAAATGAGATGACTTACGATGCAAGCAGAGTGAAGGACCTCTGTACACTAATGATCTCCAGTTCATTACTCTCTTCTTGGCTAGATCGGTTCACCTGAAAAAAAGGACAAAAATTAGCATCGAGAGTAAGCAATAGTGTACAAATATAAAAAGGCTCGATGTCAATCTATTGCAAAATTTTTAATTTGTCTAAAAACTAGACCAGAATAAGGCATTATGTATATAGTGGAACCTCATTGTATAGAACACTTAAAACAAACTCGTATCAAGGTAATTTTGGCAGCCCCACTTCTGTGTATTCCATCGTTTTTTTTAGCCCTGATATAACAAGGTTTCGAAATAAAGAGGTAATTTCCTTGGTCCCAGGGAGTTCGCTATGAGGTTCCACTGTACCTAGTAAGTATTTTCTGATTAATTTTAACACTGAATATCTTAAAACATGTTTAATTTCATTTATCATCAATTATTAATATATTTCTATGAGTGCTGACCATTCCTCTCTCATTTGAATGAAAATCACTGCACAATTTTGAGACATTAGTCTTTCCCCATGCTAATAGCTCCCGAATATAGGTAGTCTAAAATTGAACCATGTGAACTCACCTTCATTCCTGCGAGAGAAAGTTCATTGTTGAGTTTGAATTGACCAGGAGGGAATGGTGTTGTGTGGAGTAGAATATCACTCAGCTGAAAGTAAAAATTTACATGAAAGTTAATTAAAAACTGGAAACATATTTCTCGGTACCAGGTTATTGTTTGACCACTATTCGTAAAAATTCCAATTACAAAGGACTGCCACTTCTAAGTTCTTGAACATTCTAAAAACGTTTATTACACAATAAAAAAATGTCTTTGTGAATAGATGAAAAATGGAGTTCTACTTATCAGGATACAGGATATAAGCTCCTGTCAGATCTCTATGTTCATCCAACTCTGGTTCTTTTGTTCCAAAATCTGCAAAAACATTGGGGGGGGGACAAGCTTTTGCCCACGGTAGTCCTGCTTTATGGTATAACCTACATCTTTTAGTTATTTGAAATTGTGATTCTCCAGATTCAGTCGAAATCATTCTTAAAACTTACTTGTTGAATGCTGACCTTGATTATACATGTATTCTTCTCCTGTATTTATTTTTACTTTCTTGCTCTTCTTTATCCTACTCTGTGCCTAGAGCACTCTAAAAGAGTTACTTCCATCATCATATTGCATCTGAGCTCCCAAATACCATTTTCTACTAGAGGTCTGGTATTGGAATTGTAAGGGTTCAAGTGCAACAAACCCCTATAACAATTTCAAATTCTACGCACGTATTGTCTTTCACTTACCAAGAAGAATTTCCTTGGTTGATTAACTCTTCTTGACATCTTCAGAAGTTCTCCTTCCTTTATAAATCTCTGCATGAACAAACAGATAAAAAATGGTGGGTCAAGATTAATTTCAGACCTCTAAAGCCTTCACTTGGAATACGTAATAAGATGAAACCTAGAGCAGGCTGGTAAAAACAGACCATGTTTCTGCTACTTGCTAAGGAGAGAAATCCAGACTCTGCCAATATTTAATATCAGCATAACACCATCCAAATCTAATATATCATAACATATTATATAGACAGAGTTAATCATCAAATAAATGTAATTTTTCAAGCATATTTCACTTCATACCAAGGCATTCACAAAAATAATTTTAGACCTTAAATCACCTAATAAACATAGCAAGGAATTGAATAACTTCTGATGAGTCTATCCTCTGTACATGCATTTCATCATATATTTTTTTTTTACAGAACAGATAGATTCCCTCTTAACGAGGGCAATCACAAAACAGACACGGATCCCACAAGGGATCTCAAACTCAATACTGAACTCACCCTGCCTGGTTTCACAATCTCTTGGCTACCAATAAGGCTGTGCTGGATGGCAAGCAGCTTCTCAAAGTTATCCTGAAAGATTAAAATTAAAAAAATGAAAATTTGATGAATACCAGAGAGCCTTTAACTATATCAACATTCAGTAGCATCCATTATTTCCATTTCTTTTTGAGAACCAAATTTCAAGGAGATGAAGGAAATTACTTCAATGAATTTCATAATCATAAAGCTAATTGTCTAAGTAACCACTCTTATTCCACTATTGCTAATGCTTATTAAAAGGTCTCCTTTGTTTGTCAGGACTGTCAGGGGATCTCCATAATCATACATCAATACCACCCAGTCTTACAGAAGACGAACCCATTATCCTTATAACGACCCGTATATAAAACACCCAAGTCCTGTAGATAATGTCATATCTACATTCAAACCTTCAGCACGATCTTACCACAAGAAGCCAGCTCGTAATTATGATTTGCGATGTGCAGAAAAAGATCATTTGTACAGAGTACAATTGACCATTATACGTTGTCAATTTGTATGCACCGGTATGATTTTACCTGTTAACAAGTAGCACGTCCACCAAAACAAATGCGCATGCTCGTACAAATTGGGGTCATTTCAGAGTCATTTGTACCATGAACTAATTACGCACTGGCTTATTGTTTTTAAAAAGTGATAAATTGACTACTTACCCCTTGTCTCATACTCTCATTAGCATGGTTAGCAACTTCACTCACAATGGCCAGGGCATCTGAAGAAAAAAAAGAGAAAATGGATGATTTTAGTAATTGAAAATTAACATGCTTGTCATACAAATTCCTCTAAAAAAGCTAATTTCAGGCAAGAGGGGTTTTACCCCGTGTCTTTTCAGTGGACAACCAAGAGAGTAGTGTACCATTTTGTACTACATTGGATGTCTTATGCCAAACCATAGGGCTTTCCATTGTTGAAGCATGAAGAAACTGATACTGTACTACAAGGTAAGAAAACTTCTTAAATTTTGTCAGCAGCAGTACTGAAAACACTATTCAGAGTTTCTTTTCACTATCTATGAAGTGTACTTTTGAAGGCATCCTTGCACTCTGCATTATAAGAGAATTCAACAAAACTGGGCCCTGTTCCATAAAACTTGTTATCAATAACTGCTCATTTTTTATGACAAACTTGCTCTCAGCCAATCAGATTCAAGGATTTCAGTAGCTTATAACAATTAAACTTGTTATTGATATTGATAACAAGTTTTATGAAACGGGACCCTGATCAATGTGGACAACAAAAAAAAAAGTGAAATCTCACCTGTTGTCTTCTCATATTCCTCAGAGTTTGCATCAAGTTGTTTCAGATAATCTAGAATAGAAATGGAAAGGGATAATACATGTAATCAAGATACAAAAGAGCAGGACTTCTTAAGTACTGTATTATTCATACACATAAAAAGTAAATGTAGCAGCTCACTATGGTAATAGAGATTTTATTACACAACCACATGGGGAAATTCCCACTTGAGTTTGCAGCTTTGTTCAGTTTCAGATGGCAATAATAATATCATTATTGCTTGACATAAACCATTTAGGAAAGAAACCTGCAATAACTAGTCTGTGGCTAAAACTAAAGAGAAATAGGATTCTTATCTCACATTTTTATCTTTAAGAAGTTTACAGAAGGAAAAAGGCAATTTGAAGTATCCTCAATAATCAATATCATAGCAAGAGACTGAATTGCACTTCATGAATGATGAAGTTGAAACGTAAGTACACAAGTGAAACAGACCTTAGCCCTCCTAATAGCCATATTTTGATGCAACATGTGATTGTAGTCCCATGTATCCATAGATTTGTACAGTGAGTTTTTTTAGGGAGAACGTGTCCAGTAATGATTTTAAATCTTCACAATATACTATAATTCTTACATACATGTATACTCCATAATTTCCCTCTCTATAACTTCTAAATAATTTTCTCACAAAGCAATCGGAAGGCATGTACCCAATTTGATTTTAAGTTTAATACATAAAATGATTACCTGTGAGTAGTAGTTTGTACTGTGGTATCCTCTGCACTGGTTTCAGCATGTAGTGCTTGATGGCCAGACTCCTACATCGTTCACTCATCTACAAAACAAAACAGAAATGATGGGTTTCTCAGGGATCTAATGAATGATATCTTTAAAAATATAGAAAACAAGATATTCATTTTATGGAAGTTTCTTCCCAGAACCCCTATAAAAAAAAAATGTGATTCATGTTTGAGAACTATTATGGATTAAATGCACTTAGTGCATTTTAGTTGTTGCTATGTTGGACAGTCATATCAGGATATAATGCAGAGGGGATCGAACAAACATTCTGAAATCATCTTCCAGAAATTAATTCCCCTGAACCAGGTTTAATATTAAGATCTCACAAAAATAACTGCAATTTTTGGGGTATATTGCATTTTTAAATGTAGCACTAAGACAAACTACATCCAGCTTCCTGAAGAGTCAGAGCAAGAATAAGTACAATATAGGTTTTTTAAAAAACCTTACCAAGATTACACCTTTTTAATTAAATCAAAGGAAAAAAATAAACATGGAAATTTCTAGACAATATCTGATAGATTTCCTCCTTGAATTCCAGGCTTAACCATCTCTTCAATTACATAACATTTTTTTAATCCTCACCTCAAACTCCTTGACAATCTGGGTAAAGACTGGATTCTTGTTACAGGCTTCATCAAATGCTGCTGTAATACGTTCAAAATCAAGGATGTACTGAGAGTAGAGCTTCAAAAAGTGGCCTTTGGTCAAGAAGATGTCCGCTATCTTGGGAGTCACAGACCTACAAGCAAATGTTCAAAACAAGAACATTGTTAATTGTCGGAAAATAACGTTAAACACGGACATAATGTACTAAAATACTAAAGCTTCGACATGCACTCATCAGTAAATTCGCATGAATGAACAGAACGCCAGAAAACGAAACAATATAATAGAGCCGAAGGAACAGTGGACGCTAAATGGCGCGATATGATTGGCTGAACAAGGTTAGGCCTAGTAACAGCCGTTCGGTCGAACAAATGCTAAAATATCGCAAGTGTTCTTACGAACTCCTTCTGACGGCACAGAATGGGGTCAGTAAGCCGAATGTATGATGCCTCGAGCATGCACAGGTGATTAAAACTTCTCGCTCGGCTGAGAACCCTGAACCAAGATGAACAGTATTGTTCCGCGCATTCTTGGTTATTCAAGAATGCGCGAAGTTTTAATCACCTGCGCATGCTCAAGGCATCATACATTCGGCTTACTGACCCCATTCTGTGCCGTCAGTTCGTAAGAACACTTGCGTTATTTTAGCATTTGTTCGACCGAACGGCTGTTACTAGGCCTAACCTTGTTCAGCCAATCATATCGCGCCATTTAGCGTCCACTGTTCCTTCGGCTCTATTATATTGTTTCGTTTTCTGGCGTTCTGTTCATTCATGCGAATTTACTCTGAGTGCATGTCGAAAAGCTTTAGTATTTTAGTACATATTATGTCCGTGTTTAACGCTATTTTCCGATTTTGCAGTACCAAGCACTTATTTATTATTAATTGTTCAATACAAAGTGCAGAATGTACCAAGAGTAGAGTTTTATATCTTCCCATAAATATCTGCATGGATGCCTTGTTAGGATTCTTGATCATAAAAACGCTTGTTTCACTATGGGGAGATAAGCCACATTTCAATTCATATCACTGAATTCTTAGGGTGAGATAAACTTCTTTCAAAATTTCCTCATCAGGAACCATTTCAATTCAATGTTTATTTCCCCATGAGAATACAGACAGATCTTTTTATTGGCCCTTTTAGTCACATCATCAGGGTTCACCAATGTTGGCCCTTGCCGAAACTTACCAGTTCTTTATCCTGGTTTCCAGGTCAGTGAGGAGACACTCGTTGAAGATCTGAAGATGTGGAAGATGTCCAATGATCTGATCTAAAGTTGCTTTGTCTATGACTGGCTTCCCACCATTCTTCTTACCTCCTTCGTCAATCACCTGTCGCAGGTCCTGTTTGCAAGAGATTGGAGAAAGACAATAGATGTTTGATTTTACTTGCCCTTCTAACAGGTTGACATGATAGCAAATAACATCCAAGAATGAATCAGTAAACGAACAAGCTTGACTGGGGAGGAACTCTTAATTTGTAAACAAATCTTTCGGCATATTACTCCCAGTGTTAAAGATCGTATGCTCGATCTATAATGAAAAACACAAGTCAGAAAAAATTGGAACCAGCGGGATTCGAACCTGTCATCTACTGCTTGCCGGGCAGCGACTTAACCACCAGGCTATTCTGGTTCACGGCCAAGTCACGACGAACTAGAATCAAATACCCAAGATCCTCTTCTTTCTGACTCATTAATATTCAAACGGTCCGCCGTGGAACAATGGTTAGTAAACGAAGAAGCTTGACTGGGGAGGAACTCTTAATTTGTAAACAAATCTTTCGGCATATTACTCCCAGTGCATCTTGGGTATTTGATTCTAGTTCGTCGTGACTTGGCCGTGAACCAGAATAGCCTGGTGGTTAAGTCGCTGCCCGGCAAGCAGTAGATGACAGGTTCGAATCCCGCTGGTTCCAATTTTTTCTGACTTGTGTTTTTCATTATAGATCGAGCATACGATCTTTAACACTGGGAGTAATATGCCGAAAGATTTGTTTACAAATTAAGAATGAATCAGTCGGCGAAATGACCCACCAACTAAATATAAAAGGGAAGTCCACCCTGATAAAGTTGGTTTCAAGAGCAGAAACAATAAACAGATCAATAAAAGTTTGAGCAAAATCCAAAAGAAATAGGAAAGTTATGAATTGTTGTAGGTTGTATTGTGGTAGTAATCAAACACAAATTGGCAACTCCATGATGTATCTTGTGAGCTCCTCTCCATTTTCCCTGTACTTCCAAAAATGTCCTTAATTTCCATTATTTTTTCAAAAGGAAATATTGAATCCGCTCCAGAGATTAAAAAAAAAAACCATTGCACAAATATTTTTTACACAACCTGTATGAAACGAATATATTTTCATCAACAGCTGAGAAAATTAAAATTGATGAAATTTTCTGTTAAGAACAAATGGGAGAGGAGCTCGCCTATTTTAAAGGGAGCGACAAGTCGCAATCTATAGGCGCTTTTACAGTTGGCTGCTCCTTTCTCTGGATCAAAGTTCAAAGCGACGTCAATTTATCGTGCGCAGCTAATAAAAGTTCGCACATTGACCCAAATTTGAGTAAATAAGATCGCACGTTCTTTATTCCAGTATTTGAATCTCATTGGTCGGTTGCGTATGGAGGGATTCGAGTTAACGATCGCGCGAGGAATCCGGCAATAGCATTCCTTCGGTAGCGCACGATTGGACCTGATTGTATCCGAATTTCCCCGAGTCAGGCCAACTGGTCAGGCCCATGGATTACGACTTGCCACTCCCTTTAAGTCATGGAGTTGCTAATTTGTGTTTGAGTGATTACAAATCCAAAAATTCATAACATCCTTATTTATTGGTTTTTGCTCAAACATTCACTAATCTGTTTCTCTAATTTCTTTTATTCAATTAATACTAGAGTGGACTTCCCCTTTTAATACAAGTGTATCTATTGGTAAAACTGAAGCTTAGAATTAAATATACATTTTATTTTTTGTTAAATGATCCACTCTAAGGAACTAACAAATACTTCCAACATGATGTAGCTGACGGAAAGCACTACAATGAAAACAGATCTATTTTGAGTATCTGGCTTGAATTTCCTCGTCTTAGATGAATCTTAGGTGTTTATTGATATCGTGAGAAAGACGAGATGTATTTTTTATAAACTGAATAACAGATTACCCGCTAAGTCTGCCTACAAGTTAGGCTTAAGTTAGGCTTTATAATGCACTTTCACCATACGCAAGGCATTTTTTAATACCATTTTCCACTAATACTGCATTCAAGATAACCATGGACTCGGTGCAGGCAAAAGATTTGACTACAAGGCATTTGTGCAATTGGCAGTTTAATTTAGGCAGGGCTTAACATCAACAGGCGCCAAAGACATGAGTGACCGTGCCTAATATCTTAAAGTTTGAAACCCTTTAAATTTCACCATTTTAACAATGAACTCGAGCATACATGTGTGCAGTTGCCCTTTTTCTTCAGGCTGTTGTGGGTCTAATGTCGGTCTCCTTGGTGGGACCGAGATAAAAAAAATCTGTCCAGATCCGCTACATGTATACACAAAAGTTAATGTAGAGCCGTGGGGAGTGTTTATCAAGTGTTTTGTCCGTGATTTTTACTGACAAATATGCTCTCGGCCAATCAGATGCAAGGATTTCAGTAGCTTATAACAGTTGTCTGTAAAAATCACTTATAAAAAACATTTTATGAAACGCTCCCCTGGTTCAGGGTATGTACCCACCACATTAAGTAGTTGCAAGACATCAACGAACACCTTCTCGGAGTCCTTAATCTCCTTGGCAACCATGAAGGCTTTCTGAGCCTTCCTCCCGAGACTCTGCAATCTCTTTCGTGCATCCGGGAGCTCAAACCCATCATCACTGTCTTGATCGGCCACACCAGCGTAACTCCCATCCTCATCGTAGTCCTCATCGGACAGGGAGGCATCTTCATTACCACTGCTGTCTGTGAGGCTGCCACTGCGGTCTGATGGTGATCTGTGAGCCCTGCAATTAATTGGTAACAAAAATGACATGAACTCTATACCAAGGAAGATAACTGACCCTCATATTTCTGAGATTCTAGAAAAGGACATTTAATGAATAAAGGAGTTCATTCTCAATGGAAATTTATGTTGCATTGTTAAGTAACCATTCATCTTCAACTTAAGTGACACTACTGATCTTTCTACATAGCTGAGGAAAATATGACAAAGTAAAAATTTCTACAATAGAAATGGAAAGTATAGCCCGACTTAAAACAATGCAATAGTATCTAAGTGAAAGGGCTAGCTGGGTTATCACATGAATTTGCAAACAAACTGTTTATAAACTGAGATAAAGGCCACTTCCTCTACAAAGTTTACAGACAATGCACCAGATGAAAGTGGAAATGCATGATGTCTGCATGTATGTTGAGCATTTTTTTAGAATAGCAAATATGGAATAGCTATCAACCAAAAGAAAATTGGTATATTATTTGCCCAAAATGTCATAGACTTGATACTTCATCAAGTTACAGATACCACAATATAGAGACTGCACACGATATGAACAAGGAAATGATAAGACATATTCTAAACTGTATGGAAAGTATGGAAAGTAAACCGCCATAGATCAAGCCTTTCAAGTACACACAGAGCTAATTATTCTGAGCTATTAATACATACCAATAGGACTGCAAGCTCTTAAAGTTCATACCGTCAACTATACCAACACCACCAGGAAACGTACAAGATAGAGCCACAATCGGCAGTAAATCAAGAATCTACATGTTACAGATAAGAAACGAAGGTAACAAGGGCCAGATAGTGCCCATAATGTTTCCAAAAAGAAAGCCTAACTGCAGCAGGTATGAAGCTGCTTCCCTCCACTTCACACCAGCACATACACACTTGAGACCTTTCCATTGGACATGTGACCGTGCAATGTGTGACTGGCAGAGTATCTATCTTCCTATCAAAACAAGGTCTCAATGTTTATACTGTCAGAGGGATTTCCTTCCATTTTCTCTTACGATTTCACAGATCCGTTCTCTTTCCGGGAAGTTCAAAAGGGCGATAACGGCAGGATAAATGACTCAGGGACCCCAGCGGTGGTGGTGGGGTTTCACCATTTATCATGCAACTCCATTCTGGTATCAGACTATTGAATAACCTTACATCATATGAGAGTGCCAGCAAGAAGCAGCAAAATTCATAAACAAACCCAAGACTATCCTAAAATGCTGATACCGAGTTATACCAAAAAAAAAAAAATCTATGCAGTTAGCAGAGATTTTGAACACATGTAGCCCACAAAGATCAGGATGTACATGTACAGTAGTTGGAAAGTTGAAAGACAACCAGCCAGAATAAAAAGATTTCACTCCCCCCCAACAAAAAAAATCTTACATTCACTTTTTCCATACTGCTTCTGAGTACTGGCATAGGCTAGATGGCCACAAAATAATATTTCACTTGTTAACTGTTCAAACTTTAGTTAAAGCTTCCAATTTTGTTCATTTAAATCTTATTTTCATTACCAACACACACACCTATTCTACCTATCAATCAAATCGGCTCTGGACTCCTTGTAATAGAACAAAAGCAATTTAGCGAGCTTCGCCGTTGAAATTATGCTTGTATGCAAGCTAACAAGGAAACAAACTTTCTACACTTTCCTGCCTGCACACTCATTAGTGCAAAAATTTGAAAAGGAAAGAGTGGGAGAGAGCAAGAGAGAGGGGGAGAGCGAGGTAGAGAGGGGAGGTAGAGAGGGGAGGTAGAGGGGGGAGGTAGAGAGGGGGAGGTAGAGAGGGGGAGGTAGAGAGGGGGAGGTAGAGAGGGAGTAGAGAGAGAGAGAAAGAGGGGGGATTACAGAGAAATGAGAAAGAAGCAAGAGAAACTCATTTGATAACTTATTCCAATGGTCAACTTCATTTTTTTCTGGTCAGAACTTTTTGACCACTGTCCTTCAGAATATTAGTGGTCCCTGCAAGGCAGTAAGCACAGAACATTCTATCCAAAGACTTTGACCTTTGATTCCTGGAATCTCAGTCCAATTGTACAGGGGATAATTGACTATAATCAAAAGGGGTCACATCTATGGGGTTTCACTTTGAAATACTGGTACTAAAATTTTTCATACTCTTCCAGATACAGCAGGCATCCCAATAAAGCAATTCACACCTTTTGATCTTGGTGGTCAAGCTACTGCTATTGACCACAAAAGCTAGCTCACTTATTATAGTTCTGAGTCATCCTCATTCTATTGAGGTCTGAGATTAAGTTGTTCCTATTCCTATCAAAGTTATTTGACTTCAATCAATGATCAATCATTCCTTTTCAGACTGGCTGATAGTGAAAACAGTATTTAATTGTAATTCTCCTTTTGTCTTTGTTAACGGCTGCAAACTGCTGAGCTTAGATTGTCATGATTGTGCAGGTCTGGTAGGAGGCTTGAAGAAAGGGATGAAAAATGCATAATGCAATTACAGAATAGGCCACCAGTGATAAAATCTAAGGAATGACAAGCTTTACCGAAAAAAACCACCAAACTGTCACTGGGCAATTAAAGTGTCTTATCAGAAATTAATCATTCAAGCCAGTTAAGTAAAGCAGGCACTACAATGAAAATGAAACCTACGGGTAATCTATTCCCTACACTACGTCATAATTTTCTTATTAACTACTATTTACCATGCATCTTAACAGGAACCAATGTGTAAAACGGGCGGATCCAGGAATTAGAAGGGGGGCACACAAATGCAGGTTGGCAAATTTTGGAAAAGGTAGACCTGTATTTTTTTGGTCTTGCCAGCTTCTTGAAAAGTCGCTCAGTGGAGGGGGGAGGGGAGGTTGTGGCGACAATTTTTTTCGCCAGACCTTCAAAATTTGCTCAGTGGGGCGGGGGTTATGGGGTTCCAGTTTCCCTCCATAATTCTGACAAGCAAAAAGAAAGAAAAAGGTTTTCATTCTAAAGGGGGCACAATGAACAAATGCTCAAAATGCATACTTTTCATCCAAAGGGGGGGGGGGGGAGCATTAGGGTATGGAAATCAAGGGGAGAAATATAATTTTAAAATGCACTATTTAAAAAGATTAATAAATCAAAGGAAATGATAGCATGGTACTTCAAAAGATAAGTAAAACAAAAAAAGCATGGAACTACCCAAGGGATGGTCAAAGAAACCACCACCAGCACAATCAATGTACATGTCCAACTAGGATTGGTCACTTCACACTCCATTGGTCACTCCAGCCAAGCCACTGCCCATTGGTCAACACACTCGGCCAAAGAGAAGCCTTGGCTTGGAGAGGGCTGTTATATAACAGAGCCGCTATGTTGGCTGGCCGTGGGCATGACATCTCAAGCTAGCATCTGTGTTGTGTGTGCAGGCTTGGTGAAAATGTGATGTGGGGGCAGAGGGATTTCAATTTGGCAGCAAATCCCTTTCATGTGGCCCCAACTCAATGGGGGTCTTTGAGCAGCCCTGCATTAGGACAAAAGGGGTGTGTTTTTGCTACTATGCCAGACATAAAATCTGGGGAGGTAATTTGATGCCATGAACAATGGGAATGGACCTTGGGATTCTAGACCATGTGCTCTCTCACTTCTTCCTTTACCCTTCTCTACCTTTCCCTCTCTCTCCCCTTGACCATCTCCACAAGATCATGGCTACATCACATGAAATCTGACAATCATGGACTTTCTCAATTCTTTTTATAAAAATGTAGCAAATCTCAATTTTAATCTCCAATCTACATGGTAGTTTGAAGCTTTCTAACTAGATTTATATGCCTTTCCTACAATTTTAGTCATCTTTACTTAATCAAATGAATCTCAACTTCACTACCTTGTTCATTCATGTCATTTCATATTCCGTCCTAATATTTCAAATAAAGTTTGAAATGCCGCCGCCGCCTCCTCCCCCCCCCCCCCCCAAAAAAAAAATGCCAACCATTCTCAAAACCCTAATTTATTAGATATACAGAGAATGATAAAAAAAGTCTATGATCAACTACAGCATCAAAATACCCCTTCTAATTTTAACACTTCAGGCTTGTTGCAGTTTTCAGGAAATGACTGTATTGCAATGAGGAATATAGCAATGTGACACACCCTAAATGTGCGTTAAGACTTTACTACATGACCATAAACGGAAAAACAAAAAGAGACAAAACACTCGATACTCACAGTCACACATGATCATAGTGCTTCATTCATGATAGGTGAATCACAAACTGACAAACTAAAGCATGGAAATGAGAATTACTCCATTGGGAAATTGGGAATCCATATCAAAGACGGGTATATTACCTGCAGTTTCATACTCCCAGAGCAACGAAGTTACACCACAGCCGACAGGAAACGCACAGGAAATGTTAACCTAATGTAGCAAGTGACTCTAGGTATTCCAGGAATGAAACACATTCCTGTCTAAAGAATCTTGGATAAAAATCCACGCTGGAGTCAATGTTCCAAGCCCACGATGACGAAGACCAGTTACTCTCTCCTCAGGGCACACCAGCAAATGAGTTGTCCACAAGTTTTCTCCACCACCCAAAGGCTCTTCAATGCAATAATGCTGCTGACTGCACACCACCACCACTAATGCTGTGACACGCCACCAAGCCTCAAGACTTGCTGTGTGCTTAGTATGCAAATTTACATTCTTTGAGGGGCTCTTTCTCTCTCTCTCTCTTTCTCTTTTGTCCAGTTTCTCCTCCTCCAAATCTCTTTCTTTCCTCTGAGGCCTACCCAAAGCATTCCCTATCTTTGACACTGCATAACAAATGTAAACTCCACACCCTTCTTTCTCTCAAACACATGCACACCATAGACTGCTAACCCTGCTATCAGTGTGTGTGTGTCCTGTGTGTGTGTGTGTGCCTCCAGCAATAATAATATGCAGGGATTAGCAGAGGACGGTTATGTAACATTGCATAATAAAATGCTGTGGCAAAGGGCAGGCAGATAATAAAAAAGGCAGGCAGTTGTAATAATACACAGCCCCACTGAATGCAATGCAGTGAATGCCTGCCTGGGCTCAGCTGTTGTAATGGAAGGGGGCCTTATTACTGGAATGGGTAATGAGTGCCTGACTGGGACAGGCAGCTGGCCAAATAAATTTGAGCAAAATGGCAGCCATTCTTATTTCCTTGTTGCTGATAATAACTGACATTTCCCCTCACAGAAAGCCAAGTGCACTACACTGAACATGGCAAACAAAGAAGCGGACAAAATATACAGCTCCTCATTGTACCTTCCACACTTACTCTGGTAGACAATAGAACATCCCTTCATTGCTATTATATAAAAATATTTAGAACAGGTGTCACAAGCATATTCACCTGTTCTACTTATTTTACATAATAGCAATGAAGGAATGATACACACGTGTAATGACCCAAATTAAAAATTCAAATTGTAAAATGTTGATACAGATCATATTGAACAATTGAATCAATGATACACAAGTGTAATGACCCAAATTAAAAATTCAAATTGTAAAATGTTGTAAAATGTTGTAAATCCTTATTTTACATAATAGCAATGAAGGAATGATACACACGTGTAATGACCCAAATTAACAATTCAAATTGTAAAATTTCGATACAGATCATATTGAACAATTGAATCAATGATACACAAGTGTAATGACCCAAATTAAAAATTCAAATTGTAAAATGTTGTAAAATGTTGTAAATCCTTGTCAAAACTGACCAGGCCACTCAACTTCAAAATATTCACTGCTACCAAATTCCTTTCAAAATGTTCAAGAGGACCATGCAACCCCTATCCAGTAACACTTAGCAGCCCCATCTTTCGGGGTAAGATGGTTCAATGGTTCATGGTAAAGCAGGGGAGCATTTCATCAAGCATTTTGTCAGTGGTTTTTACTGACAAATTTTCTCTCAGCCAATCAGATCCAAGGATTCAGTAGCTTATAACAGTTGTTGGTAAAAATCACTGACAAAACACTCAATGAAATGCTCCCCAGAAGTGAAGAGACCTCTCTCAAGAGGTCTCTACTTCATGATCTACAACAGAATCTAATTTTGGTTCAAAGTATGCTTGAAATGGGGTTCTACCACATGTGCTCCATTGATAATTCCTCTGCAGTACATTCTAAACACTAACCAAATTCCTAAACTTCAACCTTAAACCTAACTATACCTAACACAAACTCTAAAACAAACCTAACACAAAACCCAATGGCAACCCGAACCCTATGGCTTTGACAAAATAAAACCTGGAGCAAATGTTGCTGTATTAGTATTTGTTGAATCACCCGATTTGAGCACCCAAATGGTAATCTATATAGTCCTAGTATAGTAGCTGGATTGAATGTGGATAGAATTTGAAAAATAGAATTCAAAAATTCTAACATTTGCTACAGTAGCTTCTAGTTCGCTATTGCATTTGGCCCATCATTAATTAAAAACAAGGTGCATAGAACAAAGCCGTTTTATTCTACAATACTACACGTAGCCTAAATTCTTGTTCAATATATTCATATAAAATAAATATCAAAGTGTATTTCCATATGTTTATACAAAATGGGCCATACATAGTCCTTGCAAGTTCCATATTTGAAGGTTACATTTCTTTGTGAAAACACACCTTAAATATCTGTACTGTCACCTTAAATATCTCTTGTTTTGCTTCATTTTTTAGGCTGTGAATTTCGAGTTAATAGCTTTTTGGAAGTTGCATATATACAAAGAAAGCTGTAACAGGATTACAGGTTATTTCCTTGGTTCTTTTATGACCATTCTTGGGCCTTTAATCTTTTTACTACTGCACACTGCTCTTCATCACAAAGGGTGAAATAATTTAAAGAGTTCAAGAGGGAAGAGATTCAAGTGACTTTGTGGTTTCTCTTTTTATATAATAGCTACGTTCCTACGGGACTTGTAGTTTTGGAAGTTTAAGTTAGCGAAACTTAAATTAAACGAAACAAAGGCTCGTTAACCGGCGACGGAGGGTACACATGGGTCCGAAACAACAACGCTCTTTGTTCTGGAACTACAAGTCGAGCGATCGTTTAACATGAGCAGATATGTCATTGTTAACCTCGAGATTGCTAAACTTATTTATTTTAAACTAAGTATATTCTGTCCACACAGTCTGTGACTACCGCCCCCCCCCCCCCCCCCCCCCCCCCCGCTGCTTGTGGTTTGTGGTTCTGGAACTGACAAGTAAACTTAAAGTTTTTAAATTACGAGTCCGTTCATACGGTCTGAAACTTAATGTTTTGAAACTCCTAGCTCCCTTTGTGTGAACCTGACCTTTGTTGTTTCTTCTTTCTATATATTATCATTTCAATGTCAAATACCACACTTTGGAATTTTCAGCATTCCTCCCCTTTCTCCATAGAAGTCCAAACTAGCCATTCATCAAAAAGGTGAGTCACTCCAACTTTACAACTTCAAACAGATCATGCAAGGTTGTCCAAAGAAAGCTACTAACCACCAGTGTCCTTACCATGAAAAGTAATTGGTAATACATGTTCCATATCCACAAGAACTAGACAGTCCACCCATAAAAACAGTACACATGTAGGTGTAAATCGCTGCATCCTACCTCCAAAAATATCCTAAACTATTCACTACCAGTATTCATTATAGTACAAAATTCAAACACATTAAAAAATGTAAAATACTTGGCACAAAAAGAACATCTAACACTTATAATCCAAACTAAAAAAGTTGAAACTCGTATCAAAGTTGTAATAATGAAGGATGTACAATTGATCTGGGATAAGTTTCATTACATCTTATTAAAAGATATTCTTAGAATAAATGTTTTGAAATTGTAATGAAATTTATTCTTTTGACAATTCAAGGCCAAAAAATCTGGGCGAAAGATCTGCAATTCATTGAGAACACAACACAGCATTGTCTGTAACATCTGCTTTTTCAAAACAGCTTTTTCCTATCAAGTGTAATGAATTATCCATAACATTAACATTTGGTAGCAAAAAATACAGTGAAATCACAAGTTAAATGGACATTGGGTTCTGCTCTGATTACTCAGAACAAGGAAATCATATCCCTGCTTAGATTCTAAGTTCTTGATTAATCAAATGAAATCCTTCTTAATATAATGAATATTATTATGAATATTATGAGTTCAATAATATTTTAAGAAATTTCATAAAATTTTCTCAAATGAATTATACATATCCTTCAAATTTCATATGTAAATTTCAGTTTCAACTTTTTGATTTAATGACAATAAAAAGGGTTTAAAAAAAATTGTAAACCAGCAGTTTAACCATTGAGGTAAAACAAGTTGAAATAGACCAGTTTAGCTAAATTCATGAATGTTTCTACCAAGAACCCCTGGTTACCAGTGATCAAATCACCTGCTAATTGCATCTCTATGGTTGGCCCCATCAACAAAAAGCTTTGCAATCAATCGCAAATTTGAAACAACGAGTGTGATTGGTTAATGGCCAGCATTTTGAACAATCTTGATTGGCCTTAGCAGTTTTGCGATTGATTGCAAACATTTGTGTTACAAGACCCAGGTGAAAAATGAAACTGGCTTTCGGAAATTATCATTCATTCTGAGCATTTGAAACAGCTGAACAAATTACTCACTACCAATAGATGCACAAAGAAATAAATAACTCTGAATACATTATCAACATTCTCTATATTGCTATAGTGAAGAACATTTTTATGTAGAAGCATGAATGATAATGAAAGAAAAAAAAAGGGCATACATGTACAATTACATATATTTGAGGAAGACTTCTTTAACATAGCTTTTGGGTTGCCCATGGCAACCACAAACATTGTCTTGCTGTATTTTGATGAACTTTGTAACGACCTGTTAATGATGAACACACTATTCAAATTCTATGAAAACTATTTCCACAAAGTAACTCAATGACCCAAATGATTGCAACATGGTAACAACTGATATATTCAAGGTGGAATCCACTCATCAACACGCTATCATACAAAACACATTTATTAATAGTTGGTAACTATAGAATTGCGACAAATCAATCATATACCCATTTCTGTGTGCAGTACATGTGCTTTTCAGTGAGATTTGGAATCATCAAAATAGATTGACCCAAACAACACAATATAAAACAATTCTTATGTAGACATGGTCAACCCATCCCAATTCCTTTGAGACAATTTCTTTCACAATGGAATTGCATGACCAGAACTCTACTTAATCATTAAAGAGGTTCTCATAATTCCTGACAAGGCAAGCTAGCCTGGTAACTCTCTTGAAAATATTAACAGAACTTGCTATCTATTCTTCTGTTCCTTGCCAAAGCATATGAAACGTCTGTGTAATAAAAGCTTGCATGTATTGGTTGGTGCTACTTTGGACAAGACTGCCAAAGGTTTAGAATGATAAGTGTAATGTTTCATGACAGACCATTTTATCTAGTTGACCCTCTCCATCCAGGTGTAATGAATGAGTACCTGGTAAGTAGAGATTGTTTAAATACCTTGATTTCCATGTCTGACAGTTCTATTACAACTTGGCAAGCTTGGTCTTACCACAATGAATGAATTATAAGTAGTTGAAAAAGACAATCAATTCATATTACCTTTCAATGCCCTCAATGCCACCGGACATGTCGTAGTAGCCATGGCTTTCAAAAGATGCATCAGACTGAACACTTAGAGATCTCTTTGGTTTTTGTGGTGCTTTCCTCCTGGGGACCGATGACCGCCGATTTTTACTAGGTTCAACAGGAGGGGGTTCAGATGTAAAAACTGTGTCTAGTTCACGATTAGGAGGGGGTGTAGGAGGCGAGACTGGAATGTTATTTGCAGGCACAAAGTCAGGGTACACGTAATCATTATCAAAGTGCCCCTCTCCTTCTTCTCTTTGGTTGGGTTCCAAGTAAAGTCCGTCATCGATGTACCCACTGGCTCGATTTGAATTGTCTTTTCTTGTTTCACCCTCGTTACTTGAGGGTGGATCTGTGTTTCTGGTAAGTGTCCGTCTAGGATCTGGAATGAGTTCATAGTCATGGTCCCTGCTGGATTCATCTGATTCTTCACCATCTTCACCGTTCTTGAGGTGAGCATTGGCTTCAGTGTAGATGTTGGTTTGGTCCTCGACACCTTCAGTTTGGTGAGGAGTGGGCTTCGGTGAATTACTTCGGCTATTGGAAGATGTCTTGACAGGAGGAGCATTGGGTCTTGGTGGAGCTAGTCTCTTTGGCTTTAGGGCCAGAAAAACTTCTGAAGGTGCTGGAGAATTTGGCTGGGCTGGTGCCATCTTGGAAGATGGCGACTGTGAACGTGGTGTTGCACCGCCGGCTTGAGGCACACCAGGAGGTGGGGGAGGAGGGCAACTAGGTCGTCTTGGAGAGGAACCTCTTCCCTTGTCTTTCTGCATCTTCTTAGGAGACGAATTAGGGGAACGCCCATTCACAGGACTCCCTTGGCTCAGAGGGCGTCCATTGATCTCCTGCGAGTTGCGATCACTGGAAATGGCATCCCTTTCTTCAAGGACAGAGGTAGTGGATGGTTTGTGAACAGGGCTCCCTTCAATTGAATTTCTCTTAGCTGGTACCGGTGCTGGTACAGGAGCTCGTGTCTTTCTAAGCTTTAGTTGGGTCACTGCATCACCTTCTGGCTGCTTTGCAGTTTCTATTACAGATTCTTTTGTTACTGACGACTCTTCACTCTTTGACTCTACATTTTCTGATTGTTCGGCAGATGCCTTTGAGGAGGGCAGACTGTTTCGGGGTTCTGTTACAATTTCTCCATCACTTTTTGGTTTTTGATTTGCCACAGTTTCACCTGATTCATTGGCAACAGTTTTCTCCCTTCCTGATTCATCAATCTGCTGCTTTTGCTGGGGGGTTAAGTCAATGATTTCCCAGTCTGAGCTATCAGGGGTTTCATTTTCAGATGGCCTAACTTCACCAGTCCCTCCAGAACCACAAGTTAGCCGGTTGAATTTCCTGCTCTTCGGTGAATTTTTATTGCTTGTCCTACTAGATTCTGTCTTAACTTTGTCCCTCGTCGGAGAAGTCATATCAGTGGTTTTGGCTCTGATTGGTTTTGGTCTTGGAGGAGGGCCCTGCAGAGATGCTTGATGAATCAGTCCTGACGGTTTGCTTGGTGGAGGAGGCCTTGGCGGTTTGGATTTCTCTTGAATCTCACCATTAGATCCCTTTCGCTTATCCTTGGGTGATTTCATGCTGTCAAAAGCCAGTTGATCACAAGACTTTACAGCTCTTCTATTTCTTTTTAATGTACTTCTTTCAGTGATACCATTGTCTGATTTATCTCCTTTTTTGCCATCATTCCCTTCCTCTTCTCCACTTCCAAGTTTTGTATGGCTCTCAGGTGTCTTCTGCTGGCAAGATGTCTCATCGTTGATATTACCAATTCTTTTCATATCAGTATTTAACTCACAGTCCGGATCACTTTCAGACATACTCTTGACCCGTCTTGGTGGCGCTACAGGATTGCGAAGCATTGTTTTCCTGGGGAGGATCGGGGGAGCTTTAGGGTCCTCTACAGGCTGATCAATCTTAGCTCCTGAAGAAGCCGTTGAGGTCTGCTCACTGTCCGGTGTTTTCAAAGTACTATGTTTTTCGGTAATATCCTTGGTCATTGAAGAGTTGTTGTTAGTTGGGTCACCACTACAAGGCACAACATCTGAAAGTTCTTCTGGTTTATTGCTATTTACTTGTGGAGGATCCTCCTTTGAAACTTCAGGGCTTTGCCGTGTTAGGGGTTTGGCTTTCACTGTCGGTTTGGGAGAAGAACCCTGCAGAATGGGTATTCCAGAAAGTCTCTTGGGTGGCAAAGATGGGCGCTGAGGTACTGCTTTCTTGCCATTCTCTGAAAATGAATTTTCAATATCATTATCTAAACTAACACCAAATGCATGAGTTTTCCTCTTTGACAGCATAGCAAGACTTGGTTTCTTGGGACTAATGTTCGGTTTTGGTTTATTTGCAGGAACAGTTGTATTTGCATGTTTGTTCTCTGCCTTATTCTGGGAAACTGCTGAAGTGATACTTTTATCATCATCTATGGTGTCTGATGATACACTGCTTCGCGGTGTGTCTGATTCTCCATCTGTGATTGTTCCAGAAGATGCGGAATAGTCTGATGTGGAAGAATTGGAACGCTGCACTGGAGCTCGAACGGGAGACCATTTAGGAGATGTGCGTGGAGACACCTTTGGAGTGAGATCAGATGAACCCAGAGTCAATCTCCTGACAGGTACGTTTGGTCTCTCCCGCGGGCTTGGCACGCTACCATTTGTGACTATGTTGCATCCATTGCCATTTGGCAGTGTGGATGATGATGACGATGAAGATGATGATGAAGACAAGGAGGATGACAATGATGATGATGAGGATTCTTCTCCTGGAGGAGTTTGGTCTGATTCTTGGGAAGGGACATTGCGCTTTGGAGGCACTCGAGGACGAGGACTTGGTGCCACTTCTGGAGCACCGTTAGCCTTGTAGTTGATGGTCTTCCGTGGCTTTGGAGTTGGTCTGGATGGATTGCCATTGGGTTTAGAAGCCTCAGGGGTGCTGGCCTGGATATCCGATGGTACCGCAGAGGTATCATTTGTGATGGTATCTGAGGAGGAGGTACTGGTGATGCTCTCTATGCTATCTCCTTCAATGAGTGTGTTCCTCGGTGATGTCACAGCAAGTCCTTTGGGCTTCGGGGCAAGGGATGGCTTTTTCGGGTGCGGGGGATGAGACGGCAGACTTGCAACCCCTGTCAAACAGACAAAAAGAGAAGAATGGAGTTGATTCACCTTGTCAAATTACTCAAATGACACTACTACTATTATTGTTTTGCTTATCAATCAACATAGAATAATATAAAACATTTATGAATCACAAATCACACTGTTCCTTTCGGGACATTCAGTTCCCTTATAAATCATAACACAGCTAAAAAAAGTTATGTTTCTAGAGAAAGGAATTCATAGGAATCTTTTTTAAATATTTGATATACATACATACAAAATTCAAAAGACTACCTGTTTGAAGTGTGATTGTCTTATAAAAACTTGGTATCTATTCTTGTTTTCTTAAGAAGTTAACACTCATAAAATAAAGTAAAGCTCAGTCACCCCATTTGTTAATAAAGAATTCTTGAATGAATTTCATTACATTTATTTTCAGGCCAAACATTCCCTGAGGAGTCTGAGTATAATGATTTTATAGGACTGAAGCCAGAGATACATTAGAATAACTGCTCCTGTTTATACAGACTTCTTTCTATTTTCCTCCAAATGCAATCTTTTGAATGGTAATTCAACATGTATCCAAAAAATTCTTTGCTTTCATTCACCTCATTGTTTTTTGTTGGGTTTTTATGTGACCAGTATGTCTAATTTCAACCAATTTAAAAAATGTTTGAGGTATCCACTAAGGCCCAAAATCGGTTATTTGTCGGCTCAATAATAGTAGCATTTCTTTTATCTTCATCTCTCCCTTTTATTTCTCTATCTTTCTTACTCTCTTTCTTTCTCTCTATCTCTCTCTCTCTCTCTCTCTCTCTCTCTCTCTCAACCTTTCTCTAAGACTATTTCTCATACTCTTTCTCTCCATTTATTCTCTCTTCCTTTCTCTCTCGCTTTTGCTCTCTTCCTCTCTCCCTCTCTCTCTTCCTCTTTTTCTCAAACTATGTATCTCCTATACGTATAGATGTCCCACATCATTTCTCTTCTCCCTCAAATTACTTTTTTGTGAGCCTTTTCAATCGTCTCTGATGTGTCCAAGATCACCAAATTAAATATTTCTACTATTAAAACAAAGGCTTTTTCCTTGGATCTATTACGTTTGAACAACATTACAATACTGACTTTATGCCTCAATATCTATTTGAATATAGAAACAACAACGAAAGGCATATATGAATTAAGAATTAAATTGCTTTCATAAGGACTTGTTTCCATTTGGAGGTCACAACTAAAAAGCGTAAGCATATAAAAGCATCACCAATTTAATGAATCTTATTTCCATTTTGCTCTGAATTCAGAAATCAACAAAATCATCCACCCTTCAGCCACCTCACAGCATGCTAATGAATATTTTCATACATTCATTTACACTTGTCAAATATGCATAAATGCAGTTTTGTAATATCATGTGAAAAGTTAGATGAGATACATTGTACTTCCAATAGGCAAGCTTTGGTATAGAAGTTACTGATTACAAGTCATTCCCCTAGTAATCCTGTAAGCACACCTCAGAACAATAACCCCTCTTGGTTTGATCTAGCTGATTAAAACCTACCAGCATAATGTGTCCTATGTATTAGTTGGTCATTAAATGTCTTAAGAGTAATCCCTCTTTAGAATTAATTACAATAGATGTTTACAGAGACAGAATAGTTGAGAAAAATTATGTTCTTGGGGTTCCTTCATGTCTTTGGACTTCTTCCTTCGTGCTGTGCTCCTGCCCGTGCGGGCCTTGATAGGGGAGCACCAAGTCTTCATACCAAGCCTTTTCGTATCACTAATATATATATATGTTCAATTGTGATACTTTATCATCATTTACTACTTCTCCGATGTGCATTTGCTCCTGCCTAGACAGGCCTTGATTAAGGAGTAGCGAGTTCTCATAGTCAAGCCTTATATATAAAACTGTTCCACCTCAATGTTTATGTTCTACAATATATGTTGTTTTATACATTTATATTTTCACATTGTGAACGGACTCTTCTTCGTCGTGTCGTGATTAAGCCCGAGTCATATCGATTATTTCATAATCCGGGATTCGACGGCTTTGATCCGGTCGAATACTGGTGCATCGATAAATGATGGGCAGTGAAAACAGAGTTGCACACATTTGCACACAGTGCATGCACCATGCACCGGTGACCGGTCCGCTGACATCGCGGGCATATGTATGGGGCTCTCGCTGCTCGACATTAACGATAGCCCGCTAGCCAATGGCTAGTAAAAATCACGGCGGACTAGCCAAAATCTAGTTTCTAGTCTGTATGGCTAGCCAAAATATCACTCTAGTGTCGCACGAAGCGATGCTCATTGTCGACAAATGATTCAAATTCAAAGAATTAATAAACTTATGGGGTGTTGCAAGAAAGTTGCGATTGACTGCAAGTTGCAACTGATCGGTACTGACCAATCAAAATCATTGTTGCAAGCGCATCTTATTGAATGGGCAGACCCTGAACCATTCAGAATGGTTGTTCTAATTTGCTTTACAATTTGCAATTGATTGCAACTTTCTTGCAACACCCCATTACTTTGTCTTTGGAGAGCTGAATGGAACACGTTTGTTCGATGCAAAAAAAAAAAACAATACGAAATAAACTTTTCGTCGCTCATGACTTCATTCAGCTTCAGATCATTTCCAAGAAGTAATTGCCAATTTGATGAGAGTGTGATATAGTTATTGCGAAATTGGAACACTCGTACTCATGCCCGTATTTATCATGTTCAATTATACAATTGTCAAATTGACAATGCAGAGAGAGTGCATTAATATTATCGTAAACTTTAGTCCGCGAGCGAAAGGTAGTTAACAGTTTGAAGTCTCCTTCACGTTCTCTGCTAGTATATTATGCTGTACGTTACAGAGTTTCCTTTTTTATTTGCTTTTTTGTTTGTTTTGTGGAGGTGTTGTGGATCAGTGGATAAGTCCCCGGACTGTGAACCACGAAGTCCGGGGTTCGAATCCCACCGCAGCACTAGCGTCCTTTGGCAAGACATTTGCCACTCTCCACCCAGGTGTTAAATGGGTACCCGGTAGGATGGCAAAAGTTAATGTCCTTTGCTTAGCATGTGCATGCTTGGAAACAGGCGACTGTCTGGAATGCTCCCCAGGGAGTGGATAATGTGCATACATTGTGTGCGGGCGTGCCAGAATCCAACGACCGGGGTAATAATATATATCCAGCGCTTTGATCCAGTTTGGGAAAGGCGCTTTATAAATGCCAGGTATTATTATTATACAAATCGATGCACCCGTTTTGCCAGTTTTGCCAATTGAACACCGGCTAACCAATCGATTCAACTCATGCTTAGTCGTGATCTTAGTTAACACTCGCCATCATCCACGCTACGATAAGATCTTCTACAAATGACTAATACTAAGAGTGTTACACACTCATTAATTACCATCCTAATGAACATGTGATTTTTTTGTCAGAGCTTGTCAGCACATCCAAGATGGAGTCTCAATGTTTATTCTATTTTTTCTTCCAATTCTCATGTACTGATCATGTAAAATTGCTTCCTTGTTTCTCATCATGATTTTTTTTTTTCGAAAAGAGGAAGTTCCATGTTAATAACTAATATTCTTTCTGTACATATGAATGATATTGGGTTGATACTTGATTTCAATACAGATGTTCATAATTTCATTTCATTTGTACAGTATGCAATACAGAAGCTGAAAACATGCTGAAACTGCATACTTTTCTCTTCTTTCTTATACATGTAGTTACAAGATATCCTCATTTCAAATATATCCAATATTAAAAGAGGAGGCGGGTCAAAAAAAGAAAGAAAGGAGGGGACAGGAAAATTAAAGCAATCAATTAGGCCTATATTTGGTCTTTTACTAATTTTATCTCATTAAAGAGTACATTCATCAGGAAATACCAGGTTCAAAGATAGTGTGCTTGTCAGCAAATGAACAATAAATCTGCTACAGTATAGGGACCTACATTTTCAGCATTGGATAGAAATAGATTTCTTTTTTGTATCTCATTAAAGGAAATATTCATTAGGAAATAGCAGATTCAAAGAGTGCGAGTGTGAGTGCGAGTGTGCGTGCGAGTGTGCTTGCGAGTATGCTTGCTAGCGCATAAAAATATAAATCTGGTATAGCTATGGCCCTTTGACGCATTGGTCACTGTAGGTTTTCTTTTTATATCTCATTAAAGGGAATATTCATCAGGAAATAGCAAATTCAAAGAGCTGCAATGCCCCAGCGCCTCTACACATGTTAAAGGACAATTAACCCCACGTGATATTCTAGATGCACCTATTGTCTGCTACGTCTTTCCATGGAGGCTGCCATTTTGTGCATGACACGGATCATTAGGTACCATATGCATTGATAATAGCCTACCTTTACAACAGATACGTCGCTTTGTTCTGATTGTATTACGATTGTTATTGGCCATGGGCCTAGATAATTGACGACCCATGAGTTCTAATAGCCATCCTGTAAAGCAGATTCCTCGCTTTGTTTTGGTATTGTTACGATTGTCTCCGTCCTTGACGTCAATTCTCCGTCCTTGACGTATATTTTTTATGAAGTATATTTTTTATGAACAAAATAAGACCTTTTAAAAAATATATAAAACTAAACTTACATTTCAGAATATGTGACTTTATCTAATATATATTTGTCCTCTAAAAATCAATTACAAGTTAACGATGAAGGAAATTTTACTTGGGATGAAAAATATGTTCGTGTACACATAAAGTAATGGCAGCCCCCTTATTATTGCTAGCAGACGATAACTTGGCTGGAAAATAGTGATTTATATCTATATCCTGTGTTTTTACATGAAATTGCATGTATCAAATAAGAGGCATATACTACACCATTCAAAATAAGCTAATTCATACGCTGAGGTTAATTTCCCTTTAATAACATGTTCCTGGGTGCTAATCATCAATCAAGCGTTAATTTCTCTTTGTCCTGTTATATAATAAGCAGAACAAAGCCTACATAATGTACTGGCCTGTATTCTAATTATTTGCACAACTGATTTACTAAGGAGCTTGTGTCATTCCATTTAGAATCTTAGGGGAATGACGAAAGGGAGCATTCTGGAAAAGCTTTTCAGAGTTTTGAGCACAGAGGGATCAATGCTTCAATATCACTCTCAAGATGGTATGATGGCTCTTGATAAATTTTATGAACAATAAATCTGGTATAGGGCTCTTTGAAGCATTGGCCATGCATAGGTTTTCTTTTAGTATCTCATTAAAGGGAATATTATCAGGAAATAGCAAATTCAAAGAGCTGCAATGCCCCAGCGGCATATACTTGACTTTTATATTAAATAATAAATAATAATATAGCAAACTGATAATGAGTTTTCAACAATATGGTTTTTGCACAAAACATAAGAGAGAATGAAATCTCGTCTGTAGTCTGTATAGGATCGAAAGTACCTAATTATCAATATTCTTAATTTTTTTCGTATGTCGCAAGACTCAAAGAAAATGATATAGGCCTACCATGTATAGTGAATTTTCTTCAAACACAAGTTGACTTTGAGTTAAAGTGTTTTTTTTGTAACATGTAAGAAATTGCTGTTTGTAATCAAGTGACACACTTAAGGCTATCACTTTTGCAGTTAGCAGTTTCAACCCAATTTATTGACACACTTAAATACAATTTTACAGTATTCTTGTTGTCTCCTGTTTTCTTGATTAAATCCATAGTCTCATTCAACTTTGTCTACTCTTAGTATTGGAAATAAAGGACATTTGGTAAACTGTAGTCTGTAGTGATGGACTGGAAAAATGGAAATTTTCACGTGATTACTATTTCATGCTCAGTAGTGCTGGGACTAAAAACCGGGTACCCGGGTCCCGCCCGAGAGCATCGGGTCCCGGGTCAAAATATTACATGCCCGTTTCCCGAAAATAAGTATTTAATGATTACTCATGTATGTAACATGACAAGGCGGTAGATAACGTCGACCAGCCATTCAATATCTACATGTAAATATCCATGTAGCGCCCCACTGCAGTGATGCGCTTTCAAGTTTTTCCAGTGTTAATAGCTTCTTAAGGGTAAATATAAGCTTGTAATTTGTGTTATATGATTTTCGGGTAACCGGGAACCCGCCCAAAAAATTGTCAGGTTCCCGAATTGAAAAAATACCCGAAACTCCCACCAATAATGCTCGGCCGAGTAAGGTGAATTTCACGTGCTTTTAATTTCGCCGACACGCTAGGCTCCTGGGCCAAAGAATGCATAAACAAAAATATTTGCGTGTTTTTATTTTTGTGCCAATTTCATGCAGAGCGAAATGTGCCAATTTCATGCAGAGCGAAATGTGCAAAAATTTCCACGCCGCGAAATATTTCACGTTTAAAGTATTTCACAAGGTACAGGTATAATCAGGAAGATGGGGTAATAATCTTTGAATTTATTCCAAAACATTTATTATTCGATGAGCTACAATACATGGAGGTAATACAATGTTTTCAATAGTGTTTCACTCTTTCAAAGCAATCACATGTAAAAATGACAATTTTTCACATTGGAACACTGGAATAGCCCAAAATCCATCAAATTTATACATAGGCCAACTGGTTCAAACTTCTACTGTAGATCTACACAATATCACGTCCTCTCTTTTGCGGGAAGCTGTAAATGCATGTTAATCTAATCTCTAATATAATTAGGGGATTTTTGATTAATCACTGGGGAACTTGTTTCTCTAATGCCTTAGTAGTTGCGTAACTCTGGCTTCACTCTGATAATTTCTACTAATCCAGCTTAGCTGGAATTATCTTACTCATATCATTATCAATACAAAACAACTGAAAATGACCTTCAATAGTGGGTAGGCCTTTGAGATTTGAGTGGACTGTGCTGGTACCATGGTGGAACCAGGAACTGTTCAAGATCATAATTCCTGATCAATAAACCCTTTCCTAAAAAAAGGGACCCCTAACCTTTGCATGGACTACGGTAAAATCAGAAAAATTTGGGTTCGCGTGTACAACATTTTCGTGAATTTCATGAATGGAATAAATTTGTGAAAGTCCCTTTTAAAATATGCCAAAAAAGTTCACCAAAAAAAAAAGGTTACATGTCACAAAAAGTCTTCGGACTGCCGATGGACAAAACTACATACTGCCGCTTTCTTTTCTCAGCACCTTCTTTTTATATTCTTTTTTTTTTAATTTGACATTTTTATTTGAAATGAAATAAAGAAAAATCTAAGAAAATCTCAGCATGGAATTGGAAGTAGCAAAGGTCATAAACATGGTGCAATTTCACCTTTTCATAAGCCTAATATCTTCTGCAGCCTTTAAAGAGAAATCCAACCTTAAGAGCAAGCTGCTTTGAAAGAAAGAGGAAAAATCAGCGAAGTAGATTGTTAAAAGTTTGAACAAAATCTGACAAACTATAAGAAAGTTATGAATTTTTTTGAAAGTTGTATTCACTATACATATGGGAATTTCAAATTGGCCAAATAGGTACACGTAAGGTCATTGTGATGTAGCTGTGGACAACTCCCCCATATGCTCCAACACACAAAATGATTAATAATGTCAGTTTTCTTCAAAAAGTATTACTCAGTAGGATCTTTTCCTTTCATGTGGACCTATAACTATATGCTATCTCCAATATATTTTGAGTACTGCCCCGAGGGTAAAAGCGGCTCTAATAAAACAGAAAATTAATGATATTTTTGTGTACGACAAATGGGAGAGTTGTCCACAAAAATGTCACAATCGACTCACCAAACTGCCAATTTGAGATTCGCATAGATGTAGTGATCTCATTTTTCAAACATCCATAACTTTCTTAGACCTTGTCCGATTTCTTTCAAACTTTCACCATCCAGTTTTTTCTTATTTTTCTGCTTTCACACAAATCATCTTATTACCACGGTTGGATTGCCCTTTGAAAGTTTCAATACATAATTTTAAGAATACTGCATGGAGAACTGTCATACAAATAACTTATTCCAAGATATACAATTTTACATTATCTAACCTTTAATTGGCCATGAATTATAACTTTGATAAAAAGTGTATTTGCAGGTCGATATTATCAATATCACTGAATATGAAAAGTTGGAAGAAACTCTTTTTTTTTTCTTTCTTTCACCCATCAAACAACTGGCCCCCTAAGACTACAATAAGAACAATAAATGTTTTAGCAGACAGGCCAACACACAGAATAACTGCTGAAAAAAAAGAAGAAAAAGAGTCTGGTCAGTTTACCTCTTACATAACAGGGTACCCAGTTTATCTTGGGCCATTATCAGGAGATTACCCTGACCCCTACCTGACCTCCTAAATATGCCTTGTGAGAAGACCCTGGCAATAAAAATAGAGGGAGTGTCTGGAGGAAGGGGACAATGACAATGACAATGATGACAATGATTTTTATTTCTGACAGCCCCTCCTGGTGGCATGGAAGAAATACAAACAGGTTATAATAAAACAGCAATATTTGGCATAAGAAAAATACAAACAAAGAAACAAAAACATGAGAATACATACTGGGAATAATGAACATATGTACAGGCAACAATTGTCACAAAATGAAGTACATGTACATTAGCCAACCTACACCCAGGGGGTAGCAAAAGCTATACACACCCCTCTGAGCGCCTGTGGGCGCAATCCAACAAAATGTGAGGTAATGTTCTAATACAAGACTATAACTACTAAAACCAACAACATTACAGATGACATTAAAACTTGGACATAATTAATTTACAGAACCTTGAAAGGTTTTTTTCAAGTCACAAGGTGCCCCTCTTCCAGTGGTCCAGGGTGGGAAAGGTGACCCTCTGAAATAACAAGGGACTGCAAAGCCTCCACCCTTCAAATAATTTCTTGCATAATCTTGATCTCAAAACAGATTCCTCTTATCACTGCCCTGATTATGTTCAGCTCACTGCCTACAGATAATAAAGCAATTATCTTGACCATGAATAGAAAACTTCCTTCTCATTGTTGTAAGGCCTGTGCATGTTGTCTTTACTCTCCACAGACTTCTTGTTTGCCCAAGTTTGCTTTAAAGTACTACAAAAATTACACAAGAGAACATAACAAATTTTACTTATACTCAATATGAAGAAATAACTCCAGTGATGGGTAGGGGCTGGGGGCATTGGGTAAGTTTAGTATTTGAAAACTTTTCTACAAAAAATACAAAAAATACAAAAAACTACAATTAAGAATGAATACAGCAGTCTGCCATGGAAATATGCCTCAAAGAGATATCACATGCTGCAGCACATCAAAAACTGCTACTTTATGTTACTTTACTTTACACATGCATGTGCTAAAAAGGGTATGTGCCCTCACCCTAAGTCCCTCACCCACTTTCTTTTGGGCCCAATGACATGTCCAGTTTTTATCACTTCAAAACCATGGGAGGTGAGGAAACTGAAAATTCCAGCCAATCTGCGGTTTTGAGCTGTTCAAGGTTTTTACCATACTGGTCAATCAAAGTATAACAAGAGAGTCAGAAAAGGAGAGAACAAGAAAGAGAGGGGGAGAACAAGAAAAAGAGGGGGAGACAGTGAAAGAGACAGAAGAGAGGCAGTTCTATGCTAAAGGGAATGATTTTTAAGAAAGGTCTATTATGTGATAAACCATGTGAAAGAAATTTGCTTCTTTTCTGGTCTTTATTTTCAAGTTAGTTTGAAGCACTAAAAGAACACAAAGAATGTTGTAAAAATCAAGGGGTCAACATCTTGAGAGTCAGTGGCATTTTGGCAGTCCTTGACAAATGCATGCATACTGTGTCTTTGACTCACCTTTGAGCACAAAATGAAAGATTTATTTTGTAAATTTAAGAGGAAGATTACCAAATTAAAGGGATATTAAAGCCACCAGGAGCCTGTGGGGAAAGTCAGGATTGCATAAGCCCCATTCACTCGTACACAAAGTTTGTGCATCGAATGCATCTGTTGGACTACTGGGATTACATTTCGGACTCCACGAAGCCGACCGAATCTCTCACGAGAGCTCAAGCTCAGGCGGAGCGTGCATGTACTAGTTGCGCGGCGACCAGTCTGTCCGAAGTTTGCGCCCCGGCCCCGCGGGGCAACGGCATGATCAGGTAACGATCACGATGCCCTCTTGCGGTATAAAAACGTCTACAATCTGCGGTTGAGTATCCCTTTAAATTTACTCTTTATTGTGTGACTGTGAGCACCATAGTAGACTAGTTCATTCAAGTTGTGGGTTCAAACCTTAGCATGGTGCAGAATGCACGCGTCTATAACTATAACTTACGTAAAGGCATGATGAAAGTAAGTTTCTTGAGAAAAGAGCAATGATACAGCCTCATTATCTTACTGAAAGAAAATACATCAATTGTCTGACTGTCCTCAAAATATGCTTCTTATCAGCAACTCTAAATTAAAAAAAAAATAATGGCAACAAATTAGGAGGGCCTGATTTTAGCAGATACAGGCTAACAATTTAACTGAATTGAACTGAGAAATCAGTAACAATTACCAATTGATGCCCAAGAATACACAAGAATAACAAATGCTCCTGCATGCTGGACACACAAGACTAGCAAAAACATGAGCCCATTCATGATTTGGGTTTTCAGTATTCTACCCCCCCCCCCCTTTCCTCTCTCTCTCTCTCTTTCTCTCTCTCTCTCTCTCTCTCCATATCACTGACCATAGACCTTGAGCCCACCCAGATGGTCAGCAGGAATGTAGGAAGAGCTGAAGAGAGGAATTTATCTGACTGGACATTTGATAGAGGGTCTATGCAGATTAGAAATTTAGTTTCATGTCACAGAACATCAATAAAGAAAATAGAAAGACTGAAAAAATGAAATATCAATGTTGATGAGCCAATTTACAGAACTTGCAATGAAGCTTCTTTCCAGGAGATTATTTTGTGAAATGTTATCATGTAATCATAATAAATTATGGTGTAGTTAAAATGTGAACAAATGACACAAAACTTGATGGAAACCACATTCCCTGAAAACAGCCAAAACTGATTTGTACCGGTAGGAATGTACATCTACATGTACAATGGTGTTACATTCAGACAATGTACATGTACATTTTACAGAATGCCTTGCTTAATTTGCAAAATATGCAGCAATTGCACATTTTCTAATTTTCTATTAGAATCACTTGGCAGATGGTATTGGTGACATTTGTGTTGTAACTTTTGACTGACAGTGACACTAGAGCTCAAAGATTATCTCTACATGATGCAAGTAGCCTACATTCTATTTATTTGTAAGAGTGATCTCCATGATGATCGGAAACAAATGATGAATAACAATTAAATGAAGGCCTTCACGTAGAGGGACGCACGTTCCTTGCTGTACAAGCTGAATTTCATCAACACATTTTTCTTTTTTCCTACTCAAGTTTGCAAGTTTCATCATCGTGAACCTGTTAGAAAAATGGCCAAATGACCAATATGTGCTCATATACACTACTTCATTATGCAAATTACATCTCTCCATTAGCATAGTATGTGCATACAGAGAATGAAAATGCACGCGAAGGGAATGCAAGTGTGAAAACATTGCCCTCCATTGTTTGCTAATGAAGAAACTGACGATGATGGAGGGGGGGGGGGGGGGGGGGAAGGGACCCTGACAGAACTGTCTTGAGAAAAAAATTTAGTACTTGGCTTGTATGAGCTGGATGAGCGCTTTGGTGCACGTCTTTGTTTTCATGGCAACCAGATGCTGAATGGTGCAGTCTCTGTTGTCATCTTAACCAGATGCTGAATGAAGGTTATGCTTGGGATGTGGTCCCCAGGATGACCAGTCATTATCTTGGTCATCAATACATAGAACGACCTAAATATGCTCTTTGTTCTGAGACTACATGTACAAATTAAGCATTAGTCATTTAACATTTATACATGGGGATGACCAGAACAAAATTGTAGGATCATTAAAGGAGAAATTTTGCCATAGCTAATTATCCAGTAACTAGTAACAGACTCACTACTTTTGGGGGGCCAACAAAATCCCCTGATTTTTCTTGAGTTCCCTGACTTTTCCTTGACTGGTTTTCTCTAATTTCCAAGATAGCTGGAGAACCCTGTCATTGTACCTTTAACTGTATGGCCAGAATGTGATTGAAACTGGTTGATAGAACTACTGGCACCCGGCCTTGTGATCGATCAGCTGCCTTTCTGATAATATATCACCACGCTTAACTGAATGTAATCCTGTAAGCATGACAATAAAATTTTAAGGTACAATGTTTTTTTCACATCATTTGTCACTGTCATATGGTCAATACTGATCATCTATTGGTAATGCTAACAGCATTTTGTTGAGATAATCACAAGTAAGACAGTATGAATCGATCTCAATGAGCCAGTTCTTAATTACAGTTTGCGCATGTGCAGATAAAGGTCATTTGTACCACGTGGAATCAACCTTTATACGCTGCCATTTTGTACGCACCATGATGCATGCACCAATATGATTTTAGTTGTTTAACAAATAGCGTGTCCACCAAATGCATACAAATGGTCATTTCAGTGTCAACTCTACCATGTACTAAAATTTACGAACTGGTTTATTTAAAAGTCTGTTTTACATTCCGCATTACAGGGAGAAATTATCCCCAGTTAAAACATTTTCCTTCTAACAAACATCACTTAAGCCTTGTTACAATTGGTAATGTCACAATGACGAATAATGTCACAATGACACATAATGGAGTACTATATTCTGCTGAATAAAATGATTCCTCACAACAAATTCAGGAGTGCTAACATGTACATGTATTATGAAAAGTTAATACATGTATATAATCATGATTTTAAACGTAAAGTCAATGTAGCTGAATTAATTCACCTTAAATTTATACATCCCATTTATTTCAATGCCAGAAACTAGTTTATATAAGCCAAAATAGTAGTCCATTATGTGTCATTGTGACAATTTGCATCATTGTGACATTACTGGTTGGAACAAACCCTACATTGCGTATGTTTATAAAAAAAATATCAGTTTTCAAAGGACTACTGAATCAACTGAAGACTCACTCTGAGCGAGTAACTTCAAGCTCCTTGCTCATGCAGAACCAGCAATGAAAAGGCATGAGTAATCTGCATACACAGATATTCAGTATATATAATAAAGAAAGAGTGACAATGAAAAAGGTGTGAAAAAGGTGTGAAAAACCTGACCACAGACCTGAGCTTGAAAGCAAAGAGGAAACATGAGCAATTATTAAAAAGCAGCTGTAAAAGTTATAAGTTTGACACAGACATCATGCATTCTTTTCTTGATGCACTCCTTTTACAAAACTCCGAAATACAAAAGTAGCATTGATGGAAATGAAATGACCAATACAGCTTCACTATCCTGTTTAAGAAATGACACCAGTCATCAACCTCTCTTTCATGACAATTTTACTTTGCTGAAAAAATAAATTTCCTAACACATCTTTCATCTCCAGATTTGTTTTTCCTTCCAAGAATTTTCCAAGAATTTAGGGGGCACAATATTCAAGAATATCCAAGATATTGAAAACCCTCTTTAAAATGAATCATGTTACTCGATGAAGTATATGTATGCAAACCACTTCTCCTCAAAGGAAAAGAGATGGGTTGGTGTTTGATCAGATAGCTGTCTGAATAAATGAAGTAAACATTTTGTGACAGGAAACTAAGTATTGATTTTTCTTTGTAGCACAAAAAGAGGATTAAATCAAGGAGGTATTAAATCAGGGTCTTAAGCATGAAATGTTGAAAAGAGGATTTAGGCCCATTCTTTAAGTATTATTCCATACATGAAGTGGATAAAGATGGTGAGGATGGGGGGGGGGGGAGGTGGAATTAAAGATTTTAAATCACCACCCCTCACATGCTGCCTACTGCAATTCCCACCTTTCTGCCTTATTATCTAGGCATGGACATTACAAACCATGTGCTTCTGAAGATGACCAGTTCTTGATAGCAAGCTGGCCTACAATGGGATCCAGATACCCTCATCTTTGCCTTTTCACAGGCATATACCCAGTCATTGAGAATTTGATTCTAAAGAAGCAGCTTTACTGCCTCTGTAATACATAATGCGTTTTTTCTTTTTCTCTCTCCTTTGTCAGAGAAGGGGTTATTCTCTTCTACATGTGAAGAATACCATCTATTCTCCTCTCTCTTTCATTTATTCTCCTCTCTCTCCTCATTCATTCTCTCCCCTCTCCTCATTCAAACCACTTTCTTCTATTCAGCTTTCCATTCATCACTTCAACTCTGCTAGAGTATTCAGAAAGTTACCCAGCTCCTTATTGTCACTTTACTATTGACACGAACTATAAATTATACAAAACATTATATAGACCAGCTCCGTTCACTCAATACATCTTGAAATTTTTTTTTCAAAGAAAGGAACTTCATTCCAGGAGAGACAAATTTTATTTGAATAAATAGAATAGGCTTGGTTTACACATGGGCCTATATGTAGTCCACTGCCTGGACGGTCTCCGTATCGCGCGATCCGACACCCCCTCAACGCTAAAACAAGAACAGTCCTTACAATTCCGCCCTCGCTGGGTGAAATTTGGGGGTTCGTGCGATGAGTGGAGAGTCACGCTCTGTGTGGGATATGCGTGTAGAGAAAGAGCAGCGTAGGGGAATAAACGAAATATAAAAAACGGATAGAATCTAGACTAGCCTATATGATGTGGTCCTACACAGTGGCCTATCCATGATTTTTTAAAGGGGGGTTGTTTTTTACTCCCAAATTCTCTGACAAGCAAAACAAAAAAGGGTAAAGGAGGTTATCAGCATTTTGGGGTTTAAAACAAGCTTTTGTTTCATTTCTAAACACCAAAAACACTGATAAAGTGGGTGTTTTAACACCAAATAACACCAAAAGGGGGTGTTTGAACACCTAAAACACCCAAAACACCCCCCTCCCCCCCCCCCTCGGTATGCGCATGATCAGAACTGAAAAAAAAGCCCTGATCATGAATATGTTTCGAGCAATCCAGTGTCTAATGAGAACAATATTGCACAGAAGGCATGAGTTTATTATTACAGTTAATTATTACCAAAGTACTTGAACATGAAAACCAAAATAAAAAAATAATCTAAAAGAATGGCTTGCTTTAAAGAATTAGAATTTTAGAATTGTTGCTCTCTATTTATTTTAACTTAAACTTGCCTTATAATATTACAAGATTTGCAGTATTGGCTACCTGATTTCAATCAACAGCATATGAATGTTTCAATGTATGCGTTAAACTTAGGATTACAAGTACAAGGCTTAAGACAAAGAAAATAAATAGATCTATTTTATACATTATTGTTAAGTATACTTTATTCTGTGAAAATCATTAGCTACTTGATTCTTCAAAATAAAGACTTGGTAGGATCTAGATCCTTTTTAATTGTAAATAAATCATCTGGATATATTCTTATCAAATAAAATAAAATAGAAATATTTACTCAAAAGTGAAATACAATACATTTAGAATATTTTAACTACAATCTGTAAAAAATTTGAATGAATAACTAAATCTCTTCATTATGCAGATCTATGCAGTGACTGAATCTAGACTACAGCTCTACAAATTAATTATCAAGTGGGGCCCAAGCAATTTTACACAAACTGATATGATATATGATATATTTTTATTCATCTTTCTTCCTTTTAACAAGTCACACTGAACATTACATTCAATTCTTATGCATTTACAATGCAAACAAAATCATGCATGACAATAATATAATGAAGTGAATAGAAAGAAAGACAAGGAGACCCTGGTAAAAGCAAGGCTTGTAAGATGTAGGGTCCCTTCTGCGCAGAAAATAATTGGCTGGTACATACATGAGCAACAAAATAAATGTATTTAAAGGGAGTATATACATTAATAACTACCTAAGAATACGTAAATTATGAACTGGACTGGAATGTAGAAATTCACTACACCACATCTGTTTTTAAAGTCAAAGCAAGTTTAGTTCTAGTAAATATTAATCTACATGCACAAACTATATTGTGTTATGTGTTTGCCAAGTGCAGTTTCAACATGTTACAAAGAGCTTGAACACCCACCACAGCCTACACAGAGCTCAGTGCTGTACAGACCATGTGATTGTTATATAACTCAAGCAGGTCACACCCATTATTCAAACACTGTCTGTAGAGGGAGCTATCATCAAATGAAACATGCAAGCACATGGGACTCCTCCATAAAGCCATGCACAAAATGACAAATAAAGGAGCTTTGCCTTGAAACTCCTTGGTATAATTTACTCACAGTGCAGAACATTTTTAAATTCAGCCCCCTTTTTTTCCCATAAATACATGATGTTTCAATTTATAACTAACTTTAGCATGGTGAACTCAACCACACACAAAAAAAAAGATTATGGTTTAAATATCTATCATAGAAAAATTAACTATTCCATATAACACTTATTTCTACTTGATACAATAACTGTGTAACTAAAATCATAAGCAAATCGTGATCAACTTTAGTTACATGCGAAACTGAAAGAAAACAAACTATGAGAAGAAATAAAACTACATGTGTAATTGTTTTGTTTTTTATCAAAAGCCTAACAATGCACAAAAAGTTGGGGATAAGTCAGATACTACATTGAATATGATGAAAATATAGAATAGGCCTATGCAGTTACAAAATTATGAGGAAGAGTCTATATGAATTAGCCACCATGGAAAAGACATAAAGAATGAAAGAGAGACAGACATACAGACACACAGACAGAGACACACAGACACACACACACACACGTTTACATGGCTTTACTTCCGAGGACAACTATTGTTCCTCTATTGTTACTCGTCCTCGGACAGTCGACGGAATAAGGCATAAATTCATTGTTCGACGTTCGAGGACTATTGTCCGGCTTCCGAGGACCATTGTTGTCATGATTTTTTTTTGTTCTCTGTCCGAAAATGTCCTCGGACATAATGCTAAACAAACGCACACACACACACACACACACACACACACACACACACAGAAACATGTAATTATAAGATTACACAATCAGTTTTAAAAAAAACACACACACAATTGTCATGATTGAACACATTATTCGGAAAATGTACACAGTGATTCTCATATGCATTAGAGGATGTAGCTTTGAGAAATACCCATGCAAATAGTATGCTGTATAGAAAGATCACTATAGAGGGCACACTTCCCAAATTGGTTTTGTAGTACACTGAATGCATAGCTTAGCATGGCTAAGCTTATCAACAAAAATAACTGGTCACCTTCATGTGTACATGTACATATTTTGGTGAAATTTTTACATCCATTTTAATTCAATAAAGCTGTTGTTATTGTGGCTGTTTTCTCACTTGTAATTTATCACTTGAAAATTTGTACATACTGCTTTAAAACTGCTCATAGAACAATCAAATAGATACAGAAAGTGACACAACCACTGTTTGTTATTAAAATTTCATACTGATATGAGGGCGTATGAAGGGCAATCCTTTTCAGGGGACATTTCTACTATGATGTTCTTCCAAACATAAGAAGAATGAGAAAGGTCACAAATTATTTTTCACCTTTCCTAGAACTCAATCTTCAGATTTGACTGCAGGGGCAGTGATCCCGGGGGAATGGGGGTGAACGTTCTTTTCCTTTTTTTGCAGGGGGGGGGGTCTAACCATCTCAGACCAGAACCCCCAACCGAGAAATCGCCACCCCTGTTTGACTGTGTATAATATTTTCATACAATGTAGGCCTGAATGTATTAAAGTTAATTTGCAGAGATAATTCACACGACTGTTCCTTTAAAGCACAGGAAATGACTCTCAGGAAATGAATGTAGTCCAGACCTTGATGAGGAAATTTCCTTCAACTTATTGTTAACTAGCTTCCGAAATCCAACACGGAAAACAAGACAGGATTCCTGACAGCATTAGTCTACCTTCTAAAATTCAATGCTCCTTACTACAAGACTGGAAGAATGGCTTTACGATTGTTTCTCTTAACAATCGTTATCGAAACAAAAATGGAAGAAAATGATATAAAGAATAGGATTGGGAAAAATATATTTCTGAATCAATTCTCATCCGGGGTAAGATATTGGGAGCTGGTTGATTTCACTACAGTTGACAACATATCAATGAAAGAAGTTGATTTATTACACAAATCACTATTTTGTTAAATTCACATTTGTCACAGAAAGCTCAGGAACCAAAAGGACACATACAACTACACGTGTAGGTGAATGATATTATATAGAGTGAAAATGCCGTTCTTGCTCTAAGCAGACAACAATTCCTTAAAAAAATTATACAAACATCATTCCAAACAAAGTTGCAGAAGACCTTCATTGACATGTACATATACATGTCCAATACATGTACATTTATTATCATTTGACAGAAGTGCAATAAAAATACTAGAGCTTCTCTAAACAGACAAAATTTCCTGTATTTAAACAGCTACATAAATCACTGCAAATTGGTTTACAGAACACCTACATGTACATACATGCCCAGCTATGCATTTATTAAAAGTGCAAATAAAGTTACATGTACTATTCAAAATGAGAACAAAGTCTTAAGCCCACCGCACACTATACGATCAACTGCGATCCGATTTTTGAAATAAATCACAACAGCATTAAATATGTGCATTTTAACAAACAAAATCTAGCTGATTTAGGTTCTGAACAAAAATATGAATACTAAACATACTATGGTTTCGGAGCACTCTCAGCCTTATATCTGGAATAAGGGCCAAATCAGTTTCTAATTGTCTATAATCGTAGGGTTGCTCCAACGTCACTTCGACTCGGAGCCGATTTTGACTCATCCTGCGGTAGGGTGAACGTACAGAAAACCACACTGTACTGTCCTCACAATTCCAAAACATTCATGAAGAACTGAAATCCAACAAGTGCTCATGGGACATCCAAACCCTGGAGATAGGCCTTGCCCTAGGAATTCAATCACGTTGTGCAAAATATAGAAGTATCCACTTTTGGTGTTGCCATGGCAACAGACAATACTCGTGCCATGATTCATGTTTGTCTGCACGATTAGTATTTGCACTTCTTCTCTGAAGGTTGTCTGTTTTTGTTCAAAAATTCTCCCAAATTGTAATACAAATGTCAACATGTTGGTCTGACTGCTGGTGGACCCAAAAGAAACACAGTTTCTACTAATCAAATCAAGCTATGTAAAATAACCCGAAAGACAAAGATTATTATGAGTATGGTAAAACTGAATTTCAGTGAAGCAATGTGATTTTAATCGCTACTGAATCCTGATAGATTGTTCATTTTTAAAACAACCATGATTTAAATCCATCAAGGAAGTTGATTTTCAGTGAACAAGGAATCCAGCTGATAAAATTGTTAATGTAAACATACAGGCCTATAAATATATAAAAGCCTATAAATATATAAAAGCATATTTGTTAGCTGTATTTATTATAATGAACAGCCAAGATCATCATAATCATACAAATATAGATAAAGATTGAACATAGGGGTGATAGAAACTTACCAGGAAGCACTGTAAGATATTCTGTTTAACTCATACTTTGCACAACTTCGTTAATAAGTAGCCGCTTTAGCGCAGGATGCATTTAGGATGCGGTCAAGTGCTACAGATAAATTATTCTGAAGAGGGACTGAACAACTTTTGAGAAGCTACAAATCTGAACAATACATTTAACAGTTTGGTATTTTCAATGCACAATGACGAAAAGGAATGATGACTGCACATAGGGATGAGTTATAAATTAATGGCCACTAGTCATACAGAAAAGAAGCCTTGGGCAAGCAAAGACAACTTTGCCTCTGGCTTCACCTTAAAAATTGAATAAATCCAAAGTTTTGATCGTGCAATAGACCTTTTTACTAATGTATTTTAATAAATCTATGCATGTTTCTCTCCAGAACTCCTGGTTACTATGACTACTTCATTCACCTGATATATGCATAATGGCATCTCTATAGCTGGAATCCATTTTAGCTTACATTAGTTGTTGCTATGTCAGGGTAAGCCTCTGCCAAGCTTTGGAGTCATCAAGAACAACTTTTGTTCAAGAAGTATATATCAAATTAGTAATTTGGTCTACAGCAGAGGCTACCAACAATCCAGCCTATCATTCACGCATGATCCATCCTTCTATGATAATCATTTTGACAACAGTCTCCGGTTTAAAAATACACACAACTATTGCTAGATTACTAGTAAAGCTTTCAAAGCACTTTCCTACATTTGTTGTATGTCATTCAACTTATTCTGGTAGCTACAGGAGGATTTCCGTCCGCTAGAGCTACAAATAAACATTGTGAATGTGTCAAAGGAAGATTTTATTTCGGAATTAAAACTACTTAATGATTGTCACAAGGAAATGGATTTGTATATGGCGTGACACTTTTCTTAATTACTTTAGACCATCATTATCTCTTCTCAATTACATGCATGTACTTTATTCATGATAAACTGCTTAGTTTTCGAGGCAGCTACCGGAAGTGAAAGTACATGCCGCCAACGTCATCAGTAATTATTGCTTGCAAGAAACTCCTGTATAAATAGGCCTATTGCATGCTTCGCAGTTGAAAGGTTTGAAAGGTTTGCTGGTTTATTTTATCTGACTGCTTAGAAAGCATGTTCATACTTGTAAGTAACCAGGGGTGGTATTCTGAAAATTTTTGTAAATTTTGTTTATCTTGCGGAGATAATACCTCGCTAATATTGTTGTAAGTTGGTATTGTGAAAATTGTTTTAAGGAGATATTATCTCTCTAAGGACCGCCTTTATATTATCTTTGACACGCCCATTTTTTTACACTTTACCAATCGAGATGTATTTTATAAAGGTAGGTTAACCAATAGGAGAAGCTGCTGTGTAAGTTTTGTTGTAGTTACCACGGAAGATAATTTTCAGAGTACCAATTATCTCATGATATTATCTTCAGCGCGCATATGTAAATTTGTAAAATCAGCACTGATTTTCTTATTTACTATATAAATCTATATACCTACCTATTATGCCTGTAGTCTTGACTACGGGACCCCTTCGAGAATTTAACACACATGAGTCACAATATTGTGCGCACCCCCCGTAATCCTATTGTCCCCTTCGCCACTCACGCGCGTCAACACGCTACGGCCATCTTCCTCTTTTGCGAGCAATCCCAAGTAGAAACATGTTGCTTGCAAGGAGCGGGGAAGGAGGGAGGGTCATAGGTAGGTATATAGATTTATATAGTAAATAAGAAAATCAGTGCTGATTTTACAAATTTACTGCAATAAATCATATATACCTACCTATTATGCCAGACCAGCGCCAACTCAAAGACCGGGAGGCATGTTTCGAGCAGAAGGAAATAGGATTACACCAAAGACTACAAAGAAGACACAGCGGCCTTCAAGGTGGCTGACGCAAACAAAGCTTCACCTGCGGGAATATCCCTAAGGTAGCAAGAAATGAAGGAATTGGGCGAACGCCAATAAGCAGCCTTCAAAATATCAACAAGCGCCACACCTTGAAACAGAGCCCAAGAAGTGCTGACACTACGAGTATCATGAGCACGAGGCTTACTGTCGGATAAAAGAGCCTCTGTGCCAGCGGCCCTAATAGCTTCAACGATCCATCTAGAGATGGAATCAAGAGAGGCAGGAGAAAAAGGCTCTCTAGTGATCAGGAACAACTGATCATCCTTACGATAAGACTTAGTCTTATCAATATACCATTTGAGAGCCCTAACAGGACACCAAACTTTGTCCTCACGCACCGAAGAAAAGTTAGAAAGCGGACAAAGAAAAATCTCAACAGGACCGGAGGCAGCTGTCTGATTCTTGGCAACGAAAGAAGCCCTAGGAATCAATCTAACACCTTTTCTCTCCCAGCGAACATGACCAGGAGTAAGACAGAGAGCATGAAGAGTACTGCGCCTCTGCCCAGAGGCAATAGCTACCAAAAAGAGCGTCTTAACCGTAAGATGATGAAGCGAAGCTTCACCTAACGGTTCGAAAGGAGCTTTCGCCAAGGCCTCCAGGACCTTAGGCAGACTCCAAGACGGCACTAACTTAGAAAAAGAAGGTCGTTTCAGAAAGAACGAACGAATCAAACCACTTAGTAGCGGGGAATTGGAAATCCCCGAACCATCTGAGAAACCCGAATGAATGGCCCCGATCGCCGAACGGTAGCCTCGGATAGTAGAGATAGATCTCCCTTTGTCAAATAACAAGATTAAGAAATCCGCAATTGAACCAATAGGAGCCTTAGAAGGGGTTCGATTTCTTCTCTTTGCACCAAAGGAAAAAGACCGAGAGACGGGAATTGTAAATTTCCCTAGTAGAAACCCTACGACTGGACATTAAAAAGTCCACGGCTCTATCAGAGAGACCCGACTGTCTTGCAGATCCCCTGACAGGGGCCAAGCAGTCAAATGAAGAGACTCCGGACTGTGGTGAAGAATCCCCGATAGGGGCTGTAACACCAGATCCGCTCTTAACGGGAGAACGAACGGTTGAGCCCTTAGGAGGCTCATAAGTTCTGGAAACCAATTCCTCCTGGGCCAAAAGGGAGCTATTACGAGCACCCGCGCCCGATCTTCCCTGATTTTCCGCAAGACACGCGGAATCAGTTGGAAGGGAGGAAAGGCGAATCCCTGAAGGTTCTCCCAGCTGAGGGAGAAAGCATCGAGAGCCCATGCTCCCTGATCGCGAACACGGGAGCAAAACTTCGGCAGCTGGTGATTTAGCACCGACGCAAATGGATCCACTTCCAGTGGACCTAGGCAACTGCGAATGCGGCAAAATACCTCCGGATGGAGCGTCCATTCCGATGGAAGATACCTGCCCCGAGACAGAAAATCCGCAATGAGGTTTTTCCCGACCGGGGATGAAAGAGGCCACGGGTGTGATTGCCATGCGACGACACCACCTCCACAGCTGAGCTGCTAGGGCATTCAGGGCAACCGAACGAGTGCCTCCCTGCCGATTGATATATGCCGCCACAGAAACATTGTCCGTGAGAATCAGAACCGAACGACTGAGAAGTCGACTTCTGAAATGGAGCAAGGTCAACAGAACTGCCATAAACTCCAGGACATTGATATGAGGAAGAGTCCCAAAATGAGACCAATCCCCCGCAACCGTGCTGCCGTTGCAGTGTCCTCCCCACCCCAACCGAGAGGCGTCCGTCGAAACCGATATCGACGGAAGAGGGGCAGAGAAGGACCTGCCTCGCGCGAGAAACACCTCGCTCGTCCAACAAAGGAGAAGAGACTTGATCCTTACTGGTACTGGAATCCAGACCAAAAGAGAGTCTTTTCCCGGCTTGAAGAACCTGAGGAGATGTCTCTGAAAGGGTCTCATGAGGAGCCGGCAGTCCTCTAAAATCATCGACTAGACTGGCTAGATAACCTAAGTCTTGAGTAAGAATGACGAGCAAACTAGTCTCGTCCAACAAACAATCGCGCAACTCCGCTAGGAGAAGCCAATCGTCCAGGTAGCAAAAAATAGCCGAAGGCCGCATCGCCTCAGAGAGGCTGCCAGCACGGCTACAACCTGAGTAAGAACCCGAGGGACTGGGCACGGCCCGACGTGAAGAGTGCGAAAACGATAAGTCTCTGAGAGGAAGAAAAACCCCAGAAGATCGCGCAAAGCGCGATGAACGGGAAAGTGGAAATACGCATCTTCGAAAACTATCAAGACCGCGTAGTCCTTCCTCTTGATCAACGGAAGAATGGAGGCGAGAGTCTCCATCCGAAAATGTACTGAATTTTTCCCGAGCGCTTGGGAATAACAAAAGTCGGAGAAAGGGGAATAGACAGCCTGTGAGGTGACCGAGTTCCTATAGCACCTCCGGGGAGCGGGGCGGACAGATCTATGAAGAATCAGTCTCGTCCGCCAAAGAGAACAAAAGCGTCCCGGAGATGGCCTCCCAAGCGGGGAGAAAGGAACGAAGACAGCCACCAACCAATACTCTGCGACGGTACATGACTGAGGCAGCTGCAGTGGAAAACTATGACCACTGCAAACCAAACATGACGCTCAAAAGAAGCACCGCTTCAATGCGTCCAAAATCCAGCTAGAAATCCTCCGCAAGAGAAAAACGCTCGGAGGAATCCCGCTGCCTGAACCCAAGCAAAGCCGAACCCTGCGCGCGGGTTGACTAAAAGTCAGGGAAAGTTTAGAACAAAGCAATCGCTTCTACCCCACAAAGGGAGAGCAACTAAGGCTCTGCCTGCCCCAGCGATTCGGAAACCGAAGCTTGAGAGGCCGCTTCCAAAACTGGATCCGCCTGAAATAATCGTGACAAAGAATCACGAACAAAGGCCGAAACGGTCGGATTCACGCATGAACCGCCATAAGCCTCCTCACCCGACGGAGCCCGAAGCTGCGAGACTAGGAGGCGCATGTGATCCCATCACAGACAAAGAAGAATAAACCATAAAAGGCTAATTAGTCTCGATGTCCGACCCAAAAACGGGACAAGAGCAGGGGATGTGAATCCTGGTACAAGGGACCAACCCTGAGTCTGGGCAAAGCCCATCTCACACTGAACAACTCAGCTTGAGAGACCGGAGGGTTAGCTAAACCCGATGGGCAAGAGGCAGGCAAAGCCTTGCCTCTTTTAGCCCCTTCCCTAGGCTTCTGATTGGCCCAAAAAGAGCCTAAGGCGAAACCCGCTTTCCAGAGCGTTTATTCGGTTTCGTTCGGATCCCCGAAGCCCTTCGGGAACACGAACCGAACCCTCCGCTGAGGGACGCTCACCTCCCTTTATGGGAGAAGTGCGCTGAGGGTATTGAACCCAAAGACGCGCACCAATTACCCATATCGGCCGAGCAAGGAGATGCAACAGCCATGGGCCGGACGCCAAGGCGCCCAGAGCAAGGGCGGACCGGGATGACCCGGCAAAGGAACGCCAACAAAGGACTCAGCAGGAATCCCGCTGCTTAAACCAACGCGAAGTCGAACCCTGCGCGCGGGTTGACTAAAATTCAGAGAGATATCTGGATAACAAAGCAATCGCTTCCACCCCACAGAGGGCAAGCGATTGAGACTCCGCCTGCCCAAGCGATTCAAAAAAGAAGCTTGAGAGGCCACCTCCAAATCTGGTTCCACCCGAGTGGAAAGAGACAAAGGAACACTAACAAAGGCCTCAGCAGGCAGAGCCCCGCATGGTTCAACGAAAGTCTCCTCGCCCAGCGGCGCCCCAAGGGCCGCGGGAATAGGAGGCACATGCGAAACCGACTCAGACAAAGACGAATCCAACACAAAAGGCTGATTAGTCTCAAAGTCAGACCCCTGAATAGGGACAGAAGTCAGGGTTGAAGTAGCCGGTACAAGGACCAACCCTGATTCTGAGCAAAAGCCCGCATCATGCTGAACATGTCAGCTTGAGAGGAGCTAGCTGGGTTAGCCAGGCCAGACGGGCAAGAGGCCGGCAAAGCCTTGCCACTTTTTGCCCTCTTTTTGGCCTTTTTCTTGGCTGGCTCGACAAGAGTCGTAGCCGAAACCCTTTTGTTAGAACGCTAAATCGGATTCGTTCGGATCTCCGAAGCCACTTCGGAAACACGAACCGATCCCTCCGCGGAGGGACGTTCACTTCCCCAAAAAGGGATTGGAGCGCTCATGGCGTAAGCCTAGAGAATCGCCCAAATCACCCATATTGGCTAAGCAAGAAGATGCAGTAGCCATGGGTTGGGAGTTAAAAGCTCCCAGTGCGTGGGCAGACCGAGATGACTCGGTATGTGCCCGATGACTACTAAAGGCGTGTGAACCCGCTATTGGACCGCTCGAAAGCAGCAATAGGGGAGCACTAGTAGTCACGCACTCAGGTGAAAACACCTGTTGCTCCGAAGAGCGTCCATAATTGTTAGCTCGAGCATTCCCATTAGCTGGCAATGTAGACAGCCCAGGAAGTACTCGTTCCCCCATATGGCGTTTGCCGGGGGCTAGGGTTTGAGAACCCAGACCAACATGGACTAAGCCCGTGGGTTGCCCTGCAGTAGTGGGGCGCGTCTCCCCTAACGGATCAGAGCGAGTGAACGCTACCGTACGGGAAACAACCGCCTCCCCCCTCTGGTCTCAGCGACCGGGGGATTGGAATCGTTAGATATCCAAACCACTAGAATCTGACGCCACCCACCCCGAAACCACGGGCTTCGGAGTTGACAATCCCGACTCAGTTAACGCCACCCGTCCCGAAGCCGCAAGCTACGAGACTGGCAAACTCTGCAAGGAAACACCACTAGGCAACTTACCCTTAGCCCTCCTCCCTCCCCCATGTACCGAAGTACTCGGGAGAGTTCTGGAAGGCCGAGTCGTCTTGCTAGACGACTCTTCGGAAGAAGCAGGTCTCCTTGACCTAGCTGCTTCTTCTTCCGAATCCATACCACTGCAATAAAACAGACAATAAAGTATACTTTTCAAATTAAGAAATACTTCAACTGAATGCAGTAAAATAAGGGTAAAATTATTTGGGAGATACGCACTAAAGAAATTTTCACAGCCTAAAAACCGTAAGAATAAACGCCGAACCCGAAGGCTCGGTGACAAACGGAAACACCCGCAAACACGGAAATATCTACGTGGGGCTGACCGTGAAAGAGAAAAATAAATGCCAAGAAAGGGAATCAAAAAATCCCTTGCAATCGGCAAGAGTGACTACTAAAACACAAAGTACTATAATCTAAACGAATATAGGTACCTAAAAGTGCTTTAACTATGTGAAAAAGCGCACCAAAAAGATACTATACGACCTGATTTCAGGAGCGCTGTGACTATACGTCCTAACTCGTCGGGGGCGAGCAAGAAAGAGGAAGATGGCCGTAGCGTGTTGACGCGCGTGAGTGGCGAAGGGGACAATAGGATTACGGGGGGTGCGCACAATATTGTGACTCATGTGTGTTAAATTCTCGAAGGGGTCCCGTAGTCAAGACTACAGGCATAATAGGTAGGTATATATGATTTATTGCAGTAAATTAGGATCATTCGCAGAATGAAAAAAAATACAACAAAAGTTACAACAAAAGTTACAACAAAAGTTACAACAATTTTCAGAATACCAATTTTATCTTATGTGTGAAGATACAACAATATTAGAGATAAAACAGTTTTCAGAATACCGCCCCAGGGGACTGACGGTTTTAAGTCCTCTCCGAGGGACTTGGTAATGAGGATTAATGCCTTACCAAAGGGCACTAGCGCATCCACTTAATTTCGAACCTAGGTCCTCCCAGTTACAAGACCACTGTTCTACCGCTGAGCCATCGCACCTCCATCTGTTCAATGTATTGTAACATAACATCATCTGAACCAACAAATTCTGAGGTTCTCTGAGAGGTGTAATATTTCAATATGTCACGTTATCACAACAAGACGAGCGTTTACAAATCATAAATGTATATGGCAATAGCTCTTCATATCAAATTTTTACTAATTGAGGAGGCCTACATGTATTTCTGTACAATACTGAATTCAACTGCATCGGGAAAGATTAGGATAGCTACTTCATATAGGTACTATTTCAATTTTGCAGTGGGGGCTTTAGTAAAAAAATCCAAACCATGAAAAGCCAGCTTTTTAGAAGCAAATATACAGTGAAACATTTCTCAGAGTTTCAATTTTTGAAGATTAGTCAATGTACATTTCCGTACGTATATTTTTGCCAAATCAGCATAGAAAACTCTGAAAACATGAGGCAAGTATTTATGGAACACAATTTAAAATGGATATTTTGTCTTTTATTTTCACTTGAAATTGCCACATGTCTGCAAGACCTTGTTTCTAATGCTGGCTCATTAATAATTAGTACAATTACAGGGGGAATTCCCCTGATATATATATATATATTATAGATAAGCCTGAGTCGAATCGATTGGTTAGCCGGTGTTCGATCGAAGACATCGAATCCCGAATACGTTTTGGAAAATTCGGTGCATCGATTTGTAGTCCGCCTGATTTTTGACTACCGTAGCCACCATGAGAAACTCTGTAACGTACAGCATATATACTAGCAGAGAACGTGAAGGCGACTTCAAATCAAAGTTAAAACTGTTGGCTAACTTTCGCTAATTCGCTCGCGGAGGACGTCGCGCTTTACCTGTGCTTTCTCTATGGAAAAATCGTTTTGTCGTTACGACTGAAGTTTACGATAATTTTCCGATAATTTTCTTGCACTCTCTCTGCATTGTCAATTTGACAATTGTATAATTGAACATGATAAATACGGGCATGAGTACGAGTGTTCCTACTTGATTCGCAATAACTAATATCACACTCATCAAATTGGCAATTACTTCTGAATGATCTCTGAAGCTGAATGCAATGAAGTCGAGTCTATATTGAGCGACGAAAAGGTTATTTCGTATTGTTTTTTTTTTTGGCATCGAACAAACGTGTTCCATTCAGCTCTCCAAAGACAGTAAGATTAATTATTTGAATTTGAATCATTGACGGGTGTGTCGACAATGAGCATCGCTTCGTGCGACACTAGTGACATTTTGGCTAGTCATACGGACTAGAAACTTATGATTTTGGCTCGTCCGCTGTGATTTTTACTAGCCATTGGCTAGCGGGCTATCGTTAATTTCGAGCAGCGAGAGCCCATACATATGCTCGCGATGCCAGCGGACCGGTCACCGGTGCATGCACTGCGTGCAACTGTGTGCAAACTCTGTTTTCACCGCACATAATTTATCGATTAACCGGTATTCGATCGAATCAAAGCCTTCGAATCCCGGTTTATGAAATATTCGATATGACTCAGGCTTAATTATAGATTTTATAATCATTTGAATTCTGGAGTAATGTCTGTGGTGAAACAACCCAGTGTTCAAATACATTTAGGGGAAGTCCCCCTGACATCAAGTTGGTTTCAAAAGTATATATACAGTCAAACCTGTCTTAGTGGCCACCTGTCTATAGTGGTCACTTATATTGCCTCCCTATAGCAAGAAATATGTGTCTTAGAACCTGTCTATAAAGGCCACCTGTCTACAGTGGCCACTTTTTCTGTTTCCCTTGGGTGGCCTTAATAGACAGGTTTGACTGTATATATATATCCTACTAAAAGGCAAATTTTTTTTTTATTGTATAAATGTATATCATCGCAAAAAGGACGTTGCAGAGAATTAATGGATTCAAAATGTTAGTATATGTTTAGAATTAATTTGATTCAATTTGCATTTATGGCAAAAAGAATTGTATTATAATAACTACTTTTGTGTGCAATAAGGTATACTTAGTAAATCCCCAAACTGTTGATATAATCAAGAAAAACAAACATCACCCTAAGTCCAACTTAGGACATTAGATACCCAGGAGTTATACATATATAGATTTTCCATGTTATGTAATACGAAATGAGTTCTCCCTACTGAACAAAACTTTGAAGTAATATAAGTAATTTGGCGCCCTCTACGTTTATATCGTTAGAATGCCTCCTACCCCTATGGAAATGGGAAAAAAGAGAGCCGAAAACGTTAAGGCGAATCGAAATATTCGACTTAACGTCAGCTTCCCCCTTCTGTCGAATATTTCGCCAACAAAAAAAATCGCCTTAAGTAGGAAAATAGTTCTGCTTCGGACTTGCAAAGTTATATACTATATATATATATACCATGAAAAATCTACATATTTTAGATTTTAGAATCATTTGAATTCTGGAGTAATGTCTGTCACAAAATTGAACATACATGTAGCTGTGTAATAATGTAATATTTAACAATACATGTAATATCTTTTATTGAAGAAGACTGTTAAAAGAAAGGAACAAGAATGAGCTTAATAACAGATTCAAGTATAACATGTGTAATGTAGTGTGACAAATTTTTCCATTTGTCAAATAACACTGTTACACCCCCCCCCCCCCCCTCCTAAGAAAAAACAAAAAACCCAAAACCAACCCCCCCCCCAAAAAAAAAAAAAACAACAACAACAACAACAAACAAACAAAAACAAAACAAAACAAAATAAAATAAAAACACAGGTCATTCAACCTACAGCACAGTATATGTGGACATGATTGCCATGCTTGCATGAAGAATATTCCTCCTACATGAATGTGATCTCTTTTATTGAAGATATTTTACTTCATTGGATGGAGATAAACAGATGCCCTTATAGGGGAAGTCCCACTAGTATTTAGTTGATCTGAATAAAAGCAGAAATACTAGAGAAACAGATTAGTGAAAGTTTCAGCAAAATCCGATAAGAAATAAGAAAGTTATGAACTTAATTTTGTAGTTGTACTCAATCAAGCACAAATTGGAAACTCGGTGACATATTTTGCGAGCTCCTCTCCCATAGCCCTATACATGAAAAATCCTAAATTTCCATTCTTTCTAAAGAAAATGATATTGAATCATACATGCAACCTAGATATCCATTGCACATGTTTTTACACAATACCTGTATGAAACGAATGTATTCCTTCATCAACTACTAAGAAAATGAATATTTATGAAATTTTCTGTACAGAGCAAATGGAAGAGGAGCTTGCAAGATACGTCACTGAGTGATTTATGTGTGTGTACATGTTATATATTCACAAGTTGAATGTAATGAATATTCTTTATGCCTTTTAATATCCCAAGTCCTTTGCTATATATATATATATATATATATTGTGAAAGGAAATGAGAGAATAATGGTTGTGTAACATAAATCAAAGTTCCCCAGATATATATACATGTATATATATATATATATTTCTATTTCTGATCATAGGGGGAATCCTAACAATGCAGTTTATTCCGTCACAATAAAAATTGGGCGTTACGGGGAATTTCAACAATAGGCCGAGATAAAAGGATTCCCCCTATGGCCGTGAATAGAGTTATATATATATATATATATATATTTGTCATTGAATATTGTTCAAAAACATTTTAAAGCTAGGGTAATAATATGACAGCAGAAAAAAAAACAAGTGAATCAACTACCACAAAAACAGATCCACAACAGTTCCACTTGCTCACATTTTCAATTTTTACTGAGAAGTTCTGTTACACTATCCAAATTTCAGAATGCATAACAGAACAAAACTTGCAGAGTGAAAGGAGAAACCCATCCAGATATTAATTTGGTTTTTAATATACCGGAAAATTAGAAATAGAGAAGTGAAAGTTTGAGGAAAATCGGATGAAATCATGAATTTTGAAGTGGTAATCAAACACAAATTGGAACTCTGTGAGGTACCTTAATTTCGTCACCTCTTTGCTCAGCATTTGCTCTGCATTCAAAAACATTTCTTCATATTTTTTTTTCAAAAAGAAATATTACATTGTATACACGCACCCTACAGATATAGCGAGTGCAATTTTCACACAACCCCTTTTCAGAAAATAGATTTACACCTTCACCAACAAACAAGAAAATAGAAATTAATGAAATTTTCAGCACAAAACAATTAGTAGAGATGCTGAAAAAAAAAGTATAACAGAGAGTTGCCAATTTATGTCTGATTGATTAAAAAGTCATAATTTTCTTATCCTTTATCCCATTTTTCTCAAACTTTCACTGATCTGTTTTTCTCATTTTACTTCTTTTACTGAAATCAACTTAATATCAGGGTAGACTTCTCCTGGGTATTTTCAAACTTTTTTTTAAAATTATCAACCATCTGTGTTCAAATTGCAGGTGACAACTACAAAGGTCTATAAAGCGTAGCAAATAAGCTCAAATTCTCCATTGTTTATATAGTTACATAAACTTTCCAAAAGTTTATACTCCTTGGCCCCAAACTCGATGAGTCAGAGGGATAGTTTCCTCTTCCCTTACCTCAAACACAATATAACTAGCCTTGCGAAAGACATGGATATATGTCAAGTATACTATTCATAATGTCACATGAAATTGACGGTGTAGCACACCTCATCTGCCTGATAAATCCAACCTTGATAGCAAGTTGCTCTGAAGGAAAGCAGAAAAATCAGAGATGCTGATTTGTGAAAGTTTTGACAAAATCAGACCAAAAAAATATGAAAATTAAAGAATTTTTAAAAGCTGTTATTACTACATACATATGGGAACTTCTAATTGACCGATTTCAGTAACGATACTGAATGTTGTTGATGCCAATTCTGCAATTTTGTTCAAACACTCAAAATGACTCAAATGCAATTTTTTTCTGAAATGTAAGATTAGGTAGGATCTTTTTATTGTTTGAGCACCTGTAACAATGTGCTAGCCAATTCATAATATATATTTTGAGTACTGTCGCGAGGAAAAGAAACTTAAGGATAAAACCAGGTAAATTAATGATATTTTAGTGCACAACAAATAAAGCAGTCGTCCCCATCTACATGTATGTCACAGTTAAGTGACTAATTAGCTAATTTTAGATTTTTATGGCTCATGAGTATATAAAAGATTACAACTTTTGGTAATTCAAAATGTTATTATTTTGCCAATGTGGCTCAACCTTTCATTAATTGATTACTCTCCTTTTTCTGTTTTCACCCTGTTCCAACTTTAATTTGGATTGCCCTTTAATGGACCAAGAAAGACTCCTGGGCCCTGTTTCAGAAAACTGTTTATCAATAACAAGTCACAATGACTGTAATAAGCTACTGAAATCATAATATTTGATTGGCTGAGAGCAAATTTGGCATAGATTTGATGCAATTGTTATTGATAAAAAGTTTTACAAAATGGGGCCCAGCTCTTCTGGTATCTTATAAAAACATATGAGATTTAAAGATGTCTAGAAGTGACAGTAATGTTATGATTGTCATGAATGTATGATTAATTTCATTTAGATTTCAAGTCACCTTTGAAGAGGGAGGTTAAAGGGACATGCAACCAGGCAGCCGTGGGGAAAGTCAGAATTGCGTAAGCCCCATCAACTCGTACACAAAGTGTGTGCATCAAATGTATCCATCATACTATAAATGCAAAATTACATTTCGGACTGCACGAAGCTGACCGAATCTCGCACAAGAGCTCAGGCAGAGCTGCATGTTGTGTGGAAACCAGTCTATCCGAAGTTTACGCTCTGCGGGGCTATGGCATCATCAAGTAACGAACACAGTGCTCTCTTGCAGCATAAAACCGTCCACAATCTGAGGTTGAATTTCCCTTTAATCATGTTTTACGTTCATACAAGAAACTTATTGTATACATTTTTAATGTGGGGTAGATCCTACTGTGGATTTCATGATAGGGAGGCACATGTATATCACAAAATATTTGTATCAACTCCAGGAATTCGCAGGATGCAGACCATATCACCAAAAAGCAACATACATGTAAAGAAGATAAAACTCCAAATGGATCGGTGAGCCAGGCTATCATATAAACAAACCTCCAGAAATGATCTCTCTCAGATAGGACGCTATATGTCTAAAGTAATAAGCGGATGCATTTTCACTGCTATGCCACAGAATAATCCTTAGACTGACTTGTATCCCAACCATACTGTACTTAACTGATACCAATCATATCTGGACATGTCTTCATGCATCTCAAAGTAGTGGCCCCTAGCACAATAAAAGATGAAAAACTGATATTTTTAATTTCAAATTACCTTCATTGTCAAAGTTTCACAATAGTTGGTATAAAATCATTCATCTGTAAAATATACATGTATATGGGTTGTGATTATAGATTTGATACGCACAGTCAGGAGAATTTACAGTAAAATCGAGAAGTCTACAAGTCTGGATATAAAGCAGTGTGTCTTGAAGTTGCCATACGTCATAAAAGGATGACTAGCTGTGTGCCCTGTGGGCAGTCTACCCACAAAATGATTTACGATGGCTGCCTTTCCAGTCTATTTTGATCTTCCTGCTTGCAATAACTTTGCGGTCATCTGCATATTTCCCCATGGATTACGACCCTTTGATACCTTCCTACTGCACCAAGAATCTAGATTTGAAACTGTTCTTCAGGACACGGCATACTTTCATATCTACAGTAGATGTCTTTTTCTTTGTTCATACCGTCTCCACTTTGTCTCTCTGTCTCACTATTTCTTGATCTAAATTCTTGAATTGGAAGGAAATAGATGAATGAAAATGAAAAAAAAAAGCTTAACAATGCTAGCAATTTGACCATCATTTGAGGAATACATGTCATAAAAATATATACTGTGTATATTGTATACATCAAAGTGATAAAAAGATCCATATAAGGGAATGATGAATATTTGTACCAAGAGATTGCGCTACTGTCATAGTGCTGGTGACTCTCCTCTGACTTGCTACTTCATAAAATGCACTAAACAGGGTTCATACACTTAAACATTTTCAAAATTCCCTGACTTTCCATGACTTTCCAGAGCTGGATAATGTAAATTTCCATGACCATTTTCAACTATATGTACATGTACAAGTCTTAAAGGACAATTAACCCCACGTGATATTCTAGATGCACCTATTGTCTGCTACGTCTTTCCATGGAGGCTGCCATTTTGTGCATGACACGGATCATTAGGTACCATATGCATTGATAATAGCCTACCTTTACAACAGATACGTCGCTTTGTTCTGATTGTATTACGATTGTTATTGGCCATGGGCCTAGATAATTGACGACCCATGAGTTCTAATAGCCATCCTGTAAAGCAGATTCCTCGCTTTGTTTTGGTATTGTTACGATTGTCTCCGTCCTTGACGTCAATTCTCCGTCCTTGACGTATATTTTTTATGAAGTATATTTTTTATGAACAAATTAAGACCTTTTAAAAAATATATAAAACTAAACTTACATTTCAGAATATGTGACTTTATCTAATATATATTTGTCCTCTAAAAATCAATTACAAGTTAACGATGAAGGAAATTTTACTTGGGATGAAAAATATGTTCGTGTACACATAAAGTAATGGCAGCCCCCTTATTATTGCTAGCAGACGATAACTTGGCTGGAAAATAGTGATTTATATCTATATCCTGTGTTTTTACATGAAATTGCATGTATCAAATAAGAGGCATATACTACACCATTCAAAATAAGCTAATTCATACGCTGATGTTACTTTCCCTTTAATATAAAGCGTACAACAATACACCCTGTACATCATTGCAATACTAATCCCAGAACTAGTGGGTATGCCACAGACGCAAGTGCACATCAATCTGTTTTGTTTGAGTTTTATGGTTCGGGCTTTCATCAAACAGCAACCTACATGTATACTGACTATCCTTCTTTCTAACTCTTTGGGAAAGAAGTGTTTGAAAGTGTGGAGCTAATCCAAACGTGGTGATGTATGCAGCTTTCCACTCTCCACAGTGGAAACCAGCTGCTATCTTACTGTCTCAAAAATGACACAAATTTAACCAATCAGACATCTGGGCCCCGTTTCATGAAACTTGTTATCAATATTACAATTTACAACAATTGTAAGCTACTGAAATCCTTAAATCTGATTGGCTGAAAGCAAATTTGTCATAGAAATGGGGCAGTTGTTATTGATAAAAAGTTTTATGAAACGGGCCCCTGAATTGGCAGAAGAAACAATTTTCCTCGTAATTTAGTTACAACTCTACTACATAGCCCTACAGAGGTCAATATACTCATTTTGAAAATGTTTGGTCCTAAAGACACGTAGAATAATGTAGAGATGCACAAAAACTGAGTAATTTAGCTTCATACAACTACATGTAGCAGTACAAAGGTTTACAACATGGACCAAGCCTCTTGCTTCAGATTCATGAACTCACAAGCATAAGACGAGTAGGCCTACTTAATTTACAGGATCAAACCTTTGTCAGTCAAAACGTAAAGAGAAGGGTCTGATGTCACAAACATATAGACTAACAGTAACTTGTACAGGCCCTGTATGGGAGCAATTAAAGATAAAGTTGAGTTCTGGTCATGAGATAAGAAACTGTCTCGAAGCAATTGGGAAAGATTGATTATATAGCAAATATTAAAGAATTTGGTGTCTACTGTGAAGTTTTGGAATCACCAAAATGATAAGAAATTTTATCCTGCTGAGAGTCATGTGCACTGCACACAGAAATGTGTATATGGGACTACACACAAATGTTCGGCCCAAACACTTCAGCTGCTTCTCGTCATATTTTGAATGTGAGAGCATTTCAAGAGCAATCCTTTTCAGGAGACATATCTACTTTGATAATCTTACAAACTAGCATAAATAGAACGAGAAAGCTCACAAATTATTTTTTGCCTTTCCCAGAACTCAAGCTTCCCTTTAACAACCATTGCATCATTGGTTCAAGCTTGCTCAAGATATAATGTAATTTTTAAGGGATGAAATATAACTGAGCTGGTAAATTTAGGAAATTACAGACACAGAGGGAAAAGAAGAAATTCAAAAGCCTAGAGCTTTCGGATGAGAGTGCCATCAGACATCAGAATCGGTCACGTTTCTGAAAATGCCCCAAAACTCTACCCCAGCTTTAAAGGGAATCTTGAGTTCTGGGAAAGGTGAAATATAATTTGTGCTCTTTCTCATTTCTTTTATGTCAGTTTGGAAGAACATCATAGTAGAAACATCCCCTGAAAAGGATTGCTCTTCAAATGCTCTTATATTCGAAATATGACTAGAAATAGCTGAAATATTTGGGCTGAAATATTCGGGCCGAACATTCATGCCACTTGTGTGTGTAGTCCCATATACCCATTTCTGTATGCAGTACATGTGCTTTTCAGCAAGAGTGGGTCAATTTCTTATCTATTTTGATGATTCCAAAACAACACAGTATAAAACAATTCTTATGTAGACATGGTCAACCTTTCCCAATTCCTTTGAGACAGTTTCTTTCACAATATAACTGCATGACCAGAACTGTACTTTATCTTTAATATAACAGATGCACTCAGACTGAGTAATTTTATTCACATGTAGCAGCACATGGTTCACAGCAAGGACATAGCAATACTGGGCCTCTTCCCTTCAAAATCATGACTACACATGCACTCTCGCATGGGGAAAGACTGAGAGAGAGAGGGAGAGAGAGAGATGGAGAAAAAAACATGAGTTTCCCTAGCATTTGAAAGTAAGCAGATAAGAGTGTATTGCCATCAGAATCAATCCATCAATGGTGTCATCCGATTGACTCACATTCTTCAAATTAATGTTTCATGACTTTAGGAAGGAACGCATTTAGCCGCTCGCACCGTGGGGGCCATTGGGTCATTCAGCTGCCAAGAAGCAAAATCTGAATGACGCGCCGCCGTCTCCGTCTCGCTTCTTCCCTCTCTTATTATCGACGTTGTCCGGGTGAATTTCATCCCGAGACTTCTTTGATGCCAGAAGGGCGTTGGCTCAATGTCATAATGTAGGAGCTAATGCCCTTCTGTCTTTCAGAAAGATAACATATCAGAAAGGGCCCAAATAATGTAATGTTCAGAACTGATTACGTATGAATTCAATAGATATTCTATGGAAGGAAGACACGTAAAGCAGGTAGTCTATGGTCTCTTTATAGCGTCTGAACTCTGTAGGTGCATATAAGCATTTTCAAAAAAGTATTCTTCATTGTATTTATAGATTTTATCATTGCCCTTGACAGAAATGATAATTCATTTAGATACAGGTGTATATTAAATCACATTGATGTGATACCGGAAGAGCCTCTATACCACACAGATTTTTCACATGTACATGTAAGTCTTGACCATTACTTTATTTCTGTTGACATTGTTGTGTGTCTTCATATCACCCTAATATTTGTAAATTAATGAGTAACAATTGTTTAATAATGTATAGAGTTCTGAAACTGATCACACAAAAATAATCTTGAATCAAAATCCATAATGATAGAAAAGAAGTGATATATGAGAATAATAGAACCATGGATCATTAATTGCCCCCATCATGATTTGATACTCCAAGAAATGCAGTTACAATTACACAGTGGCGTAGCTAGAGTCCAACCATTGAGGGGGCACTGGAATGGCACTGGCATCATCAGGGGGGGGGGGGGTCATTTAAGGTCTTAACCAGAAAATTCAATGCAAATTTACAAGGTCACTGATTATCGGGAGGGTACAGGAAGGGGTGCAAATCATCTTATTTTCTCTTCCTTTTCCTTTCCCTTCTTTTTTTTTCTCTTTTCCTCTTTTCTCTCCTTTTCTTTCCTTTTTTTTTGGCCATTCGATTGGGGGGGGGGGGGCAGTTGCCTATGTAGCTACACCACAGCAAGTACACAAAAACATTATGTCACAAAGTTTGAAGTGTCATCAAAACTAAATGCCAATGGCTATGGCTATTACAAATCAATATCTATAATTGGAATTTTGTACATATATCCACTCGTATGCATTGAAACAGATTCTCAAAGAAAGAGAATTTCCTGTTTCTAATATATATTGTGCTTGTGAACAATGTGCTAGACTTTGTATAAGGAAGTAGCACAATATATAATTTTTTAATACATCTATATTTTACACAAAAGATAAAAAGAACTTGAGAAATCAAAGTCTTATTAAAGTATGTGTGCCAGTTCAAACAAACCAGTATGTTCAAGCCAACAATTACATGCCAAAATACATCATGAATACATAATGTGCATAAACAATTTCGAGGCTCGGAATACAGTACAAACATTACTTTTATAGAGGGCAAACATGTTAAAGGAAAGTCCAGTAAGATTTGTGGTGAGTTGTGACCCAATGACGTCACAATCTCATGACTGAATTACCAATTTGTCTAGTGATTTTCATCTTTTTCTTTAGTTTTTCATGCCACTAAAAAATTGATAACATTCTTATCAGTTGTCCGATTTTCCCTAAACTTTTTTTTGATCTGTAGGTCTGATTTTCTGCTTCAATTAAAATGAAGTATTTTTGGACTGGACTTCCCCTTTAACTACAGGGAATTGGACAAGGTATTATTATATCGTCTGTTTGGAGCCAGAAGGGCGTTAACTCCTATCTTTTGTACAGGGTTAACGTCCTTCTGGCTCCAAACAGACGATATGCCATGGTCTTAATCTGGGTCTTTGCTATTTGAAATATTTACCGGTAATTAGAATCTAGTTCCTAAATAAGAGAAGTTTTGATATGTACCTCAAGATTAAAAGTGGTTTACGATGTTAATATTCATCTCACCTTTTATAACCAACAACTATTTCAAACTTTTGGATTTTGAGGGGGAAAAAATTGCTGAAAATCAATTTCTAATCTATGGTACACAGATATAACTTTAATAGTGTAAGCCAACTTTAAAGGCATTGAGTAGCTTTGCAAAATTTGACAAATTCAGCGTGAAAGTGGTCCAATGATATATAATCCTACTGTTAGAACTATACTTAGCAACATGTGAAAGTAAGATAGAAATTGGAGCTCATTTACTATTTTTAAAAAAGAAAATAAATGTGGTTTTGAAAACAAAATTCTGGCTGAAATAACGGCAGATCTACGTTTCAAACAGTATTTGGTCTAGCGTCCTCATGCGTTCGTTGTGAGACATTGGCAATACGCTATGTGTGTTTCGTACATGTATAGAGATAGTATCTATGGTAAGCCCGTTTATACCCAACATCCACTTACAGGCGCTAGGCGCCAGTGATATACCAGCCAGCTGAGCTGTCGGGATAGTTACTTGTACAGTGCAACGGTATACGTTCGTACTCCGTACCCGTCGGCGAGCCATGTAGCTAACTCAGCTCAGTGCACCGCACACATAGTGAAAGCTAGTTCTCGACGTTTGTTTTATCATCTTGAGAGTGAGACTTGAAATTTTTTTCTCCTTACTGCCAGCGCCGGGACAGGGGCACAGTGTGATATCCACACAACTCACTGTAAGTGTAAGATTTGTAAGATTTGTAAGATTTGTAAGATTTTATTGACTCTATCGACTGGAGTGGTACAATCCCGGGTATAGGGTGACCTACATCATACATGTACTGCGTACTTTACTGTACGCCGAGCTCCTTGGGCTTGGCTGATCAATCTGGTAATATAGTGGGCATGGACCATGGTGGGAGTGGTACTGGCCTCCGCAGCTGTATGGGGAGCCCTAGGCTACTAGTACTAGGTCTGCGCACCTAACTAAAGTTTGACGGAAAAAATGAACAAGAATTTCTTTAATATTCCTCTAAAGATTTATTTTATTTTATTCCTAATATTCTAAAGAGTAAGTTTGAGAAAAAATTGCATCAAAATTAGAGCAAGAACAATGCCATTTTCACAAGAAACTGTGGCCTTGTCATTTCAAGTAATTCAACATCCCTGATACTGATGATAGCAGAAAGTGTTAAAAATGACGTGATATTTACGTCGTGGTTTTCGTCTTTTTTACGTCCTGTAATTACGTCAATAAGACTACAAGTACAACTTGCATCAACGCAAGACGTCAAGAGGACGTCTTATTTTGACGTCATCTGTACACTGTAAAAACTGAAGTGCTGTAGTAGTAGTAGGCCTATAGCCTAGGCTATATAGCACTTTTTGAGGGCATGCATAGGGACTGCACTCAGAGTCAGAGTGCTATTGAATGCACACAGCGTGCTATTTCAGCACTTTCACGCGAGCTGGACCGGCTAAACATTCATTAAAAAAAATTATTTTGGCGAGCCTCGAACCAGGGTCCGCTGATCGAGAATTGCTGGCATTACCGCTGGACTAACTCACATCGTACGATGTAGAGCAGATCATATTGTTACATAGTGAATTTACGACACCACATAGTTCATGTTATCTATTTGACTCCCATGACTAAACTGGATTGCAAGAAGCATCCGTCAGTCCATCGGTAACGTCAGTGCCTCTCAATCAGCGGAACCTTGTTTTTTGCTGGTAAATTAGCACACTACAACTAGTGCTACAAACAGCATTTCAGGTGCAGTCACTATTATACATGCCCCTAAAAGTAACGCTTTAGTTTTTACAGTGTACAAGACGTAAAGATGACGTCAAAATAAGACGTCCTCATGACGTCTTGCGTTGGTGCAAGTTGTCGTCTTATTGACGTAATTACAGGAAGTAAAAAAGATGTAAACGACGACATAAACATCACATCATTTTTTCCTCTTTCTACTATCAGGGACAGGGATTGAATATAAACAATCTTGCATGGTTCCCAATCCCATGTCTGCGCACTTATTCATTTACACGCAGTTCGGGAGTTTTGATGTGAAAAACAACATTTTGTGGCTTGTGAATAAAATGTCTGGTTTGCATGGCTCGCAAGTATGTGAGAAATGATTATAATTCATTTAGACATGTTACTTTTTAAAATGTTAGATCTTGTTTTTGTTGATATGTGCCTCCGAATCCACTCACAGTTGGATCCCATGAACGGCTCTGTAGGCCAGTACTATAGTACCAGATTGATAAGCCAAGGAGCTCATATAGGTAGGACTCATAGATAATGAGATATCAGCCCCCCCCCCCCCCAAAAAAAAAATAGATCTAAAATAAATATTGCCATTTCTCACATACTGTGAGTCATGCAAACCATCCTCGCCCAGGCCTCAGAGTCAGAGTTTGCGAAAGGGGTTACCTTCCACTCCAGGATCAACTAAGATTGTAAAAATTGATTGACAACAAAAAAACCACACAAAACTGGCAGGTGTGATCAGGGTTTTTTTTTTACTTGCACATGATGTAAGACTTGTAAGTTATTTGGGACTACCCATGCAAGGTAAGGTTTGTGTATAGTCCCATATATATATAGGTTACAAATGCAAGGTAAAAAAATCTGTCGATTTTTGTCTTTTCTCTTTTTTAGTCATTCAATTTTTACAATCTTAGTTGATCCTGGAAGGTAACCCCTATAGCAAATTCCGAGGGTGGGTTGCATGGGTCAACTTAGGTGAGAAATGGTGATATTTCACACACACACACACACACACAAGGTAATTATGGATCCCATGTACAGCTCCATAGGCAAGTACATGTACCAGATTGATAAGCTAAGGAGCTCGTACAGCTACCTGGTACCCACGCACAAGCTCCCATGCAATCGCTTAATACGCTGTGGGTCATGGCACGTCTATTCTATGTTGTCTTTGAAGCAAAACGGGCCTGGCCGAGGCGTGCCAGAACGATTAGAACGACAAAATGAAAAAAAAACAAACGTTGCTTTGGAATGTTTTTTCTCTTTTTCTCAAGAAAAAAATTGTATGCTTTGGAACAAAAATTTTAGTGTAGAAATGGGGGTCTTCTGGGCGCCACATACCCACCACACACTACATGTACATTTATATACTGAGTGCTCCCCCAAAAAATAAACACTTGGATTCACTCTGCTCTTTCCAGGAATTTTGAATCTTCTTCTTGCCGCTTTCCCAATCTGGTGGAATATTACATACCCATCATGCCATAGAGTAATTGCATTGTTTTCATAGCAGTTCAAAATCTTATATAGGATTTATATGTGACAGTTCTTATCAATGAGAATGAGTTATCCTTGTCATACCTATGTTGGGTGTCCTGACAGGTTGGGTGTCCGGACAGATAGTTTCCAACTACTGGTAGATCTGATCTGTAAATTTTAAAACTTTTGCATTCAATATTTGGGAAATCGCAATGTATGTTGGGCATAAGCATGAATAAATATTTTATCTTGGTTAGTGCTATTCCATGCATATTATTTTTGGAGAAATCCAATGGCAAACTTCAGTTATATGGACCTACCCCTTCATACTAGTGAATTTTATTTTTAAAATGTTTTTTAATACTTTCCTGGATAAGTGGATATATAGGGCAGGGAGGTGTGGGCTGTTCACAGGTACATGTATATGATTCAGTAGATATCTACAAACTCTTATTTTCAGTCTTTCATTCAGATCCATATACTCGCCTAAGAAAATGGTTTGATAGTCTGTTATGGATACATTTGACTAGTCATTCTATTTTGCTTTCAGATGCATGACATCTCTTATTTGATCAAATTGATGATGGAGCAGACACAGTCATGCTAGAAACATGCAAATAGATCTACACTCATCTACAGGTAAATATCCTCTTTCGTCACCTTCCATGTTTACTTGAGAGATGTGCAATTATAGAACAGGAATGAAACAAAGAAATTTTGTATTTGGAGTAGTAGGGTCTACATGTAAAAAATAAAGAAATGAAGTATAATAAAAATAAAATTAAGCTGGTTTATTGCCACTCGGGTCTATTCCATTAGAGTTTTTGTCATGCAAGAGCTTGACTAACAGGGGCATTGCTAGAACATTTTGAATGGGGGAGGGTTGTGACACCCAAATTTGCCAACAAATTTTTAGGATGCAATACCCATTTTTGCAGACAAAACTGCTGCACCCTAATCCCTATCCTCCGACAAAAATTAATAAAAGAAAATTGCAGACATAGAGATCTTGATCAGACAGGCCCATTTCGTAAGGAGGGGACTGACGCCTTTTGCCCAAATATCAGCTTTTCAATTTCTAAATATTTTGCCAGAGAGTGAAGCGAGTCAAACAAAATTTGTTTGAACTTTTTTTTAGGTGAAAATTACTGAAGTTTACTTACATAAGTTATATAATTATCCTGGAACCTTTCTTCTTCAATATGTGGATATGGGTCTGTTCACAAAGTTGGGCACCTTTTGAGGCATTATTTCTTTAATCCCCTGTAATTTGATGAAAAAGTCAGTTAGAATTTTCTTACTTGGCCATCAGTTAGAATTTTCTTACTTGGCCATTCTATCTCTGGTGAAAATAAAAAGCATCTGAGAATCATAAACATGTTGTTCCACAATGTATTTTGGAAATAATTATGAAAAACCAGCGTGTGGATGTAACCGGACATTGTGTCCGTGTTACATCCGTCTTATTTTGAGACATAACGGCACATCCATAATGCTCTTGATGATAAATATTTGCCTGGTTACTTTAGGCTCTCTATTTAATTCAATGCAACAACAACTGCAATGAGAGTATACTGACTTCAAGAGTTATTGATGAAAGTTGCAGATATTCTTTGGTGTCCCATTCATCCACAACTTGTGACAGTTGATTGGAAACTGTTACACCCACAACATTCATGATAAACTCAGGGAAGATATTTATTCTTTTGTTAAAAGTTTTGCTTCATTAAGTCAGCACCATAACACAATGTACCCATTAATAGGATTTAGCTTTATAAGGTATCATGCATGTAGAAATGTTGGCAATCTAAAAAAAAGGTGGTTGTGGATGTAACATGGTACACCAGTATGTTTTTGTCAATACTTTGAAAATGCCTCTCAAAACAATTTGTCTTGTGTTCTTCAAAAGCTTCCTGGAGGCACCAAGTACATTCATATAAAACAACTTAATGGTGTAAGTCATAGTGTTAAAACTACAATGTTTTTACGATAAAATGTCAAGTTTTGGTGCCCCAACTTTGTGAACAGACCCATATATACTAGCACCTTGCTGCCCGAATGTGACTATCTGAACTTTGACAATCCCAGGGGGGCAGCTGTAGCCTATTGCAGAAGGGAAGGGAAGGGACGCCATTTGCCCAAAGATTAACATCTCAATGTTTTGGCAAGCGACTTGAGCGAGCGAGCAAAAAATTTGACCAGTTTTTCCTTCTTTCTCTTCCCTTCCTTTCCTTCTTTTTAGTGTTTATTTTCCTTTCCCTTCCTTTCTTTTTTTACCCTATATTTCCTCTTCCCTCACTCTTCCTCCCCCCCGCCCTTTCTTTTATTGCCAACAGAGGTGGCACATTTGCCGCTAGCAACGCCCCGGTTGACAAATTTATGATATTTATATCTGCATTCCTATAGATTTTGTAAATTTGTCTTGATGAATGATGAAAGAAATATTTGTGGATGAAGGATGGATTTACTTTACATTTTATATTCTTATGATGAATAATTTATGGGATTCTGTAGTGCAGCTATAGAGATTTTTGTAGGCAGTTGTTAGTTCCTGTCTGATTTGTTTGCACATTAGTTTTACACAAGGTGTTGCTGTGTAAATTACTAGAATATTTTTAATAGGTACCTCTACCATCATGTAGACCAGTGCATGTTGTGTTCGCACCACTGGCATATTTCACTTTAGGACAGTTTCCATTTCAGTTCATGACCAAAAAAGTGTAATGAAAAGCTTGACACCTTGTTAAGAAGCACATTGGCCACAATTCACAAAGAATGGTAAACCCATGGTCTAAACTATGGTTTAAAATAACCGTAGCCTGTATTGCCATTTATGATTGGACATGAGGCCATGTACGTTGCTTGTACTACCCTTACAGAAGTATTCATGAATTCAGGCCATGGCCTTTTCACAAAAAAAAAGAATTTCTATTTCATTGAAATTCTAATTCATTTTTTTTAAACTATCTTTTCTATTATTACAGCACCACCAAACTGTTGTATGTGCGGATTGGATTCCCTGCCACTCCTGGTCTTGCTCAGTTCCAAGATACGATTGAGATCACTCGTCCTATCCATCTACCTGTTTGCCTGGGACTCCTGGACCCTCACAGCAGACCTCCAGAGGCGAATTCAAATACTAGGCATCTTGCATAAAGACAACATAACCAACGAGACGGTCCGCACCATCATCTGCGCCATACAAAGAACTCCTCACGACCGTGAAAAAGCGCAAAACTGATATGGCATGCTTCATGTTCTTCGGGTCTTGCAAAAACCATCCTGCAAGGCATAGTAGAGGTGTCGTGGTCTAGTGGATACGTCACCGGACTGTGGATCTCATGGTTTGCGGTTCGAGTCTCGCCGCGGCACTAATGTCCTTTGGCAAGACATTAATCTACATTTGCCACTCTCTACCCAGGTGTAGAAAATTGGTACCCGGTAGGAATTTATTCCTTGAAATGCTGTGAGCACCGAATTCGGTAGCCTAGCTACAGCCGGGGTAATAATACTTCGGCGCTTAGAAACATTTGTATTAAGCGCATTATAAATGCAATGTATTATTATTATTATTATTATTATTATTATAGTGAAAGGTGGAAGAAAAAGAGGAAGACAGAAGAAAAGATGGGAAGACGTTATCAAAGAGTGGACCAGCCTGGACTTTTATTGTTCTCCATCGAAATGTGCTTTTTACTTAATTCAGTTTTGCTGCGACTCTTTTGAAATTTGGTTACATATATAGTAGAAATGGAATTTTATTATTGTGAATGGCAATTCAGTAGCAATGAATTCCTGTACATGTAGAGAAAATGAAATTTGCCCTTTTTTTTTTTTACATTTATCAATTGATGGCTTTTTTCCTTGTCCATCTTCCTAATACCTCAATCACACTAATAAGACCGACACAAGACCCAGAACAAAATTACCCTGAATGGCAAAGAACTGGTCGATTTGGTGGTGTGATGGCGGTAATAGGATGAGTGGGTGTAACTTGTGCCCCCTCCCCCCCCCCTTTCCTGAATCTTTAGGAAAAGTGTTAAAGACAACTTGCATGTTTTCTTCAGCACGTGTTGATGCCAAGAAATATTATGTCCAGATATATTATTTAAAATGTTGACACATCCTTTGCCTCTGATAATATCCTTCTTGAAAAATCCCTGCCCTTACCAACCATATAGAGCCACATAATGGTCCGAACCAGTTAGCCTGTAATTTATGTTGTATTGTAATTTGAATATACCCTTATTGAAGCAAAAAATTACCTTTTTCCTTTAATTTGAACTTCCTTTTCTTGTGAAGGGTCAGAAAGGAGAGGGAATAAGAGAGAAGGAGAAAATGGAGAGGTGCAAAAAAAAACCCGGTAAAAACAAGCCATTGAGAGAAAGGAAGGAAAGGATGAAGAAACAAATCATGAGAAGAGGATGAGGGAGAATGCAGTGATGGAGAAATTGAGAGAGAGGGGAGAATAGTGAAGAGTGAACACAATCCCAAAGTGAATTTTGAAATATTAGTAGGCCAAGTGGCGTACCCAGGATTTGTTAAAAGGGGGAGGGGTGGGTGTATATATCAGTATTTTGGGGGTCTTTTTACTCCAAAAAATCTCTGATAAGCCAAACAAAAAGAACAAAAAGTAACATTATTTGGGGGTTACTTTCACTCAAATTATCCAATAAGTGTTAAAAAAAAGTTGACAGGAATTCTAAGGCGGCGTTTTTAACATCAAAAAGGTGTGTGCCGACTTACAATAACACAAAAAGGGGGTGTTCGACCACCTAAAAATGCCCCTTTTGTCAAAGGGGGTGTTTGGACACCCCCTCCCCTCGATAAGTGCATGGGTAGGCCTACCTTCTTCGTAATGAAAATTTTCTCACTTTTCAGATATGACTTGGATATTATCAATAATCAAGCTTCCAGAATGTTAGGCTATAGCCCAATATTACAAATATTAGAAGAAAAAAGAAAGAAACCCCCAAACAAAAATCACTGACGTGAGGGGGAGGGGGGGGGCAGGGGGATGCCACACTCTTATGACAAGTATTACATCTTCCTAATCAATTCCCCGTCCAAGGAGACAAAATAAAATCTTATGTGTTCATTGTTTCATCAGTCTTCAGTCGATCGCATGATCCTGCTGTTCTGAAGATACAAAAAAGGCTTTTCCCCACTTTTCTCTCTATCCTCCGATTGTAATATTGGAAATTTGTCTAAGCATCCAACCGCATATCAGTACAATGTATATCTTGACGACTAGTAACCGAAATTAGTTTGGAAAATGTGACATGGGCGTAAGGGGATATTTTCGCTCCTGGGGGACGCCTCCTTTATTTTGCTAAACATTGTCGACATGAATGATTCCATTTCCTCGAGAGCGAGAAATAAATTTATTGGACCTGCGGGCATTCGTACTCCGCGCGCGGTGGCGGGCTCTGAAACCAGCCCCTGCCTCGTACGGCAATAATTGTGAATGACGACAGGGCTGTATTTCCTCCACTCCGATCTCTCTCATTTTCTCTCCCTCCGAGCTCCGGCCAGCCCCTCCTTCCCGATCCCTTACACAACGTCTAGTACGTCTCTAGTATAGAGCTGATCGTATGGATTGTTGTTTCGTCCATGTTTCAAAATGTGCGACCTCCCCTTCCCCCTTTTAAATGCCTTTTCATTTGTTTCCTCTTTCTCTTTCTTTCTTGTCGGGCAAAAACATTTGTTATTTATGTATGTAGGATTACCACGCAATAATCAAAATTTGGTAATTCTCCTCACACACGATGTCGCGACTACCCCAGCGACCGCCCGCCGGCCAGGCCAGGCGATCGACAGGCTAGGCTAGGCCCTTGTCGGCCCACGGGATGAGCTCCAGCGCTCAAGCTTTCTCTCGCGCGCGATAGTATTGCCGAGTTATCAATCCTTGGTATTGCAAGCCCTGTCAGCATTACACCCCACAGCGGCAGGCCAATGTAAATAGACGTTACGCTGTGCATTTGCCGAAAGAGGGAGGTAGGCCGACCGTCACAAGTTATAAGCGTCATGCCATACGCTTATAAAATTTCGATTTTAAATCATAAATATCTTGATAATGAAATCAGCAATTGACCTGTAAAAGTCATACGATTCCCGACTGACCTAAAGGTTTCTAATTATCATTGCAGCATGAGCTAATTCAGATTTTTTTTTTCTGATCTCCGACAAAGTTACTCAATGCCTTTAAGAGTTCACTGGTCAGAAAATGTTATCTATCTGCCAGCATATTTTTTCAAACATATGTTAGTACTTTGCAATGGCATGCTTGAGCAGCTTTATCTGATGTATAGGTACACTTGAGTTTCCATCTTATAATTTTTACGACTTTTTTTACAGCCAATGTTATGTTATAAAACAATGTCCAAAGTTTCCAAAGCATCCTTTTCAAAGACCCATTGAGACATGACGTGGGAGACTGTCTGGAAAAAAATGATGCAACCATTGCTATTATACAAGTGAATGCATGGTAAAAGAGGATGAAAAAAGCTGTGTGCAACAAAAGCCCCTATAAGCATTCTTACTCAGAGGCAGATTTTGGGAGCACAACCAGCCAGTGAGCCCCCCCCCCCCCCCCCCCCCCATTGAAACCTCATTGGCATACATTACATGTACCTCAAGTACACACCAACAAAATTGCCCCTTTAAATGTGTAGTTTTAAATTGTGCACCCCCTTTTTTTTTAAATATATATATAAATTTTGGACCCTTCCCTTTTTCACCTGTGAATTACCAAGTAACAAAATTGTGAAACAAAAGCACTACGCTTCATATGATGATCTATATTTCCACATCACATGTGTACAAGTCTTACAGATGCGTGTACATATACTTCCTTTTTACCCCATAAATATTGACAAAAATATGGATATATAAGAGATGGTATCATACTCATTAATAGGTCATGATAATATTCCAATGGCTCCTTGCCACAAAAACATACTCTGTTTTGTAAACAAATGCACACATGATCCCATTCTAATAGAACTTGTGACTCTGTAGAATGATAACACAGTCAATACATGTGTGAATTATTCAAGAGGAAGGGGAGTCCTGTGAATAAAAATGAAATTTAAACAAACTTTGTGATAACACTATTATTTTGTTCCATACTGTATATTATTTTTAAAAAAAAAACAATGTGCAAAATACTTTAACAGAATGTCTAGATTTGGAATTGATTTTGAGTGAATCTTGCGACAGTCAAAATCTTCTTCGGTGAGGCAAGCCAGCCACGTCTGGTAGTATAACATCGGAAAACAACTCCATTACATTTAGTTTACACACACACACACACAGAGCCAAATTATTTCAATAAAATTGAAATGAATTAATGGAGTGAATAATGGAAGTGAAAAGGACAAAAAGATTGAAATCATAGCTTCATTTTATTGATTATGCGAATCTTGATCATCGAGGCCAACCAAGCACATCAAACATTTCAAAAGGTTCTTTTTAAATAAAATTTGTAAGAACTGATTGATCACCAAATATGTTCCCTTACGTAACCAGTACTGCCTACTGGTAATCAATGATCTAATGAGCACAAATCCCACCGTGTGTGTGTGTGTGTGTAATTGGGTTTTTACAGACGTGTATCAATCAGATATGATTATTTACGTCTGGGGACCGACATTTAACGTCACCATCCGAAAGACGTGACTCAGTCTCGAACCTGGGTCCGCTGAATCAGTTTATAACTTCCACTATTAGCTGGATTATAGCGCCCACCTTTTTATCCATCCCCTTAAATTCTTGTGTTGCATTGTTTATGTTTACACTGTGCACAGCAACTTCAAGCATTAACCTGTTGACTACAGAATTCTTTAACTCTCATAGGCTTAATACAGGAGCCACCCGGTTCCCGAAGTCTATGGGTTAACATTCAACAAATTATGCTAGTAAAAAAGCTTGTCCTCGTCTAGCACACATGAACTACAATCCTACTAGGGCTCCCTCTATTTTCAATTATGTAGAACAGCCATGGATCCTGATGTACTCACTGGTAGGGCAGAATGCCACAGTGTGTGAAATATGAGCAAAACCCATGTATGTATCATACTGCACCAACGTACAGTCTCTTGACTTTCCTGGCTATCTGATCATTCTGAAATTTTAACATAAATCCTATAGAAAGGAAATGTGTACAAGATAGGAGAATACATGTAAGGTACATTTGTATGTGATTGTAGGGTCCACATGTAGCAGGCCATTTTCACTGGGGGAGAGGGGGTATCTAAGTGCATCCAAGAGCATAAACCTATATGTACATTGTTATACAGGGTTTTTTTTTATTACCAGTACCAGATTTATTTGTTAATCATGTACTTCTTTTAATTTTCACTAAATGTGAAAACATAATAGGGCCTACATTGTGCAAATTTATATACAAACTGATTTTAATAGCAAAGGCAATAACTTGGTAATGCATGACAAAAATAATGATAAGTTACGTGCATTTCTGAGTAGGTCTATTTCAACCAAACTCCAAAGGGTTAAAACGTTAAAGTATCCCCTTGGATTAGTTGAAAAACATAGTGTACAAATAGTTTGCAATGATTTTCGAAGTCATAGCTGAAAACTGTCACATATTTAACCTTCTCTCTTTCCCCGACACACCTGCCTGATGCAAAGATTTTCATCCCAACAGACGTCCCACAAAGCGTGGCATTTATAAGTATACACCACATACATGAAGATGAACCCTCTTGACAGATATTTATGAGAGCTCTCTGGTTTACTCTAGTCTTATTTTCATATGCTCTGATATTCACTTCGAATTCAATTTTGGGCAAGTCCGATTTTGTGAACATAAATTGAAATGATAAAATATAATTTGATATTTTATCTCATCCAAGCAGCTTGATACAGTAATGATATACATGTACTAAATTCTTAGATGCAGTCAGTAACGTGTGGGACAAAATAGCTCGACATGCCCTTTTACATCGAATGATAAAGAAAAGGTTTGTAATATGGTAATGCGTTGCTGAAAATTCAATAAACTGCAACAATTCAACATGATTTCAAATGCAATTGTCTCCTCCCTCCTAGCCCAATAAATGGATTAATCAGATTTACAAGTGTTCTTATTTTTAATAAAAGCAAATTTACAACACAAAGAGTTACATGTATATGTATGCTATAATACAATATAAGCAAATGAAAAAGGACAATAAGATTTGTAGACATGGCCACCACACAAACCAAGTACTGATTTTATCTATTTTTGTAATTCCTGAAGTATATTTACCAAGGATATGAAGCTATAGATAGAAAAATAACCCCCCAAACAGGAACATTCAGTAGTTTCCCATTATTATTTGTTTTTTTACATCCCATAACTGCCTGGCATTTAATTTTGATGGGAATAGTAAATTAGCATTCTCTAGTTATTTACAATAAAATTACAGACAAGAATTTTCAAGCTGTAACAATCAATAAGCATAAATTTCAAAGTGGAACCAAATAGGCCCTACAGATTTTGTACAATGTATGTTACCCTTAAGTTACAGAATATAGAGGCAGATGACTGATTAATAAGGTATCAATTCAGACCTACATGTATATTTTACTAGTAAGTTAATACCATTTCAACTCCTAACAATATAGAAGATAATGCTGCTTATTATTTGTAGGAAGGGTTTTCAGGCGACCAGAAAAATTGGCGTATCTCATGGTTTTCCCCAAAGTACCCGGATGACTCTGCAATTTTAAAACAATATCTCATGGTTTGTGTAAAAGTACCCGGATGACCGTCTAATATATTTCCATATCTCATGGTTTGGGGTGCGCGTGACGCGTAAAAAAGTGAATACACTTTTAAATATGCAAAGGTGAAGACAATGGATGTATGCACGCAGCCCTTGCAAGAAGCTTGGGTAAGGACAAAAATAATGTTTTTTCTACCTGTGTTTTATGTTGAAGTCGAATACCAAAACATAAAGACATAATGGTGAAAATTTAGGAACCAGCTTTCATACAATTAATAATATTGAATGGCTTTTCTTTCGTGGGACACACAGGTATATCGCACTCGCTTTGAAAATATTATGCTCATAGCTTTTCGATATACCCTTGTATCCCACTCAAGGCCATTCAATATTATATACATATTCTTCCATCAAACAAGTTGTCAGCTACATGTGCACATACATATAGTGTATATTTTACATACATTGATGGATTACCAGTTTATATTTCGCTGGTATATATTTCCTCTATAAAAATGGGCATCAAGATTTATGTTTTAAGCATACACATTCACTGCAGGAAATTGTTCATCAGAAATAAAGATTAATACATATTTAATGCTTCACTATAATTCTCTAAACCTTTATTTTACACTGTATAACTTACTTTTAACTTAATTTCACTTTAAAGCAACAATGCTTGTAATTTAAGGTCCTTTCTGAACTTATCATCATCCAAGCAGCTTGATTCTTTTCATACCTGCCATACTGGGAATTGAAGAAAGTAAACATTATAATCTGCCAAATTTGAGAGAAGTAACTATACTATCTTCATCATTTCAAAGAAGTAAATACAACAATCTTCCATATTTCATAGAAGTACATATACAATTTCCATATTTGCAATAAGGAAAAATTACCCTTTTCCGTATTTGAAAGCAGTAAAAATTAGAATCTGCCATATTTGAAAGAAATACAAATTATATGTCTTTTTTTTTTCTAATTACATTTAAAAGAAACCTATCAGATTCAGGACATGGATAGATTTTCTTAAAAATTAACATTTGGGTTGAGAAAGAAGCCTACACAAAACATGGTTTGGCAATAAGTCTGACCTTACAACGAACTTGAGAATGGCAAATCCAGGGTTCCATATATACATGGGTGTGATTTGATTTGAGTGCACTGAACAGACGACAATATAAATAGCACAGCCTGGCTAAATAATGTCCACATGTGCATGTTTATACGATGGGTCTGGGTGATGTAGGCCTACAATACATGTACATGTGTTTTGAACAAGTACTGTGTACAATATATTCATATTAGTCTACCATGTACAGCATAAAAAAGATAACAATAACTCTAAAAGTATGATTTTTTTTTTTGAATATCATAAGATACCTCACAAACTGTGCTGTGATTTGATGGTGAAGGGGAATTTTATGTACATGTACATTACATAATGAATATATTTTGCTTTTAGTGTGAAATATTGCAAAATCTTATATCAGGTAGACCCATATTAACAGTTTGAATATACATGTACATGTAGCATTTAAAATGAACAAAAAAAAATCATTATTTCCATGTTCTCAAATGGTCAATTGAAAACAAGAACTAGAAAAATTGAATCTACAAGTGTTTAATCAAGTTATACATGTACGTACAAATGTACGTTTAAAATGTGCGTTAAAGCGAGAATCATGAACAAAAATCAATGGCCATCCTCTTCCTCTTCCTCTTTTCAAAATAAAAATGCCAAAAGAATAAAGGGGGAAACCAAAGCGTTCGCTCGAATCATAAAACTCATAAAACATTTATATTGCGCCAAAGTAGTATTATTACCCTGGCTTTAGCCCAGCGGCCCTAAAGGTGCTGATTTAATGTATTTAATGTATTTTTTATTTGTTCAATTTCTAAGGAAACAGATAAAACATGTAAAACAAAAGAAGTAGGAATTAGGAAATACCACTGACTAGCGCCGACAATAGCCAAAAGGAAACTAGTTCCTGTTATAAAAGTTCTCCTCACTATTCAGTGGCTTACAAACATACATAAATACATGTACAAAGAAATCTCAATTTTCAATTTATGTTCAACATCTAATGAAACTAATGAAGTAATTGAGAATAGTCTTCAAAGTAAAACACAAGCAGTGGAGAGCCTCTATACCTCACAGAAAAGAAGTATAAATCAAGGACATAAAAAGAAAGGATTGACACAATGATGGTGTTTAGCAGAAATACTGGTTGAAGAGACAGAAAAGTACATGTAAAAAGGACCTTAATTTGTCATTCATTTACTATAAAATGAAGTTGTGTATTTACAGAATTCTGACTGAAGTACAAGTACTTATGACTCTCAAGACAATCGTATTAAAACCCTCGAACTCTCAATTAATGATCAATAAATATTCTTGATTAATATTCAGATTTTTCTTTGATTTCGGTTGATAAATGCACAGAGTAAGAGCTACAAAACGGTCCTTTACCATCTAAAGTGGAGTAATTTGATAACACAATAACACATACAGCATAGTCACCTCGACATATTGTAATTTAGTTTTGAGTGTAGAAAGAGTCATGGTGTTCTGGAGGAGCTGATGAATAGTCCTTTAAGACGAAAAAGAAACATTGTACAAAGATATGTTGGATAAAGAAACTTGCTTGTGAAAGAACTTAGAAGTGTGTGGTTGCATATTATTCCTAAACAAAATGGCGCCTGGTGACGTGACCATGATTTGTTACCAAGTTTCTGTATGAAATAATGATGAAACCTCCCCTCCGATATGCAATGTTGCACTTTTATTTGGCTATAAAATACAATTACTTATAGCAGGGCTCGGCGCCACACTAGCTACATTCATAAGGGGTCCGGATTGAGACCTTTATCTGTATTTTCCTTGGTAAGATATGCAATTAAGGGACACAGATTTCAGGTGCCCATGTGTCCAGGACTCCCTGTCACAAGTTACTGTAAAACGAGACACTTTTGAACACATAAAATGTTTGAGAATTTTGCAGGTCAGACTTGCAAAAGTTTCAACGTGCAAAATTATTTAATTCCAACACTGAATTTTGCAATTGGTGAAAGTTTCTCTCTATGAAACTGGCTGCCATTTACAATTCGCAAAATTTTCATGTCACGAATGTTTCTGATTTCACAGCAGTGCCACGCCCTGCTAATACATAGCTCTAAGAGGTTTGTATGTAATGCTGTATAGTTGTCCATGTCTGATGGGGGAGGGGCGATACAGGACTGCAATGTACTTCAAATGGACTGTTTACACTTTTTTAACCCCATACTATCCTTAACCCTGGACTTTTTTCTGTTCTCATTTGCAGTTTTAGTCTCCCTAGCCAGAGTGCTTAGCTCCACTTTTGATGGGGCTAACCCTGCTTTTTTCCAGGGCTAAAATAATCCTCTACAATAGTGGAGTAAAATGCAATGTGAATAGAAAATGGGCTAAGCTTAGTCCGTACTATCGCAGGGGCTAAATCCTCGTATAGCCCCACCAATACTACTTGACTACGCAAAATTTTGCTAGTGTAAAAAGCACAAATTAGTCTCAAAAAAGATTTCACAGTTTTCCCTCTCGAGCTGAATCATCGAAGACCTTTGAAGGAATGAGACATCCCCTTCCGAAAGGAAGACATCTTGATTTCAGATTACAAAAAAGAAGGAAAAGGGGACTTCCTATCTTGAAGGAGAAGGGGTATTTCCCATCTCAGGAGACTGTCTGAGGGAGGGTATAACCTCTACAGCGGGTCAGGTCTTACACCTGTAGTTCATCTGTGCAATGTATGATGCCAGACAGATGGAGCAAAGATGATGGCATTATTAGGTGCTCAGACAAGTGCCTCTGGCGACATTTGCCCCAGGCTTTATTTCGGGAAGGATATAGAGTTATGGCAAGGAGATAACTCCTTGGTTATGGTTATGATTGGGTATTAGGTTGGGTTTAGGGTTAGATGACAAGATGTAGTGTCAGCCTGTCAGGTACCCATTTCAAGTTCAGAATTTGATTCATGTTATGAATTACTGTGGAGCAAATTATCGCCACAGCATGTGTCATACAACCCATTATCATAGATTGCAGGAATTCCTTTCGATTTAAGGAATACATGTATGCCTATCATGTAGGCTACATAATACATGTAGGGTAGTTCATATGAAATTTGATATCATTATCATAACAATGGCGAGCCTTTTCACACTTCCAAAGGACATAATTTTAGAGTTGTAACTTGTATGACACATACTGTAAAGGTGAAAACTGCTCTGCAATCATTTCCCCCACACTAGCCAAATTCTGAACCTCAGTCCTAGCTGGACCGAACACGTACATGTACAGCACCTATCCCAGACCTCAGTACTAAACCTAATCTAAAACCCAATTTCAACCCTAAACAAAATCCTTTAAAGGGGTACTCCGGCCTAAATATAATATTAATTGAATGAATAGAGTAAAATTAAACAGGCAAAACACTGAAAATTTCATCGAAATCCGATAAAAAATAACAAAGTTATTGAATTTTTAAGTTTTGCATTATTTTGGGAAACAGTTCTATGCATGTCATCATGAATATGTAATGAGTGAGCTGATGATGTCACGTCCCCACTTACCTTTTTTAACTATATTACATGAAATCTTCATTATTTCATTTTTTCATACATGTCTATAAAAAATATCTCCCTTGTAACAAAATAAGTTACAGCAATGATAAACTTACACATTAAATAAGGAGTCAGTCCTTTTAGTTATAAGCTTGGAGCAGAAAATTTGAATAATTGCAATTTCATATAATAAAATACAAAAGAAAAAGTGGGGATATGACATCATCAGCTCACTCACTGCATATTCATGATGACATGCATATCACTGTTTTACCAAAATAATGCAAAACTTAAAAATTCCATAACTTCATTATTTTTCATCCGATTTCGATGAAATTTTCAGTGATTTGTTTGTTTCATTTTACTTTATTTATTCAATTCATATTAATTTCAGGCCGGAGTACTCCTTTAACTTTGACAAAATAAAGCTTGGAGCAAGTGTCGTCAGAGCTAATGACAGTTCACCAATTTAAGCAAAGCTATACCGTTTCTCATAGCTGAATGGGGCTGATTCAGAGACTAGCTATTTTTCAGGAATACTCGCTGAGATGTGAATTACAGATGTATATTCCTGGTGAATTCTGATTTTTATATCATTTCTTCAAGTGCATCAACTGCAGGACATTTGCCCTACAGGGCAGCAGTCAAAACACCTCCCCTACATGGCCCAGTAAGTGCTGTGTATAGGAGATCCACCATAGAAGTTCTTACATATCGGTCACTGCGATGACCTCCATTATGAAGAGCTGTTGGCATACGAAACAATATATCACATGCACTATGCAAGTATCATATTTCTGAAGAGATTTATGTGATATATAGAAATAAACAATCTACTTATCCTATAAATACAGGAACCACGTCAGTTTAGAGGAACTATGCCAAGATACCTTCAAACTTAATAATCTCAGGTACAAATTGATTTTCACTGGATAGGCCCCTAGATTTTAAAATCTAAACAATTAAATTAAAGTTATAAAAATTACTTTAAACGTAAATTTTTTATTGACTCTCCTCAAGTTCCAATCTACCTTATATTTAGGGCTGGATGTCGTCATGTATCTCTGAAAGTGACGAAAACGGAAAGTGACGTAGTCTCATAAAGCTTTCAAATTAGAAAAATACAAGTGATGAGTAATTCATCTCTGGATTTGCTCATATTCTTAAAGAGCTCAAGATTAGTAGGTAACGGAAAAATATTTACAAACGGAAATCTCAACTTTTCTACTTAAAAATCAAAAACAACTCATGTGAATTAAGAAAGAGAATGAAAACAAACAAACATTGTTTTGACTTGGCTGAGACTCACATGTATTCAAAACATTACAGAGCTAGTAGAGCTAGGTTGTACAACATTTGCTCTGCTATCAATGTTGTACACTTCATCAAATTTTAAAGGGAAGGTTGAGTTCTGGGAAAGGTGAAAAATAATTTGTAAGCTTTCTGATTCAATTAATGTCAGTTTGGAAGAACATTTTATTAGATATGTCCCCTTGAAAAAGAATTGCTCCTCAATGCCCTCCTGTTCGAAATATGAAGAGAAACAGCTGAAGTGTTCGGGCCGAACATCCATGCCACATATGTTGTGCAGTCTCATATACCAATTTCTGTGTGCTGTGTGTGTGTGTGTGTTTTTCAGCGAGATTGGGTAAATTTGTAATCATTTTGATGATTCCAAAATCTCACAGTACACACCAATTCTTATGTAGACATGACCAACCATTCCTAGTTGCTTTGAGACAGTTTCTTTTACTATGTATTCACATGACCAGAACTCAAGTATATCTTTAAACTTCAACCCTGGACCAACACTACTGTAAACGTGGAATATTTCGCGGTGTTGAAATTTTTGTGCATTTCGCGCAGCATGAAATAGGCACAAAAATAAAAACACGCGAATATTTTTGTTTATGCATTCTTTTGCCCATGAGCCTAACGTGTCGGCGAAATTAAAAACACGCGAAATTCAATTTACTCAGCCGAGCGCGAAAAATTAATCGCATGAAAATTTCCACTTTTACAGCATACCTAACCCTTTCCCCATACCTGACCCTTACCCTAAACCTAACATGAAACCACATTGCAACCCTAAACCCCTAAACTTTGACAAAATAAAGCCCAGAGCAATTGTCGCCAGGGCATGTGTCGAGCACTGGTAGACGTACTTCTATTTGCCATTTAATTACTGTAAAAGTGGTTTTTTTCGCGGTGGTTTTTTTCGCGGTGGTTTTATTTTCGCGCTTTTCGCGTGTTGAGATTGAACCGCGAATTTAACATCACGCGAAAATGTTTTGAAAAGTCGCGCGAAATTAACCACGCTAGGAAATGTTTTGAACTCGCCGCTTGCAAAGCTTACGGCTTCTTACACGCTGTACACATACAACGCTATTTTGCACACACACGAAGATTCCGCGCATTGCCACATGCCACACACAGCCACGCACAGCGATACCGCGCAATGTAGGTCAACTCCTGTGTGGTCATTGTACTAGACTCTGGAGTATGTTGGTGATGTTACTAGTAAAACAAAAGAATTCATTCATGTGCAAAAAAACAGTTTTTGCCGACTGTGAATTCACAGATTTTGCCGACCGTGAATTTAAACACACGCGAAAAAGTCGGCACCGATGGAAACCGCGAAAGTATCTGTACGCGAAAGAAACCACTTTTACAGTACCATGTATAGCCTTCATGCAGGCCTGCATGTACATGAATGCAGGTTAATAAAAACCTATATAGACATTCAAGACCCAACTTCAACAATACATTGCTTTCTATGAACGAAGGTATAACAAACATCCTGTTCAGGATATAGAGTGTCATACAAGATTCATATAAAGAAACGTTGTATAAAGAATCATCGTATAGCGACAGGAGCATACAGACTGGAGTGCAACAAAGACGAAATGTATAAGAAACTGACACCATATGTTTTGCATCAGGTTATGTCAAGGACAGCGATGGAGTGTACAAAATTACAGCTGATAGGTCTGCGCACACACGTGATAATTGCCTGCCCAGTTATATACAATATTTGTACAATACGACATTCAGACTTCCGAGGGGTGCTGATTTTTTTCTATCAATTTTCGTTCGAAATGATGCTAACACATATTTCACTATACGTTTCATTATAATACAACAATTGGCAATGAAAAAAAAAATGACAATGAAAAATATTTACTTATCATATGTAGTATGAACGGGGGGGGGGGATAGTTTCCCACCACACGACTGATTGAAGCAAACAATGTCACAAGCAGAACTGAATATACCAAGGCCTCCATAACATCATCCTAGATCAAGAATAAAATTCTCCTAAGTAAAGCAAATGTCATCGAATGCCTCTCATAAACTTGGATTTAAAGCATAAGAAAGCCCTTTATATCCTATGAAAGGTTAGCTAAACATTCATGACTTAGAATATTCAAATGTTATTTATGAAAATGTAATGTGATTGTAATCTAAATGTATCATACAAGGAATATGACAGCGGCAGAGGAGCCTAGTACCGGGGCTCCGTACATGTACTAACCTTTTTTCATTGGGGGTCCAGGGCCCTGTTTCATAAAACTTGTTATCAATGACAGCTGACCCATTTCTAGATGACAAATTTGCTCTCAGCCAATCAGATTCAATGATTTCAGTAGCTTATAACAATTTAAAGATAACATTTAACAAATTCATAGTGACGAAGCTTTTCGACCTGCACTCATCGCTATACACACCCTTCCTTGACTTTTGTATTTTCTTGTATTCTCTCAATCCTGCGTTGTGACCCGATGAGTGCAGGTCGAAAAGCTTCGTCACTATGAATTTGTTAAATGTTATCTTTAAGTTTTGTAGTACCAATCGTCTGTTTGTATATCTTATAACAATTATTGTAACTTGTATTGATAACAAGTTTTATGAAACGGGGCCCTGATTGAATATTTTATGGTCTGTATGCATGAGACCTAGATAAAAGATTTTTTTTTTTTTTTTTTTTTTTGGGGGGGGGGGTGTCCATATTTATTAAAAGCGCCTGTAAGTGTCGAGTCCTGTGACATCTGAACAAGTCAACACAATTATAACACTGTCAACTGGAGTTAAAAATAATAAACCTTGAAGTACCAAGACAATACAACATACATGTATGTATTTTACAAAACAAAAATTGATGGATTAATACTTGGGATTACTTTAATTAATTCATACATGTACCTAAATGTGTTCATGAAAAACACTACAATAATTATGTACCATCAGATACTGTAATAAGTAGGATCAAATAATATTCTTTGAAATCTATTTAACCTCTTATTTTTTTAAAAAGAAATATACAGTTGTAAGCCCAGTTGCAACTCTTCTGACACAACTTACCCGGTATCGAGTTCAACTACATTTAAAAACAGCACCCTGCATGTATTAAAATAATATCCATTATAACAACAACAAAAAATCATAATTTTATATGTTTGATACAAATAACATGAATGTAAATATGACTGCACCTGTACAGTCATGTCTATAAATAGATTTTGTCACTTCTGCATAAGTCTTAATATCTTTTTAAGAACATAGTATGAAATTTCATTTACGTCAAACAAACATCACAACCTTCTTCCATTGTGTAATACAATATGATTTGCAAATAACACAAATGTCCTCATTGGAGAATCACAGATAACAATACCCATGACTAAAAAGAAAGTAAAAACCTGACAGCCATGTTCGACCTTCCTGTTCTTTCCTACAATGTACGTCACACAGAGCACTAGAACCCATGAAGGAGAGGGATTACCCTGACAAATATGAATCACGCCAGTTTTGATATTAACAGGGCTAAAATTAGACAAACCAAAAATACTGGAGAGTTTTATTGCATCGGAAAGTGAAAGATCATGGGGGCGGGGTGAAGGGCACAATGCAGTTTAGGTTGTATTGTGTTTCGCTATAATCAGGTGAAATGTCATCTTATTGTCCGATTAGTCAAAATTAAGTATTGATATAGACTATCTTTGATTGATCAGGGAGAGCTGTAACTTGTGGCTTCACCTCTTTCCTCTTTCACTTTCTTTACATTGGGTTACTTTTACAATCATACACATCTGGCCTCTCAAGGTTAATAATCACTTCGTGTTCAAGTTCTACATCATTTCAGTGGCCACTTCCGACATGACTGGCGATAATATGGTCCGAGACTGGTTCGAGGGCCGGTGTAAACGCTAACCTACCCGAGACTGGTTTGTGCGCTACTGGCACGTTTGGAATGATTGCGTCATCGCAAACACAGTGCGCTCTAAATACAGCATAATAGTACCATTGTACTCGGAGGTGTTAGTTCTGTTAATAGGAGTTAAATTGTTTGTGACTTGGCATTTTATCGTCAAAAAGTATCCTTTTGCTAGATTCTTTTCAAAATATGTCAATTTTTCTAAACTAACCGTTGATAGGTTTGTTTACATCTAGGAAGCCCACAACGTCCGCAAACAGAAAGTCTCACTCAAAACCTGTCTCGGGTAGCTTTGCGTAAGTCGGTGTAAACGGTCAAAAAGCAGTCTCGGGCGCCCCGAGACTCCTTACGATTTTGGTAAAACTATACAGTTATCAAAAAATTTGGGTCAGCTTTTTAGAAACCATTCTCGGGGCACCCCAAGACTGGTCTCGGGTAGGTATTCCGGTGTAAAAGGGGTCTTAGTTACAACAGAATTTAACTATTACCGGGGTAGTTCTGTATTATTCAGGGAAATGTTAGCAAAACAAAGTAGCTTAAAATATGGCAATATAGCAAAGTCCAAGATATTAATGTTCTATTGTTTTACAATTCCATTTCAATCCTGTGTTTTTGCATGTCTCTACAATTAATAAGCTTCAACAGGATTTATATGTAATTTTTTGAATAACTTGGGGAAAATGTCAGAGCTGTTCCTAAAGTATGGTAATATAGCGAAGTTCAAACTATAAATTTTCCATTGTTTTACAAATATATATGCTTCAAGCATGAGTTTTTATGTCTTGTTATAAATCAATCATGATTAGCAAAAGGAGTGTACAAATTACATCGTATAAAGCAACAGGTTTTTGGGAAGTCAGCTGACGCATATGTTTTGTATATAACTAAAGGTTACCTCAAGGACAGCGATGTAGCATACAATATCACAGCTGATTGGTCACATTAACCTATGAGAGTTAAAGAATTCAGTAGTCAACGGGTTAATCGCACACATGATAAGCCCCACCCAGGTATATGATTCTCGTAAGATACCGTGTTCAGACTACAAGGGGATGCTGATTCTTTATCAAGTTTTCGTTCAAAATGATGCTCAAACATGCTTTTGCATGGCCACAAGACGTTTTGTTATACGTTTCTTTATTAGACGGTCAGACTGAAAATTTAATTACTTTTATTATATAGCTACATGTACATGATTCTCGGATAGCCATACAATGAACTTTGGTAGTCCAAACAGGGGGTTAATAATTAAACACAAATTTCCATGGGACCTGTGTTACAATCCAGGTCAGAGCAAGGTGTTTAGGAAAGCAATTTTGTACATTCCACTTGTAAATACAAAAAAGTGAAATTTTAACCTGGATTTAAATCTCTAATATATTTTTGGTTTAGATGTGCCTATTTTCACAAAGTTGTTTACATACTTGTATTTAAAAAAATATATATTTTGAGCACATATATCTTAAAATACACTCATTTGACATTTGACTTGAAAAAATGTAAACTGTAAAATGTATCCATGAATTTTGTTTTTTTCAATCAAATGTATATTTGTGAGGAATTTTGTACATTCCACTTGTAAATACAAAAAAGTGAAATTTTAATCTGGATTTAAATCTCTATTACATTTTTGATTTAGATGTGTGTATTTTCACAAAGTTGTTTACATACTTGTATATAAAAATATATATTTTGAGCACATATATCTTAAATACACTCATATTTAACTTGAAAAAATGTAAACTGTAAAATGTATCCATGAATTTTGTTTTTTTCTATCAAATGTATATTTGTGAGGTCAATTAAAATGTAGTTTAGAAAGCTAATTAATTAATGCATATTGTCCATGTCTTCTTCTTTGGTATGAGGTAGTAGTGTTATACATCAGGCTATTTGTTGTCCATGTAGATCACCATTTCTATACATTATACAGATTCACCTCCTGATGATTGAAATTATTTAATTCTTCCCCCTTCGGTTGTTTTCGCTGGCCAATCAAGGCCTGATATTAATTTTTCATCATTTTGTTTGATATTTTGTTTGTATACATGTTATTATGGTTGCAATAAAACGAAAAAGAAAAAAATCACCTCCAGAGATTTATGCTGGAAACAAATTAGTAATAGAAAGTATTTAAAAACGCATTGAAACTCTACAGATTACATATCCTCATCTTAAACAGGCTTTGTGCATTGATTTTTTAGATTGTAGCCTCTAAACAAATCATCTTTCAACACTTGTATTTAACATTGAGGTACAATGTATGTTTAAAACAAAACAGTTTAATTCAAACTTTTTTCAATGTTAATCTGCAAGATCTTGACTAAATCCTTTTTAATTGAGTAAATAGAATTCATACATTAATATGGACACTATGCTTCCTACTTTATCCTATAAATCTTCTTGCGTAAAATCTTAAATTTTGCTATCATGTTCAATGTGAATTACAAATTGGGAATCAGTGCAGATTTTTAAATTGGAAATGCTTGAGCACAATAGGCATTAGGCAGTGAAGGGTTCGAGACCAGTCTCGATCTCAAATTTTTGGTGTCTTGATCTTTGTCTTGCACCCCAAGACTTATTAAGAAATGAATGTAATCAGTTTTTCCGCTGTTTTTTATTTCATGTACATGTTGATTTTGCCTGTTATCAGTGTTGTAGTCGAGACCAGGGGAGCGTTTCATCAAGTGTTTTGTCAGTGATTTTTACTGACAAATTTGCTCTCAGCCAATCAGATGCAAGGATTTCAGTAGCTTATAACAGTTGTCGGTAAAAATCACTGACAAAACACTTGATGAAACGCTCCCCTGGTCTCGACTACAACACTGATAACAGGCAAAATCAACATGTACATGTATAGGCCTACAACAACGACGACACAAAAGCCTATGTTATCATTAATCTATCAGGTGTAGTAAAATAGTTGCATGTTACTGTCTGAATCAAACTGGAAGAAAAAAGACTTGACAAGCCGTTCACATTTACGACTCTCCTTGCTAACATCCTTTCACGTGTACAGAAGTGTCACCCAGTTGAATGTATTCCACCTGCCATCAACAACATGCAGGACTAATCACATTGTCTTTGTCATGATCTACCCCCCTGAGTGACAGGGATGTGTGTCATCGCAGGATGATAGAAATAAATATCAATCTATACCCCAAAAGTTCACATCAGCTGTGTTCATATTATGGCAAGTTCTGTGCCTTCAGGAACTTAGTTTTCAGGAAGTTTTTCAAGCATTGGTCTCATTATCATATATCTTCATGACAAAAATCAAATTACATGGCTAAAAGTCCAATAGATCGACAAGTCTACAATTTTCATTTAAAGAGCAATAGGGACAAATTGGATGGACTCTATATCTTTGAGAAGATCGATATAGAGTCTATGCATTAAAATTCATTAAAATGCTTATTAGAAGCACCTAAAATTCAAAAAGTTCTTACCATGACAGGGGAGCAAGCCCCCTCTCCCTTCCCACACCCTCCCCCACTCAGTCGCCCCACTCCCTCGCCAAGTGTGCCTTCCCCCACATTTAACCTATTGAAGCCCTTGCATTTATCATATCTTCTGCATGTAGAAAAGTACATGTAGAAAAGTAAAAAACTGCAGGATATTCCAACACATCACTCATTAAAAGCAAAAGAGTTTTCAATGTTCTAATACAAGGGGAAGGGGAGAAGCTGGGAAGCTGGGAAGCTGGGGAGCCACAGAATATTCTTGCTGGGATATATCCCTACGAGTGCCTGCACAACAGTTTAGAGAAAATCTACATGTACCCAGGAAAATGCAACCTTTGATAAAAGAATATTAAAAGGGATATCGTCAAGAACTTCTTGTTAACATTCACACTATAGGGCCCACCAACTTCTGCACATTTAACTGTTGTGTGAACCAGGCTATATATGTATGTACAGATTCCAGCAACGATGTGTTTGAAGCTACAAACAGTGTATGCACATTCTGTCTTGCTTTATGAGAGATCTTCCGCACAGCATGGCATACTCCCAGGATCCCATATAACATCACTTGCAATCTGCTAGCACAAGTCATCATTCCACTTGTAACCTCATAGGCTTTGCAGCTCACTCATTAACATGTAGTATATACATGTAGGTCTATATATGCAGTCCCAAAGGCAACGTGCGTCTACCTTGACTTTGGACATTTTAAGTTTCATCTCTTAAAAATGTTTTCCTATGAAAAATATACCGTATTCATGTATTTTGTTTCTAAAAATTATCATTTGCTCAGCCGTAAGAGAGGAAATTATTCATGAAGGCTGTCTGCTACAAGATATAGGCCCTGGCTATGCTAGCTTACATGTAGGAGTAATACCTGCCAGGAGGCCTGTCTAATTAGCTACCTAAATAAATTACCTATACAGTTACAAATGTTGTACCTTACATACAGCTAGTGGCCTCATATGTATGTATAATGATTTATGTAGCATCAATCACTAAGGGGTGATTGGGGGGATAATGCCCCTACCCCTAAAATAATTATGATTAACAATATTAAACAGAGTATAGATTCTATGCAATGTAGGCCTCCATGAATTGACTTTGTTTGCTTCCACCTCCATCAACCCCACCCCCCCCCCCCCCCACCCATCACATCCTGATAAATATCAATGACCTTGCTTGCTTCCATCATGGACTTTAGTAGGTCCATGCTTCCATGGACCTACAATGAATATTATTATCCCCTTCGGACTGTACAAGCCTCTCCCAGAATGGGTGGCACAATGTCCAGTTTATTGTCCAGTCATAGTGGTCTGACGCTCCACAGTAATTTGCTTTTCTGACCTAGATGACATCACCGAGCTGCCTTTTCATTTGTTTCAGTGGTTATAGAGAGCCTGTTTCTAAACACTGAATCACATACTATAACTGCATTCTCAATGAAAGAAACTGCAATTTTACTAAGCTTACCAATAGCGAAACTATAGCACAGCTTACCAGTAAAACTATTTTTTTTCCTAATCTGTCAATGAAAAACCCAAGTACCGGTATAGATTTTAGGGTGGTATTTCTCAGTATTTTCAAAGAATTCAAGTGATACGGATTATAAACAACCACTTCTGGTAAAGTGGGTCTGATATTTCAATCACAAATAATCTATTGACTTGGTGCAATGATCATCACTCTGCAGTTTTGCTCAGAGTGATATTCTTTCGAAGCAGGAAGTTAATCAATATTTTTCAATACTTTTTTGTATACAATTAGGGTCATACAGATTTTTAAAAAGTACATGTAGGCATTAGGTACATGATGTTCAGCTAACAGGTACTTCAGCTACATGTACTCATAGGCCTTTGATGAGGGCGAAAATTCCTTTGTAAATCCCCCAATGTCAAAACATGAAGTAATAAGTCTACACCACATGATACACCCTCCCCTTTAAGACCCCCATGGCCCCCCTTACCCCTTCCCCCTTCTAGCCCCCCACTGTGTTGTTCGTGTGAAAAGGTTGTTCTTTTTGCTAAGCCTAGTTTCATGATCAAATCAGCACCTGTCTAGTCAGAGTAGTTAGTCATCAAAGATGTATGTCTTCATGTGAAGTCTACAATCAAAGTATTGGTTGTATTGTGTACATTATGCACGAGATGATACACCGAAAATGTGTGTCAGACTAAATAATTAATCATACATGTTCTGCACATATTTCTTTCCTTCGTAAAATAACACACATAAAAAGACTGTGCCGACTCTACAACAGAGAGGGAAGGAAATATTTAATGTACATATATGTATACACTGAGTTTTCTGTAGCTAAGAACATACAACTCAATCACACAGAATAGAACAATATTTATAATAAATGTCACAAACTAAATAGAAAATAATTTGTCTAATATCTCTATCAGGGCTGCATTGTCATTACATAAACTGTATTGAGAGGTACATGTACATGTATATAAATACTTTCAGAATAGCTACATGTACATGTTTTATCAAGTTTTTTTTCATGAATTTTGCATACATGTATACATGTATTTTCACAATCCAAGCCAACCAGAGGATTAGAAATGATAAACGATTCTCAATGACTTTTCAAAAGTTTCCCTTGAAATGCATTTTCATTACCAATATTGAAGATAACCCTGTCAAACAAATGTACTACATAATCATCTACAAGTAGAATATTCTGCGAACTACTCACTATCACAATAAGGAATTAGTCACCAGTGGATTAGTAGTATCATAACAAAGGAAACTGTGGGTTTTTTGTTGGTACCTGATATCAATTTGTTTTAATAGAGGCTACTCACTTTCCTATTTCATTAAATCTTAATTTAACGCATGCATCGAATTGTTAACAAAGACATCATTAAACCTGTAAAAAATATTCACCATTTCCTACAGCTTTAAATAATGTGGTGGTAGAAGTATAGAATATATTTATGTACTAGGGAATTTACATCCTAAATGTATTGTAAACATGAAGACGATAATAAGGCAAAGTCATTTCAAAATGTTATCCATAGGAAGGAGGAGAAACATCTATCACCATGAATTTTGATATATAATTAGGAAAGTATTTTAATGTTATTCATCCTTTTTGCAACCCTAAATTTAAAAAATGATTATAATTGGAAAACTTGTGCCTACATGTATAGTGAAACGGATTATAGATTGCTTTTCTAAGTATATGTAAGTAATAAAGTAGCAACAATTTGGTAACGCTTTAGTCATTTTGACTAAAAAAAAATTGTATTTTCTTTTTAATTATTTTTTTTTACTGTTACTAGTACATGTACATTATGTACTTGCATTGATTTCTACATGTAAATAGCTCTCTCTGGGACAAAAACAAGATTTTCATTTCTTTAATACAAAGGAGTTATAGAATTTGTATCCTTGAAATTTCATAGGCAGTATCTACATGTACAGGATGTCTACTAACCCTGTGCAAAATTTCACAGACTTTTGTGTAAGTCTGCAAAAGGGGATGAAGTATATTTAAAAGGGAAAAAAATATATAATTCTTGAACTTTACTTACATATGTATGCCACAAATGCCACAAATGCCACAAATTTAACAGAAGTGGAAATCAGGTTAACATTATAGACCAAAGAAAGTTAAACTTCAAGTTCTACTATATCCTCAGAAAAATGAAGCCAAATTTTAAAAGCTTCCTCTTCCTCCTCAAAAATACCCATTATATGAAAAATATATGTGTTATGAAGAAAGAACAATGCCTTATATTCATTCTTACATGGTTATTTATTACAAATGAGTATCAAAGTCCACAAACTTGATAATTACACAGTAGGTGTACGGTGCGCTTCGTACTGTGGTTCCCCTATACCCATTGTGAGTCAGTTTCCCATTGTTTACAAAACTAATCATGGATTTCATATGTTTATCAAGAATAAATTAAGTGCATAATACAAAACTCCAATGATCATGGTTGTTGTGGTGTACTTATTGTTGAAGAGGATACCCCCTCTGGCAATTTATGATACACCTGTAGGGGGCTATATAATATGGATTTAAACTTTATCATTATTTAGATAGCATATATAAAGCTTAATATATGTAGTATTATTTCTTCTCCACTTTAGCTTTGTCCATCGATTCATAATTCATTGTTTTCATATGATATAAGACCACCTTATTATAAATAATTAGTTACAACCAAATTGATAAATCACATGTCAGGCAAATTCACGGACAAAAAAATTAACATCGACGATTCATTTGTCATGGAATATCAAATTGTTAATGATGATGATGAAGCTATGCTATTTAACAATAGAGATCAAATTAGCAATTCAGAAATTTTGGATGAAGGATACAAAATACACCTGTACATGTATTTGACATGTATTTCTTCCTTCTTTTTTTTTTGCTTTGAACTGTGTATTTATTATCCCTGGTCATGGTGAACCATACGCACTTCAAATCCCTTGATTACAAATCACCTACATGTAATTAGGCCTATACATGTGTACAGAAGTGATATGACCATGTTAACAAACTAACAATGTTTTGTGTTTATTTGCGTTCAAAGGATCAGGTCATATTTCACTAACTGAAGTGTCCAGACAACAGGAATATACAATGTACAGTATACACAATTTTATGCACATGTATACATTGCACTCTGTAGTATATTGTTATTTTACAAACAATTTTCAATAGTTTACACTTTGAGGATTTATATGAAGAAAAAAAATCCACTCATTCTTTAGAAAGAATTGATAGTCTACTTTATATACGGCATGTCTAGATTCTAGGCCTCCGATTGGTCAAATTTGCGGCATGAAATTCACTACAGACTGCCGGGCAGTACATGTATGGTGAAAAATACTGAACGGGCCTAGTTCTGCTTACGTGTACAATGGCAATTTAGATACGCGGGCGCGCGGCCTGCACGATGTACCATACACACATGTACACCAAACGAAATTTTGAAAGAGCGATCAATGAGAATTACGATACGGTACCGTATTTCATCTGACTTTGAAATGATTTTCTGAACTGACGGAGGATGCGATACATAAAACAAATGTTGACTGCTTCTTTTTCGCGTCACCGTTTGGCCCTCTGTGATCTTGCAACTGTGCAATGCCGAGCTCACCTCGGGCCATAGTTTTAACCGTGCCCCTCAAAGCAGTCAACATTTGTTTTCTACGGTGTACATGTCCACACTCAATCCAATTCTTTATGGGGAATTCACTACCGGTATGTCTGGAATTTAGGCTACATGTACTTGAAAGAAGCTGCATGTCGGCATGACAATCATTGCTGCGTAAAAAAAAAACAGTAGCTCTTGTTCTTGATTTAGTTTTTACAGCATTCACTGTTAAAAGTACACAGTAAATGTACAGCAAGGGCTTGTGCTACTGTTTAGTTTAAATGTCTTTGGTTGACAATAAACACTACAACAATAATATAAGATAGAAGTGTCCATTTTGAATGGGGGAGGGGGAGGGGCAAGAGGCAAAGCCTGGAGCATCTCCAAGATGTCTCTTGACTATTAAACGAGAAGGAAATGTAGTCTTTATGGTCACCCATGGGTACAGTACACCCTCCACATTGTACAGCAAGCGCTACTTCCTCAGAAGCTAGACGGACTTTCCCTATCTCATCGATCTCCTTACTCACAGTCACAGTAATAATAATATGGTTGGGGGAGAAAATTTAGAATCGAAGGCTACGCTTCAGCCATAGGTTATAGATCAGGGCCCTGTTTCATAAAACTTGTCATCAATGACAAGTTGCAATAACTGTTATAAGCTAATGAAATCCTTGCATCTGATTGGCTGAGAGCAAATATGTTGGTAAAAATCACCACCAAGATACTTGATGAAACGCCCCCCTGCTTACACACAGGACAATTGCTGAGATTCGGAAATCTATTATTGAATCATGATCAGAATCTCACTTTGTTTGTGTATGAACAACAGTTCTCACTAATTGGTGAAATTCTGAAAGCAATTCCAATCACACCATTGTAATAATAGTTTATGTGAGTTTATACATATGTGTGCGAATAAGGCATAAACAAAGTGAGATTTGACAGCAGTTTAAAGCAGAAATTCTCCTATTGTCTAAAAGGAGTCAAAGGACCTATTGTTTTTGACCAGGCTATTTATAAATTTGAGAGGCAATCCATAGTGATGCATCATACACATGTTGTTTCTCCTTCCATTAGTGTTAAGAAAAACATATACACAAATGTGCATGGCTATCCATTAAACAGAGTGGACACTTCATAAAATTTATCTCAATCATGTTCAGCCCTCTAGTTTTCACTTTTGATCGCTAATGCATCATATCCCTTGATTTTCAATTCAGTTGGAATGGTTACTGCATCACGAGTCCAAACTCAAATCTATTTCTGTAAAAATTCTAAAAATTATACCTCTCCAAAAAGCAAGAATTTATGAACAAGTTATCACAATGAAAAAGAAATTAAATATCATGTGAGCAGACAGCAATTATTATCTTGAACCCCAAATAAGCTAAAATAGGAAAACCCATCAAAGAAGAACAGTGGAAAAGTGGAAATTTATGTGGAAATATACCTGACATGGGTTATCCTTGATACTCTACATGTAGGCAAACATCTGTATACTTATCAAGTTTTTGATATTGCGATGATGAAAATTATTTTTTTTTAAATATGCAATGGTAAACATATATACAATCAATATGAGTAAATCTCACTTTTATTTCAGTATAAAAAATATCCAAGAAGACTTTTAGATGACTGGAAGGTAATTTTACCAGGCCTACAATCACAGAAAATTATGGTACATGTATACTTGGCCTCTATATATGCTATCTCTACTGTGTTCTATCACCTACAAAATAAAAACTTCTATGCCTGGTACAAACTAACCTTCTCTACCAATCAAATTATTTACCATATCACATATAATCCAACTTTCAGGGAAAACTCACATACAGTAAGTCATTTATTTATAATTAAATGTTCTTACTCAAACAGCAATAAATGTATTATTAATTATTAACAGCTACCATACACAACTTTAAGTACACAGCTCTGACAGCTCTGACATCACTGGCTGTGAACATAAATATAGATTTTTTTTTTACGGGATATGGTTAAATCATTTGTATTCATTTACATGTGTATATTCATTTGAGCTGAGAGTCCACCTTTGGACTCAAATGGTATGTAAGTACACTTTTTGCGCAAACTTAATGCGTGCTAAGTGCATCGTAAGAACATAAAAAGCTTGAACATACTGAATATTTTCAGATAAGAGGTAGATACAGGTAGCTTGATGGTTCACAGCATGGCTAATGTATGATCTTGAACTGCATCCAATTTACAACGATACACCTAAATATAGTTAACCGCGACTAAGCTCACAAACAAGGAAACTCCTGGCATGCATACATATTCACTAACTTCTTGAGGACATGCTCTAAGCTCTCCACAAAGTAGACCGATCCACGGGGAATTAATTACTGCTTCCTTAATCAACATTTGGGACGACTTTTAGGAAGAGTTCCCCCTGCACGCCCAACCGATCACGAGCGGTCTTGGTCATGCAGCGATTACTTGATTTTGCTAGGTTTCTTTCTCGGGCTGCGAGACACGGGACAGAAGGGTCGTGTATTTCGGGATGGCCAATTATTATTCACATCCTTCTCCTCTCTTCCTCTGTAAAACCAAGCAAAGATTACAGCATGGCTGGCCACACATGTCTCAGTTTTCTCGAAGAGTCGGTTGAGGAATCGCACTTCCTGACAAATATATCCTCCACGATTTTGCTGAGTGCAGATTGAGCTTCTTTCACAACAAAACGGCATCTCTCATTGCTAGACACAACTCAATCACTCCTTGGCTGTGACATAATTACATACATGTACGTACCCATGTCATATTGCTTTCAAGCAAATGGAAAATGTGAAACAAGCACACATCCCATCTTTACAACATTGGGAAAGTTGAGAAAATTGGAAAGTACATAAGGTCAATACTCAATAATCATCATTTCAGATTATGTGACAAGATCAACTTTAATCAAGAAGACTTTTAGTTGATACCTGACTGCTAGGATAGCATAAGTATACTTAAGCAACCAGGGGACGTACAGCCTAAAGTCCTCTCCGAGGGACTTGGTAATGAGGATTAATGTCTTACCAAAGGGCATTAATGAATCCACCTGCATTCGAACCGGGTCCTCCATTTGAGACCAGCACTGCTCTACCACTGAGCCATCATGCCTCTTTTTTACAATTTATGAATAGGAGATAATGCATGTATTGTACATACATGTATGTGTATAGTCCTAGTACGTGATACAGTAGCTTACAAAATAAAATAACTTTGCTTTCTCTTTAAGTGCAGTGTAAACATTTAATGCAATTAAAATAAGGTCAATCCAAATATCAAAGATTACTAAAAATATACATGTATAATGATTTGTTTCACTTCATCATTATGTCCATGTATGTATGTGTCCTGTTCCGTTGGCTAATACATGTATTTCATCACAACATACAGGTACATGTACCCTCCAACATCAGTCTGATATATTAACAATGTGCACTCATGCTTGTAAGAGTACTGCATGTGTTGCTATGTCAGATAATCCCTCTACAAGTTAGTCTACCAATATATGAACTACTTCATCACAGAATCAGGAAGTATGAATACGAAAGCTGTGAATTCCTCTATATTACATGTACATGTACAACGAAACAAAGTCTTGATGGCAAACTAGCTTTAAGGTTGAGTGAAAGAAAATAAAACAAAGGAACTGATAATGTAAGTGCATGCTTTAAAAAAAAAGGGGGAAGATTGAATTATGAATATGTCAATGTTATGATCATTATCAACAGTGTAAATAGTGATCAAAACTTTCATTTAATATATGACAATACAGTGTACCTATTTTTTCATAAATTGTTACAGTTTACCAGTTGAGTTTATCTACATGTACATGTACATGTACATGTATTATGTTCTCTAATATTTCTCCTAGCTCAAACGCAGCTTTGGAAAACCTTTTTACTAACAAATTGTAGGAGGGCAAGTCCAAGATATATCTTTCCAAGATTTATGGAATTGTAATAAATTCTCTTTAAGTTTTGTAGTACCAATCGTCTTTCCAAGATTTATGGAATTGTAATAAGGAATTGTGAACATTAATTGACCTAAAAATATCACTTTATTTGATATTTTGTCAGATCCTAGCTCTAGAAGGGCTATCAGCTTGATATGGTCATCAGACATACTTAAATCTTAGATCTGTGGTTTATGGGACAAAATAACTCGGACTTGACCCAGACTTGACCTGTATATGTACATGTACATGTATGTACCTCAAAATAAAATCTCCAAGGTGTAACACCAGGGGAGCATTTCATCAAGTGTTTTGTCAGTGATTTTCACCGACAACTGTTATAAGCTACTGAAATCCTTGCATCTGATTGGCCGAGAGCAAATTTGTCGGTAAAAGTCGCTGACAAAACACTTGATGAAACGTTCCCCTGGCCTTCATTGCAAAAAACGGCCTCTTGTAATGCATAGCATGTACAAAATGTACCTACACATGTCTGTCAGCTACTGCCGCTCATCAGTCACCTAAGAATAGGGTTGAAACTGCGTAGGCTACTTGTCAATTGGCTAATGACAAATGCAAACACTCCCTTATAAAAGGGTACCAATCACTTCCCTGACAAAATATCTCCATAATAAAGGCTTATGGGGTGTTGCAAGAAAGTTGCAATCAATTGCAAATTGTAAAGCAAATTAGAACAACCATTCTGAATGGTTCAGGGTCTGCCCATTCAAGAAGCTGCGCTTGCAACAATGATTTTGATTGGTCAGTACCGATCAGTTGCAACTTGCAATCAATCGCAACTTTCTTGCAACACCCCATTAGAGATATAGGCCTAAAACTACTGATTATATAAAGTGTAGCTCATCAAAAAAATAAACACCTCAGCATCATAAGATACCACAGTATATTTTCAATAAATAATATTACTGTGATAAATATATTTTAATATAATAACCAGTATTGATGAGGGCTTCATTTAAATTCAAAACTATTACCATCATGTTCAGCCTTTTTCATGCATTGCATTTGATTGACAGGAATTACATTTCTGCCTGACTGCCAGGGTATTTATGGAATTCAATGATAAATTGTAATATGGCCCTCAAATGTGTCAGTTTACTTAAAATTGTAGGCAGATCATCAACCAGGCAGGTAAATCAAATTCACCTGGTCAAACCAAGGATGTACAGTACTACATGTAGGCAACAGAAAACGAGTCAATTCATTTTCAAATAAAAAGGAATTACATTAAACTATGTACATTACTGAGGGCTTGTTTGAGAGTCACTGCCTGACTGCCAGGGTATTTATGGAATCCAATTGATGATAAATTATATTGTCCTCAAATGTGTCAATTTACTTTTAAAAATTGTGGGGAGATCTTCAACCAGGCAGGTACATGTAATGTAAATCAAATTCAACTGGTCAAACGAGTCCAAAGAAAACTTTTCCATTCATTTTCAATCTGAAGATTTTCATCCCACAGATCAGTAGGCCCCTATATACACATCATTTTCTGCTTATAGTTGACCACATTACATGCATAATATATGCAATCACAGAGAATGCTGATGTGTCTGACAAACTATCATCAGTGAGCTATTTCCTCTTCCTGATCCTTTCCTCCGGATTGATGATTTCTCATTAAACAGACACTATAAATACGGATGCTTTCTGTCAGGGTATTACCAGTATTAATTCTATCCATCTGTTGTGTTATGAAAAGTGATATGCCTCTACATAATAAACAGGCATTCACAATGCAGATTGGGGACCGGTTTTCAATTCCTGTATGGAATGGATATGATCGCTTAATGATTTCGACAAACCTTCCTGTATCGACCAAGTTGAAAAAATATGCCACCCTCAATTTAACAGCCCTAAAAATATAACAGAATAACCTTATGTAACTAGAGATACTGAAACACTGACAGTATTCACACGTACGTGTATGTACATACATGTGTACATGTATAGTTTTTGGATCCTGGCTGATAGGGTGGTAGTCAGTACTGCTTCCCCAGAAACAATACAATGTTAATCCCATTATGCCATTTTGCCAAGGTTCAATACTTGCTTGACCTTATAGTAATGACTGACAAAGCTACCTGTAATAGTGATCGAAATTTGGCAATGTCTCTCAAATATACATTTACCTCACAAGATAGTTAAATAATACCCCTTTAATTCAAATCAGTTTCCCCGCTTAACTTCCCTGGTGAAAATCTTCAAATTTACGAGCACGAATTCCTTAGGTTACGCAGGGAAGTACAGGAGCACCATTCAGACCGAACTCACTTCCCCGGGAAAGTTGCCATTGGTTACGAGTGAGAGAGAGAGAGTGAGAGAGAGTGAGAGAGAAAGAGAAAGAGAGAGAAAGAGAAAAAGAGAGAGAAAGAGAAAAAGAGAGAGAAAGAGAAAAAGAGAGAGAAAGAGAAAAAGAGAAAGAGAAAAAGAGAGAAAGAGAGAGAGAGCACACTCTTTCTCTATGGTGTCATAGAGTATGCACTTATGCATGTGTATATATATATATATATATATATATATATATACAAGGTTATCAAAGATAACCTTGTACTCCTCCTCCAGTCAGTGTCAGACTTTGTAAAGTAGGTATTGTGTACATATCTCCCTTGATCAATCCAAGCTACATGTAGACCATACTTGATATAGAGGAAAGGAAAAATAATATAGAGATACTGATACACTGACAGTATTCACACGTGTACGTGTATATACATGTATACATGTATAGTTTTTGGATCCTGGCTGATAGGGTGGTAGTCAGTACTGCTTCCCCAGAAACAATACAATGTTAATCCCATTATGCCATTTTGCCAAGGTTCAATACTTGCTTGACCTTATAGTAATGACTGACAAAGCTACCTGTAATAGTGATCGAAATTTGGCAATGTCTCTCAAATATACATTTACCTCACAAGATAGTTAAATAATACCCCTTTAATTCAAACCAGTTTCCCCGCTTAACTTCCCTGGTGAAAATCTTCAAATTTACGAGCACGAATTCCTTAGGTTACGCGGGGAAGTACAGGAGCACCATTCAGACCGAACTCACTTCCCCGGGAAAGTTGACATTGGTTATGAATTCCATGTTTAATCTGCCATAAGTCAGGTCAGATTCAGGTTAGTGTCTTAGGGCAGGTTTAATGAAAGTCGATGCGACGACATGGGATCATAATGTGACCGGCCGGAAGTGATAATTGATTGCTGACGTATTTCACCGGGGAAGTTCTCCGCCGACCCTTTCAAACCAACCAATCACCCGCTTTAAACTCTCTTCTCCCGCGTAAGTTCTCCACCTCCGTAGGTGGAGAAGTTACGCGGGGAAGTTAAGCGGGTGACTTTTCCCTTGTCCTTTTCAGACCAAACCTTTCCCCGCGTAACTCTAAATTTATGCGGGGAACTTACGCGGGTAAGTGCTTGGTTTGAAAGGGGTATAAGACGATATGAGTATCTAAATACACCAGGGCTTTATTATACTTTTACTTCTGAGGTTCCAGAGTGCCATTTTATTAATATGTACAGTTAGTGTCAAGCCCTTTCTAAACCAAAACCCTTTTTAATATAAACATATTAGTTTTGAGAAATATTCTTGAAAATAGTAATAATAAGGAGATACCTGTCAAGTATATGTATGTAAAATGGCTACAGGGTCTATGTAGAAGTTTTTCTGCAAAGTGGAGACTGTACACTGCCATTTCAGAAGTTTAATTAAATGTTAAGAACACTAACTGTTAACATGAAATGCTTTAATAGATTAGTGCATATAAATGTACATATATGTTTGTACATGTACATGTAGTAGATTCTTATAAATTCATATCATTAGGCGTTGTATAGTGTGTAGGCATTTCAAAAGGAATATATGCCTTTCTTAAACTATGGGCCCTACATTGTACAATACAAAACAATAACTACATATGTATAATTATTTAAATTAATTCAATATTTCTCATTTTTAGTGAAATTCAGTCAATTTAAATGGATATTTTCGTTACATTATTCACAAATACCACATTACATTTAAAACCACATTACCGTTACAATAAGGTATATAGTTGTATTTGCATATCATATTTGGTCATCAACTCGAATATCTTGTTTTAAATAAAACCTGTACTCACCATGATAATGATGATTTTTTTCTTTAGGATAATGTTACACTATTTTAATTTACTTATTCTCATGTAATGTATTTTTGATAATTTTTAAGCATGTAAGTTTTGTATGTTTTTATCAAAGTTGTAAATCATTCACAATTTAGCCATTGGCTCCGTCAGAATGATAATAAAACCTTCATTTCAATTCAATACGTGTACAGGTACATGAAAAATTACTCATTCTGTATAAATCTGTGTTTCATTTTCCATCTCATGAATGAGTTTTGGACTCTAATATAGACAGATTTTAGTTTCAACAGGTAAATTGTTCTTTATTACTCCTGAACTTTTTTGGTAAATGGGAGGGGGGTGAGAAAGTGAGAGAGAGAGAGTGAGAGAGAGTGAGAGAGAAAGAGAAAGAGAGAGAAAGAAAGAGAGCACACTCTTTCTCTATGGCATCATAGAGTATGCACTTATGCATGTGTGTATATATATATATACAAGGTTATCAAAGATAACCTTGTACTCCTCCTGTCAGTGTCAGACTTTGTACAGTAGGTATTGTGTACATATCTCCCTTGATCAATCCAAGCTACATGTAGATCATACTTGATACAGAAGAAAGGAAAAAAACAATTGAAATACAGTGTACTGCATTTTCATCTTGGAAACTCCAAAACTGTAGTACAGTGCATTTCAAAATCCCTGAATAACAGATGCAATACTCCTTACATTGATTTTGGTTTTTTTCTTTTTACTAGTTCAGCAGTGGATGAACTTTTACACATCCTCATGTAGCCATGGGCATATGACTGTGAGTGAGAGTTTGTATGTAGTATCCCAGTGTCCTGGGCCAGGGACAGAGTTAAAGGGAAATCCTACCCTAATGGCACGTTGCTCTGAATGAAAGAGGAAAATCAGAAAATCAGATTGGTGAAAGTTTGAACGAAATCGGACAAACAATAAGAAAGTTATGAATTTTGAAAGTTGCAATCACTATACATATGGGAATTTCAAATTGGCCGAATAGGTAACATCACTGTGATGTAGTTGCGGACAACTCCCCCATTCGCTCCAACACACAAAATTACTAAAATGTCATTTTTTTTCAAAATGTATTACTCAGTAGGATTTTTTTTTTATAATAATAATAATAATAATGGTGGCTTCTTGTATAGCGCTCATGTCCGTCACGTTGTGACGCTCCTGGCGCTTCATTATTACCCCGGTCATAGCTTATATTAGCAGCCAAATATGTAGCGCTCAAGCATATCGGGTACCCATTTACACCTGGGTGGAGAGTGGCAAATGTGGATTAATGTCTTGCCAAAGGACGTTACTATAATATGCGATCTCCAATATATTTTGAGTACTGCCCCGAGGGTAAAGGCGCTTCGGAGAAAACCGCAAATTAATGATATTTTTGTATACGACAAACGGGAGAGTTGTCCACAAGTATGTCACAATCGACTTACCAAATTGCCAATTTGAGATTCGCATAGATGTAGTGATCTCATTTTTCAAACATTCATAACTTTCTTACTCCTTGTCCGATTTCTCTCAAACTGTCACGATCCTGTTTTTCTTATTTTTCTGCTTTCACACAAATCAACTTATCACCAAGGTTAGATTGCCCTTTAAGGATTGAGTACTCTCTATTTTCGTCAGAATCTACAGGATGACCGCTGCATGTATCACAACTGCATCATTTTGCTAACATCTGCCTGTTCATGAAATGCCCTATCCCCACACACTTCAGCTCACCTGAATCCGCTACATCCCAATTCACAGATAGGTCTATGTGTATCTCGTTCTGAACATATTCTTTCGAAAGGGTTAAACTTTGAGAAGTTGCCCAATGTTTCTCAGTTTGCAAAACCAGTCATTCATCAGCTTACCACTTACATACAATACACTCTACATTCTAGACCAAAGCAAGAATTATACACATCATCCTGTAAATTCTGAGGTAAAAATGGGATAACGATGTCCTAGGTTTGTAGACAAGGTGTCCAAGGTTTAGGGTTGGTGTTGGAGCGCCCTCTCAGTCTCAGTCTCTTGTCAGAATCGTCAGAATCCCGTTTACATCAGAATCCCCTTTTCGTCAGTATTCCATTTTCACGTACGTCAGATGACCAGGATTACACACACTATTAGTATTACACACTAATCTAATTTGCAATTCCCATAACCATAACAATAAGCCACGTTTTTAGACATGAATGATTTTTTGGGCTTGCACAAATCGCAGGTCAAAATCAGTGTTTGTGTTGTTGTCTGTTGTTTTCCTTTTCAAAGTTCATGATTAAGATTTTGCATAAATCAGGTTTAATTTTGTTCATATTGTCTGAGCTCGAAGCGACAAATCAACACAGATAAATACCTATGAAAAACTGAATAAATCATGACAAAGAAAAGTGAAACACCTGACACTTGACACTATGACAGTCAATGTAAACACTCCTTTCATTCACTCGTGCACAATTCGAGACTCGATCTGGCAGTGGCACCGATGACCTGCTGCAGACGCCAATCGGCCACATAAAAATTATCAGAAAAGATTTATAGCACTCACCGGTACTCATTTTGGCTTCGATTTAGATATCCAGATTACACTTTCCATTACTTTTCGCCCATCAACTGATTATAGTGCTGCTCTGACCGTTCCAACAGCGTTGAATCTTAATCTTGAGCTCGGAAACTTTTCATAGACAGTCATCAGGCGAAAGATCGCTGATCTGCTTTCTGCTAGAGATAGAGAATAACATCAAAATCCCGGAAGTGCATGTCCCTTTTCGTCTGTATCATTCTTGTCAAGAGATGGCACCAAACGCCTTTCATTTTTGCCTTTCATAAAGGCAAACGAAGTTAATTATTGACTGATTGCCAAATAAGATCGATGCAAATAACACGAAGCAACAACAACAACCGAAACCAGTGGGGGATTTAGGGGGAGGGGCAATTCCGGCCCGTGCCCCCTCCTTTGTAACTGATTACCTTTTCTTCTTATTATTTTTCTTTTTTTGTCAGAGAATTTTGTAGGAAAGGTGGACCCCAAAAATGTGATAACGCTTCTTTTTTGTCTTTTGCTTGCTTGTCAGAGAATTCTGGATGAAAACTGAACCAAAACAATCTGATAACCTTGTTTTGTGTCCCCCTTTTGTTTTTACAAAATCCTAGATCCGCCCCTGGTTAGAATAACAACTTTGAAAAGATTTGACATAATGTCATCAGTGACGGATCCATGTTTCACAGGGGAGCAAAAGTAGAAATATTTATTAGTAATCTCATGTTCTATAATGTGATCTCCTTGTGTGAGACATCAGCAGATAACGATTGCAATACTCTCCAAGCACTTAGAACTGAACTTTTCAAACGATTACGGAATATATTCCAAGTTCTTTCCAGGGGCGTCGCTAGAGGGGGGTTGTGGGGAGGTAACAGAGCTATGTATACATATCAACACCCCCCCCCCACCACCCACTCAATATGTCTGCAAATGCACCACCTCTGAGCAAAAAATAAAGGGGAGGGGAAAAGGGGAGAGGGAAGAGGAAAGGGAAAAGGAGAAAAGAGAAAGGAGAATAAAAAAGGAAAATGAAAAGAAAATGGGAAAGGAAATGAAAACAAAACCAGGATAAAAATAAGGAATTGAAAAGGGAAGGAAAGAAAACAAAGGAAAAACTAGCCAATTTTTTTTTGCTCGCTCGCAAAAACACTGGAAAGTTAACCCGTTGACTACTGAAGTTTAACTCTCATAGGCTCAATACAGGAGCCACCCGGTTCCCGAAGTCTATGGGCAAAAGGTGTACCCCTTCGGCAATTCTCTACGAAAAGTTCGCAAATATTTAGAAATTGAAAAGTAGGTATTCGGGTAAAAAGGCATTCTCTTCGGCAAAGTTCCAATATTCGGGCAACCACCACGTCATATTCGGGTAGCAAAGTGAGGTGCCAGAATATCCACATATTGGGTTGGGCGGGCAGCTATAGGTCCCCAGATAACTTATGTACATTTTCTCTACGAAAAGTTTGTGGGTTTTTTATTTAAAAGTTTGTATTCGGCGAAAGGCGTCCCCCCCCCCCCCCTCCCCTTCGGCAATGGCTGCAGCCCCCCCCCCCCCCCCCGCTACCACGAGGATTTGCAAAGTTCCGATATTAGGGCAACCACCACTTTATAGGCAGCGAGGAGATATGCACATATTTTGGCAGCAAGGTTCCAAGATAATTATGTAACTTTTGTATGTGTGTAATTGGGTTTTTACAGACGTGTATCAATCAGATATGATTATTTACGTCTGGGACCGACCTTTAACGTCACCATCCGAAAGACGTGACTCAGTCTCGAACCTGGGTCCGCTGAATCAGTTTATAACTTCCACTGGTAGCTGGATTACAGGCGCACGCCACAACGCCCAGTATGTAACATGCATCTGTACATTCCCTGCGAAAATGGGCGAAAATGGGCCTGTGTGATCAAGATCTCTACATCTGTGATTTTCTTTTATTATTATTTTTTTTTTTGGGGGGGGGGGGGGATTAGGGTGCAGCATTTTTATCGGCAAATTTGGGTGTCACAACCCCGTTCCCCCCCTCCCCCCATTCAAAATGTTCTAGCGACGCCCCTGGTTCTTTCAACCGTTAATAATCATAAGAAGTTTGATATAATATAAGGTATAAGGTGAAAATGACATGCATGTATTAAGTGACGCATATATCATGTATAAGTGGACTAAGCAACACGTTCATCGAATAAATTACTGCTATAATAGAAGGTTATTAATAATAATAGAGTCCGTTCTTTTAATTGTTCTCACCGTATATAATTTTATTACTTTTCGTCGAGTGTCATTTGATATGTACCGTTTTGTCTTTATATGATTTGCTTTTTCTCTGAGGTTTTGTTTTTATATAATAATTTTATGCTTCCCTTATTTTCTGTTTTGCTTTTGATGATTGCACAAAAGCACACGTAGGCGCTCGAGATTGAAGGGGGCATGCATGCAGACGTGTAGTTTTGCCCAGTAATAAAACAGCCTCTGTTAAAAAAAAGTATATAAAAGAGCATAAAGAGTAGAACAATATATAAAAATCACAAAGTCATGTATAGAGCTAAGAGTCACCATGATCATAGGTTAAAAGCAACATATTTTGAAATAAAAAAAAATACATGGAGACTTCAAGTTCTGTATCATAGGTTATCAGCATGCAGTATATCTTAAAACTTTATTTACTATTACCTACACGATTTGAAAAGGCCTAGAGCTAAAAATAAATATTACCTTATTGCCAACATACATATACGATATTTATTTTATATTCACATATATATAGTTTGCATCAATAACCCATATCACAGTTGTCGTTTAAAAATAATCATATACAATACTTTATATAACAACTGTCATATTTATTTACAATTGAATGCAACCTACATAGAATGTCATAGTTATGTTTTAAAATAAATACAATACCGTAAGTGAAACAAGTATCAACCTGGAAACTCACCGCCCACATACACTGCAAGGGGCTCTTTCCACCTTAAAATTCAGTGCCTGTATATCGTAGAGCCTTTGGTAGCAGTCCCAAGTGTAGAGGGACAAAATATATGCACTGAATTTACCATCATGTAAATGTAAAAAAAAAAAGAAAGAAAGAAAGAAAAGAAGTCAATTTAAGATGATTCGCTTACATGATAATAAAGGTTAAATTACGATTGAATTAAGAAAATGCTATAGAATATGCTTTGTAACCGCTCTCCTTTGGTAATCAAAATAGATAATTTCCGTCGAGTTTCCTGTGATAGGTTGTAATTGTTGTAATTTGCACATGTACAATTATTTAGTGTTGATATAATTCGCTTATATGTTTTGTTTTTATTTGAACATGCTTCGATTATATTATGATGTTTTTTTTTTTTTTTTGGGGGGGGGGTTGTTTTTTGTTTTTGCTCTTTATTTTTTTAGGGGGAGGGGATTTAATGTTTAATAATCATAATTATGTCTGGAGTTTTTCAATCAACTACATGTATATGAATTTGAATTTGTATTTTCCATGATGACATAACAATTTTTACCCAAATAGTTCCCTTCACTCGTTGGCAAAACGGAGAGACTGGGAGGTTGATATTCGGGAAAGAGGCACTAGCGTACCCAAGGAGGGTGGGGGGGGGGCAAGGAGGGCAGACTGCCCCTCGAAACTTTTGACAAAAAAGAAAAAGTTTAAGGTCCTCTCCATCAGTAGCGGATTTAGGGGGCAATCCCGGCCCCTTTTGAACGAAAAATATACAGTGTGCCCCCCCCCCTTATTTTAAAACTGATACTTATTATGGAGGAAAACGGGACCCCATAAAATGTGATAAGCCCCACCTCACCCCCCCGGACTTTTGGAGGGCTGGCGGAAAAAAATTCTCGCAACCCAACTCCCCCCCCCCCCCCCGTGCCTCTGATACAGATTCGCCAACAATTACACATTTTAGAGCAATTATGATGATGATGACGACGACGATGATGATGATGATAATTGATTGACTGATTGATTGATTTTATTTTTCCATGCATCAAATACAAAATAACATATCAACATAATAATAAAACAGTCATATCATGGGAGGGGTTAGTCATAAGCCTAAGGCTTGAAAGTAACGTCCCTCAAGATACGATAAAGTCCCCCTTTAAAATATAAACTTTGCATTCATATACATAATTATGCAAATACATATACATATATACATACATACATACATACAACGATTATTTAAATGGGGTTCACAAATAGTAAAGAGCGTGTCATGATTACATACTTATCTAACGTCAGTCGTACATCGAGATCAATACAGTACAATAAAATAAAATCGTACATTGTAAATTCTACTGTATTGCAAATACAATAAGAAGCGGAATTCGAATGGGAGGGGGACAAAGACGAGACCAAAATAACGCAATTAATGTACATTTTAATACCGGGTTAAAATACATTTTTTAAATTCATTTTTAAACCTGGTTATTGTAGGACGATATCGTATATTTAAAGGTATATTATTCCATATGTCAGGACCAACATGTTTTATCGATTTATGAGCAAGTGAGGTTATTGGGATTATAAGATGAATGCTTAAAGAAATTCTTGTCGGGTACTTATGTATTGCAGAGTTTGAGCAAAACATATGATCAAACGTACTTGGAAGTTGACAGAAGTGGAACCGATACATAATAAAGCAATTTGAAAAGTATGAATATCGTCAATTTTCAACGTATTGAATCCATAAAACAATGGGTCTGCATGATCATAATATCCACCACCTGCACATAAACCAATAGCTTTCTTTTGCAATAAAAGGATGTAACTACTTTTTTACAATATTACAATATGTAATATGTGGCATCAATATAGCATTATATATAACAAATAATACCTGTAAGGGTAGATATTGTTTAAGTTTAAAAAGAATTCCTACACAACGTGAAATAGATGTTATAAAACCTTTGATATATGATCGTCCCAAGTTAAATATTCATCCAATACTACACCTAAATATTTAACTTTTTTTTTCTTCAATAATTTTACCATCAATTTTAATATCATAAATAAAATCAAAATGCGACTTCCATCTTTTAAAATGAATAAAATGGGTTTTTTGTACATTAAGTGACAATCTATTACATTTAAACCAAGATGATATTTTGGGCAATTCAGTATTTAGTGTGTCAAAAAGCGATTTCATATTAGCATAAGTAATTGTAGTATCATCAGCAAAAAGAATGAACTGTAATAAATGTGATGCATTAACAATATCATTGATATACACTAAAAACGGGGGCATCTCGTTTTTCCGAAGGTTCGTATTTCCGAAACACTAATTTCCCATGCCTGGGGGTTCATAATTCCGAAAATGAAAAAGGGTTCGTAATTCCGAACATTTGTTGCATTATTCCGAAGGTTCGTTATTCCGAAGGTTCGTTTATCCGAAGGTTCATAATTCCGAAAATGAAATAGGGTTCATATTTCCGAAGGTTCGTATTTCCGAAAATGAAAAAGGGCTCATAATTCCGAAGGTTCGTATTTCCGAAAATGAAAAAGGGTTCGTATTTCCGAAAATGAAAAAGGGTTCGTATTTCCGAAAATGAAATAAGGTTCGTATTTCCGAAAATGAAAAAGGGTTCGTATTTCCGAAAATGAAATAGGGTTCGTATTTCCGAAAATGAAAAAGGGTTCGTATTTCCGAAAATGAAAAAGGGTTCGTATTTCCGAAAATGAAAAAGGGTTCGTATTTCCGAAAATGAAATAGGGTTCGTATTTCCGAAAAATGAAATAGGTTTCATAATTCCTGGTAAAAAAAAAGCAAATTCATCAGGAGCAGAGGTGTAGCAATGGGGAAAATAAGAAAAAAAGAAAGAAAATGGAATAGGAAAGAAGACGGTTGGACCTCTTCCGGCAACTCATTAGAATCTGTACAAATGATTAATGGTTTTACTCATAAATACGTACCTACCATTTTCCATTGACATTTATTATATGACCTTCAAATGTGACGTAACACCATACCCGGGAATACACACACATTTTGTATCAAAAGATACATTACACTCTAAAGAAAAAGTCATAAGGTCGCGCGGCAAGCCCTTTAAAACTATCAGCGGTGGGGGGGGGGGGCGTTAATTGCCCTCCAGTCCTATTTGAATTAAAGGAATGTGAAAGAAAGATGAGTCTCGTCCGGGTCTGAGATACAAAACTGTATTTGGGCAGCCATGTTTATCGTTAATCTCATCTCAAAGTTCTTCATTTTTTCTTCATCCTGTCGCTTTCTTCTTTGTTTTCCTTTCGCTTTTTTCTTATAATCGATTTATTCCCATATGCATATACGAATTTCAGTGTTGAAAAAATCGGAATTAGGTTTTCTGTTTTCTTTCCTTTTTTCTTCTTTTTCTCTCTTTTTTCCCTTCTAACCTCTAATGAATCTTTTCACCTTTTTCTTTTCTCCTTTCTCTTCCCTCTCCTCCTTTTTGCCCACATAGTGGCGCATATACTGACAGCAATGTTGAATATGAAAGGGGGAGTGACATCCCAACACCCCACCCCTGCCCCAACCCATTTTAACAAGGCCCATGATAGGGGTGGGGTAGGAAAATTTATATATCTTATCATAAGTCATAAGCCTGATCATGTGATCTCACATTATGCAGTACGCAGTTATCTTTATAAAGTTCATATAATGGAACTTAATACAATAACTACGTGTATTTGGAGGCCTCGTGTTTGAAACCAAGTGGATGCGGTCACCATGCCCCTCGAAGTGACTTAAAACCGTCGTTCCACTGTTTGCTTACTTTATACAAACATAAATTATCGAGTAATCGCAGATATAGGTTAACTATAATTTTTATAATTACAGGGGCCGCATAACTTCTTTTTTTCTACATTTTCTAAATTTTATGAGCGAGCGAAGAGAGCGAGGAAAGAATTAACCTACAATTTTATTTTGTCAAAGAAATACACGAGAAAAGTTTATGTACATGATCACCTCCTATACTTGATATGATGCACCACGCGTTACCTCCGGGTGGCGTTGTACCCGAGGTACCATAGTGTCCCTGTATTAAAGAGTTGCGACATGGTCGTCTCACTTTTCTGGAAACAACTATTGAGAACACCCAGGTGCTCATCGGAATTGAATAGAAATGTTATGTAATAGTGGAAACAAAATGGCGTTCAAATCACCAGTTGTCGCAACTCTTTAATTAATACAGGGACACTATGGTACCCCGGGGTACAACGCTATACCCCCGGGGTAACGCGTGGTGCATCATATGTCGGATTTCGGGCACTTTGCAACACGAATATGTTTTACGAACGAACGAGAAAAAAGGACACTTTATCATCTTTAAATGCTATCAACAAAAGACACTTACAAACATTATTCTAAGAAGTATATTTGTGCACCTTAATATTTTACCAGTCTCAGTCTCTGAAATGATATATCTTAACACTCTCATTTTACGTATAAGTTACCGATCAGGAAAATTACCCAGTTTATTTTGATGACAGTCATGTTCACTCTTAATTCATCTGTGTATTCATGTAATACCCGTCAATCTGTCAATCTACAATGTTTCACCAACCTAAGGTTTTCTATACTTTAAATTCATTTGGCATTAAAGCTATGGTCACAACCCACAAAATTAGCCTGCAATGGGAGTAAAATGCCTAAAAATATGTTTACAAATATGATGTTATGTTTTGAATTTATATAGTCAAATAATTTTACACATTCATGCATACTAAATGAAAAAAATTACGTGTTAAAAAATTGCCTTATTTTAGTAGCCAGCCTTAGCATAATATGCTTTGGACACTATAATTTTCATTATGGATATTTAGAAATTTGGATCCACTGGATAATATTTTCCACGTTGTAAACCACAAAATCATCTTGTCAGATTTATATGTGTTTTGAGGTTGACAGATAGAAATAGGCCCATGGTTGCAAAACTTTAGCAATCATTAGGATCATTTGAATGTAATTAAGATTCTATCATCTTCTGAAAAGGAAAGTGAGTTCAGCATTATCACATTATGTTACTTGTGAATAATAGACGTCATTAATAGACGTCCATATGCACTCTTCAATGTTCATCAAAAGATAATTCTTGTATGCAATGTAAATCATATCACAATATATAACTAAAAAGAGCAAAATAGGAGGTAAAGATCAGAATCCAGAACTTTAGTAACTCCCAGTGTGGGTGATAGCAGGGGCGGCGGAGCGTCTTTCAAAATGGGTGGGGGCACCAACAAAAGGGGCACTTTGGGGGCAAAGGGCACCTACAAAGGGTGAAAAAATTGCGGGAAATGCCACTTTGAGCTGAGACAATAGTATACCGCTACATTCTGATTAATACACTATCGAATATCATTTTCGACACATTATTGTTAATGTCTTAGCATGGTTCTAGATGAAAAAGAAAAAAAAAAGAAAAGAAAAAATTACTTTACAGTTGAGTGCAATGGTCTGATTATTCATATTGAAGATATTTTGAATAGCAGCGATTTTCCTAATATGATAAAAAGACAATGGTAAATGCGAGCGAGCGTAGCCAGCGAGCTTAAAAAAAATTTAGAAAGAAATTGTCCTTCTTCCTGTTTTGATGTAAGGGCACTGCTCATTCTTGTATAACTGCCCCCTGCTCCACTGCCTCTCATTATGCTGATATCAGTAGGGGATCGGAATCTATTATAAAGGAAGCCTCTCTGAGCTAGGTAGGCCTATGTGGTTCTTTTGTGGACGTTAGGGCTCAATTTGTAAGCGACATCGGAGTATATACGTACAATATATTAAATATATATATAGGTATATAGGTATAAGGCACTTATCACAAGACAAAGCGGGCACTTATCAATAGCAGTGACTCCTTTATGAACTCTCTGTAATATTATGTTGTTGTTTTTATTGCTGTTGTTGTTTTGGGGACCGGAGGGGAGGGCTTGTAGAGTCATCTACAGAGCCATATTACAGACTTCGGCCAACTCGGTTTATTTGGGCACAACATGGCGTATATTCCTTTGTTTAGTGCTTGCCTAACAAAGCAACAAGCGCCATATTGCTACCTACATGGAGCCGAGTTGGCCAAACTCTGTAATAGATGGCTCTGAGGGCTAGGGAAGCAGGACGCCCCCACTTTTTTTTTAGTTTACACTTTTCAGTATACTTTTTTAATCACAATTTTATGTTCACGAAGTAATTACACCTTAAAGATAATAAAGTGTCAATGTTTGGCTCGCTGGAATCCAGCAGCGTGGTGCCCGAACATCCTTTTATTTTGGGAAGCGAGATGGTCGGCTAAAATCATTATTCTATAGACAATATCTCCTTTTTTTACTTGCTCACTAGCGCGTAAGATTTAGAAACGGAATAGTTTGGGACAGGGAACGCCCTTCATTAGGGCGAGTGAAGTTCCCAAATATTCCATATTCGGCAGTAGGGTTCAGTAATATTATTCATGGCTCATTATTACATGTTTTATATTTGTCTTTTGATGGCGAAATTGCATTTTCATTTACAATAAAAAAGGGTTTTATGTTTTTCTAACTCGCTTCGCTCGCTTGCAAATTGTACGAACGGGGAGTATGATATTCTGCCAAGAGGCATCAGCTCCCCCTTTCAAAAACATTACGTGGCCATTTTCTGCTTGTAAAGATCTACTTGGAACTTTGGTGTGTCTCATTTTCCAAAGCGGTATATACATTATATAAATAACTTCAAGCCAATTTCGTTGTAGGAAATTTAATCCGGAATCCGATCATTCACTTTCTTCAATACATCAGTATGTATTTTAATCACCGAAGTAATATCATTTTATGAGAAATGAAACATGTATTCCTGAGGCGCTCGCTCACAAATATTGGTTATTATAATAGGAACAGTTATAATAATGATAATAATATTAATAATAATAACAATAATGATGATAATAATAATAATTATAATAATAATAATAATCATAATAATAATAATCATAATATTGATAGGAATTACGATAATAATGGCTATTTCTCTGGATTTTATTATAATTGTTATCATCATTGTTATGATTATTGAGTACGAAATGAATATCTTTACACTTGGCCGTCTTTCCCCTCCTCCCTATCCAAAATACGAATTGACGCCGTATTATCTGAATTTAAACCCTTTTTCATTTTCGGAAATACGAACCCTTTTTCATTTTCGGAAATACGAACCCTATTTCATTTTCGGAAATACGAACCCTTTTTCATTTTCGGGAATACGAACCATCTTTCATTTTCGGAAATACGAACCCTATTTCATTTTCGGAAATACGAACCCTTTTTCATTTTCGGAAATACGAACCCTATTTTATTTTCGGAAATACGAACCCTATTTCATTTTCGGAAATACGAACCCTTTTTCATTTTCGGAAATACGAACCCTATTTCATTTTCGGAAATACGAACCCTTTTTAATTTTCGGAAATACGAACCCTTTTTTCATTTTCGGAAATACGAACCCTTTTTCATTTTCGGAAATACGAACCTCATTTCATTTTCGGAAATACGAACCTTCGGAATTATGAACCCTATTTCATTTTCGGAAAAAAGAACCTTCGGAAAAACGAACCTTCGGAATTATGAACCCTCGGAAAAACGAACCTTCGGAAATACGAACCTTCGGAAAAACGACATGTAACCCTAAAAACAGTAGCGGACCTAAAATAGAACCTTGTGGTACTTCATAATTGATATGCTGCATATGAGAACAAACAGAGTGAATACAAGTGAACTGCTGCCTATGGGAATTATAACTTTTAAACCAATTGAGGGCGCTGCCCCTTACACCAAAATGTTCTAATTTGGAAAATAAAATAGCATGATCCAGCGTGTCGAATGCTTTACTCAAATCCATAAAAACAGAAATAACGTGTTTTCTTTTGGACTGGGAATCAGATATCTTATCATACAAATCAATCAACGCTAAATCAGTAGAGAAATGTTTACGAAACCCATATTGAGAATTATTCAACAAATTATGCGATGATAGAAATAAAGATAATCTATTATAAACTAAACGTTCTAGTATTTTCGAAAAGGATGAAAGAATAGAAATTGGACGATAGTTACAAATTATTGTATGATGATGATGATGAAGTTTTCAGGTTGTTGACACTACGTTATACTATTTGTCAATTTTCGTTTTTGTCACCTCGACAACTCTCTTCGTCAGTTCACTCCACTCCTCTTTTGTCAGGAGCCATTGGCGCTCTGAGTCAGCTTTGCTCCGTATATAGGCATTTCCAACAGTCCTTAAGCCCTCGTCGAGTAATGTGATTTGTCTTTAAAGGAAATAAATGGGTCTGCATTATTTCTGAATATAAAAAGTCATGTAAACATACGTTTCTATTTCATTTTCCTATTCACCCCGTTTTAAGATAGCATTGTGGGAAGAAAGTTTTACACCGAGTAAAGCTTTACAGATAAGGATTTTAGTATTTTACTAGTCATGTCCTGTGTTGTAAAATCAAGAGATTGAACAATTTGGTCTATAAAAGAGTCTATAAAAAAGCAACAAGGATAATGACATGCTTAATGCGCTCGTGAGTATTGGTCTCGTGGGCTGTAATTTAATGGTATTTTGGACGATATCGGACATGACGCATATGATAGACAGAATGGTTCGTTGTCAGTTATTGCTTGAAAAATAATCAAAGGGGATAGGAGCACATATCTTAAAGTCACTGTACCAATGGCACGTAGTAGAGATAATGTATCTAAAATCATCATTAAACGATGCATTAAATTATTTTTAATCTCACAATTGCTTTGCTATATTGTAATAATAAATTCCTTACAATTTTTAAAGGGATATTCGTCTTTTTTTTTCAGACAGTTCTGACAAACTTGCAATGTCAGAATGACGACAAGGAGACCTAGCAGGTAGCCGCCGTCATCCAGTTTAAACATACCGAACTCTTGCGCTGGATATCTCAAGGAAACGAGGGGGAGAAACAAGATCAGAGCAAAGTGGTATCCCTGGATGATTGGGGTGGGCTGATACAATCATCGAATGACTGCGTCCCCAAGTAGGTGAACCGGGTGGACATCACTGACTCAGCAACACACTCGGCACCTAACTTGGCATCTAACTCTCCAACTCACTCGGCACCTCACCCTCCAACTCACTCGGCAACTCACTCAGCACCTCACTCGTACTTTACTCGGCACCTTCCTAGTGAACTGGCTCACTACTCAGCAACCCACTGGGCTACTCACTCGGCACCTTCCTCGGCAACTCATGCACCCGGTACCTCATTCGGCAAGTCACTTGGTACCTCAATCGGTAACTCACTCGGAGCCTCACTTGGCAACTCGTTCAGCAACTCACTAAGCGACCCACTCGGCACCTCTTTCATCAACTTATTGGGCACCTCACTCGTCAAATCGCTTGGCACCTCATCTGGCACATCACTCAGCATCTCATTCGTTATGTTACTTAGCAACACACTCGGCAACTCACTTGGCACCTTACGCGGCACTTTACGCGGCACTTTACTCGACACCTCACCCTGCAACTCATTCGGTAACTCACTCGGCAACTCACTCTGCACCTCGCTTGTCACCTCATCTGGCAATTCACTCGGTATCTCACTCGGCAACCCACTCGGCAATTCACTCGACAATTCACTCGGCACCTCACTCATACTTCACTCATACTGCACTCAGCAACACACCCGGCACCTAAATCAGCACCTAACTCGGCAACTCATTCGGCAACTCACTCTGCATCTCGCTTGGCACATCACACGACATATTGCTCGGCACCTCACTCGGTACACCATTCGACACCTTACTCGTCTCGTCACCTCACTCGGCACATCAATCTGCACCTCTCTCGTCACCGCATTCAGTACCTCACTTGGCATTTCAATCGGTACCTCTTATTGAAACCTCACTCTGGCATCGCCGTATCCGGCCAAATCCCCCCTTATGCAATTAGCAGATATATTGTCGCGTTATGGTGTATAATAATGCCATCATCATGATCACGATGACGATTTTGAGGATGATTGTGAGCCTGATGGTGATGTTAAGCGGAGGAAAAGGAAGATAAGGATGATGATGGAAAGCAAAAAATGAAAAACCAAAAGACTAGCAATGCAAGATCAACGATGATGATGAAGAAGATAAAGAGGACGTAAAGGAGGAGGGGAAAGAAAAAGAGGAGTAGGATGTGTATAAAGATGATGCTGACGATGATGATGATGATGAGGATGGTTAATTGTGAGGATGATAATGATGAGAAGGTAGATATGAGGATGAGTATGAGTATAGGATGATGATAACGATCACAGCGATAATAATTATTAGGATGATCATAGTGATGACTGTAGAAACCTATAGCGTGAAAGAAATAGAGGGAGAGAGAGAGAGAGAGAGAGAGAGAGAGTGTGTGTGTCGGTGTGCGTTTGTTTAGCATTATGTCCCAGGACATTTTCGGACAGAGAACAAAAGAAAAAAATCATGACAACAATGGTCCTCGGAAGGCGGACAATAGTCCTCGAACGTCGAACAATGAATTTATGCCTTATTCCGTCGACTGTCCGAGGACGAGTAACAATAGAGGAACAATAGTTGTCCTCGGAAGTAAAGCCATGTAAACCTGTGTGAGTGTGTGTGTGTGTGAGAGAGAGAGAGAGAGAGAGAGAACTAGAAAGGCAAAGTAATTACATCTGTAAGGCAGGTAATTAGTCTGACAATGCTCCATTACATATGATAACCATGACGTTTCAAATGCATGCATTCATATGACCATGTAAGACATAACATATCCTCCCATCCCGCAAAAAAAAAAGAAGAAAAATGAAATAAATTAATTAAATGAATAAATTTTTAAAATACAAAAAAAAATCAACCAAATAACGAACCAAGGAGTTATTACAGAACCAACCAACCAAACAAACAAGAGCGTGGATCCCCAACACTCCCTGTCCTCTTACCCCTGGATGTCGTTTCACTATGAACACGATGACAAAAGAGAGCGGACAAAATATACAGCTCCTCATTGTACCCTCCATTATTGTTTTGGTAGACAAAAGAACGTCCCTTCATTGCTATTTTGTAAAATAAGTAGAACAGGTGAATATGCATGTGACACCTGTTCTACATATTTTTACATAATAGCAATGAAGGGATGTTCTTTGGTCTACCAGAACCAGTGTGGAAGGTACAATGAGGAGCTGTATATTTTGTCCGCTTCTTTGTTTGCCATGTTCATAGTGTTTATTATGTTGTATATAAATATCGTTGGTAATTATTGTGGGTTCAGGGAGAAACAGCTGGAGTCATATAACAGACAGCTTCCCTTTGAAGCGAGCTTTGATGCCCCCACAATAAATATGACAAATATGCGCTCTCCGAAAACATTCTTCCAAACGAGGAAACAAATCAAATATTCTGTTAAAATGATAATTACAGGGGCGACGGAACGTCTTTCAGAGTGGGGGGGGGGAACCAACAAATATGGGCACTTTGGGGGGAAAAGAGTACACCTACAAAGGGTAAAAAAAAGGCGGAAAATGCCACTTTGAGACATTAGTTTACCGCTACATTCTGATTAGTACACTATCGAGGATCATTTTCGACACATTATTATTTATGTCTTAACATGGTTCTAGATTTGAAAAAAACACCTACTTTGCAGTTGAGTGTAATGGTCTGATTATTCATTTGCGAGCGAGCGAAGCGAGCAAGCAAAATATTGAACATATTTTGAATAGCAGCGTTTTTCCTAGTAATATAAGAAGACAATGGTAAATGCGAGCGAGCGTAGCGAGCGAGCCTTGGAAAAAATTAGAAAATATTGTCCTCCTTCCTGTTATGATTTAGGGGCACTGCTCATTCTTGTATAACTTATGGAATTGTGCCCCTCCTGCACTCTGCTCCTCTGCCTCTCACTGTGCTGCTATCAGTAGGGGAATCTATTATTTAGAATCCTCTCTGATTATTTGGAGCTAGGTAGGCATGTGGCTCTTTTGTGGACTTTAGAATACAGTTTTTTATGCGACATCGGGGTATATAGGTACAATATATTAAAGACCTCAGCCTGACCGAAAACAACCATATATTGACGTAAAGCTTAGTAAACAAAGAATATAATTACCCTGGGTATTCATAAATTTTCGTCTCCGTTTATCCATAAAAAATAAAAAAGATAATTTTTTTTGGTCCGCCCCCTCCCTATTGCGTAACAAGAGAGGAAACTGCAGGGGGTCGCTAGACGTGTGACGACATGTCATGTATACAGCTCCGAGTGCGTATACACGATATGTCGTCATCAAATTTTCACCCCCCGCAAAGTAGCGTTCCTCAGAGACGGGGCCCTCGTCAGAAAAACCACCGGGGCTCAACATTCGGGACGCTGTTACTCATTCCACAGGAAACGGAATCTCATGAAGTTGGTTTCAATTTGTTCAGAAAATATATAGCTCCCCGTGGATGAATAAAGTGTATATTTCAAAATTCGGTCAGGCTGAGGTCTTTAAGTATATATACATATATAGGTAAAGGGGTCACTTATCAGAGGTGAAAAAGGGGCACTTATAAGAAGGGAGAATTGCACTATTAGAACGGAAAGTGGGCACCAATCAGACGATAGATATATAGGTAAAGGGGCACTTATCAGAGGGGAAAAGGGGCACTTATAAGAAGGGAGAATTGTACTATTAGAACGGAAAGTGGGCACCAATCAGACGAAAACAGGGACACTTGTCGGATTTCAAAGGGGACACTAGTCTTATCTGAGCTTAAAAGGGGCACTTATCAGAAGGTGAAAAGGGCACTTATTAGAAAGAAGAAGGGGTAGCCATACGGAGAAAAGGGGTCACTTATCAGAGGTGAAAAAGGGCACTTATAAGAAGGAAAAATTGTACTATTAGAACGGAAATTGGGCACTAATTAGACGAAAAAGGGGCAATTATTAGATTTCATAAGGGGCAGTAATGTCTGAGGTTCAAGGGGCACTTATCAAAAGGTAAGAAGTCACTTATTAGAGAGAAACAAGGACACTATACGAAGAAAAGGGGGCACTTAACAGCTATGAAAAAAGGCACTTTTCGGGTACTTGAAAAAGTGTGGGGCACTGTGCCCCCTGCCCCCCGGAAGCGCCGGCTCTGAATAATTAGTTTTCGCAGACCCCAATGTAACTTCGAAAAATGCATATGAATGATATAGCAAGGTTCGAAGCGAACATATTTAGTGCCAAAAATACCAGGCCGCGTGTGCTCACTACTTTGGTTGGCTATATTTCCTAGAGCCATCTTTCACGATGGTAATACATTTGTATATGAAATTTAAAAATCGGAATTAAGCGGAAAGGTATTAAAATTGCCCTTAAAGAGACATACATTTGTGACACTTTTAAGGCTATATCTCAAAAAAATTGTTCATCCTGAGGCAGGGGAATTTGAGATTGAAATCGAAATTATTTACATTAAAACTGCACATTCACTTTTTGTGTTTGCCGACTTATTGCATCGTAAACATTCGAATGTCATAACATCTCTAAATCTTTCCCGTTTACTTTGGCGGCATCAGACATCGCTTCAAAGACTAAAGGCAGTTTATTAATTCAAATGTACATCCTTTATAATATGGCAGGTGTTTGCATTAATTATCTTTATCTTTATCTAAGCATGATCTAGTGTTTAATAACAGGAAATCCAAACGAGGGGAGGAGTTGCTTTATATGTACCCAATCATCTTAAAGACCTCAGCCTGACCGAATTTTGAAATATACACTTTATTCATCCACGGGGAGCTATATATTTTCTGAACAAATTGAAACCAACTTCATGAGATTCCGTTTCCTGTGGAATGAGTAACAGCGTCCCGAATGTTGAGCCCCGGTGGTTTTTCTGACGAGGGCCCCGTCTCTGAGGAACGCTACTTTGCGGGGGGTGAAAATTTGATGACGACATATCGTGTATACGCACTCGGAGCTGTATACATGACATGTCGTCACACGTCTAGCGACCCCCTGCAGTTTCCTCTCTTGTTACGCAATAGGGAGGGGGCGGACCAAAAAAAATATCTTTTTTATTTTTTATGGATAAACGGAGACGAAAATATATGGTTGTTTTGGGTCAGGCTGAGGTCTTTAATTATGAGACCTTACCTGATTTAAATATTATGTCTGATTTGATTGAAACTGTTTTTGTAGAAATTTATATTCCAAATAGGAACAGTAGGTACTATTTACCGACCTCCTACCTCTGATGGTAGTGTGTTTCTCAGTGAATTACAAAATTTACTTGCAAACCCAGTACTTTGTAATGCACATTGCTTTCTGCTAGGTGATTATAATATAGATTTGTTGAAATGTGGTGATGAAACTTTATCTCAAGATTTTCTGGGTGTTGTGCTCTCACATTCCTTTTCCTTGTATAACTAAACCTACACGGTTGTCTAGCAGCACGGCAGCTTTAATAGACAATGTATTTTGCAATACGGATGTTGTTACTCAATCCGGAATTATTCTGTCAGACATTTCTGATCATTTTCCAATCTTTGTCTGTGCGCCATCTTATTTTGATAATCACTCTGACTTGCCTGAACCAAGATTTTTTTTCGCAGCATAACGCAATATAAAATATGTAAATTGAAAGAGAAACTTTTAGAAGTTGATTGGAATGTTGTGCTTCATTAATATGACGTTGATGTTGCGTATGACAAATTTATGGATTTATTATGTAATGCTTTCAACGAGTGTATTCCCCCTCAGATTATTAAGTGTAAAGATTATACACGGCAAGCCCGGCAACCATGGGTTACTAAATCTTTGCTTAGGTGTATAAATCGGAAAAATAAACTTTACTACAGATTCCGTTCTAATCCTTCAGATGCTTCTCGTAAAAAATATGCCAAGTATAGAAATATTTTTACATCTTTGTTGCAAACTGCGAAGAATGATTATTATTGCTCTCTATTTGATTTGTCTAAAAATAATACTAAAGCCACTTGGAAGGTTATTAATAGTGTGCTAAATAGGTGTAGTCAAAAGAAACAACCAACTAGAATCTTGTTAAACAATGATTGCATCGGTGATAGCAAGCTGATTGCAGATGCTTTTAATGATTTTTTTTTTGCAAACATAGGACCCACTCTTTCCAAAAAAAAGTACTTTCCAGTGAAAAATTTTGTAATTCTTTTTTGAAGGATCGTAATACTAAGTCCTTGTTTTTTTACTCCGACTCATTAGATAGAAATAAAGCGTATTGTACAAAATCAGAAAAATAAACCCAGTACTGGCCATGATGGTATTAGTTATATTGGGCTAAAAATATAGTGGATGAAATTATGGTTCCTTTGCAAAATATCTTTAATCTTTCTTTGGTGAATGGTGTTGTTCCAGGAAAAATGAAAGTAGCAAAGGTTGTTCCAGTTTTTAAAAAAGGAGACAAGCTTGAATTAAACAATTATCGACCAATATCTTTATTACCTTCAATATCTAAAATTCTTGAAAAACTTGTCTATATAAGAGTGGTCAAATTTTAAAACAACTGTGAGGTATTTTCAAAATTCCAATTCGGTTTTAGAGAAAAACATTCTACAATCCATGCTATTTTGCATTTTATCCATAAGGTTTCGACTGCCATTGAAAATCCTGAACACACTATTGGACTTTTTCTGGACCTTTCAAAGGCTTTCGATATGGTTGAACCATAATATTTTGCTATATAAGTTATGCCACTATGGTATAAGAGGCAAAGCACCTGACTGGTTCAGAAGTTATCTTCATAATAGGAAACAATATGTAATTATCAATGGATGTGAATCAGTAACTAAAGAACTTCAACGTGAGGTACCTCAGGGATCTCTCCTCGGCCCTTTGTTGTTTATTTTATATATAAATGACTTTCATAATGCTTCTAGTGTGTTATCATTCATACTATTTGCTGATGATTCGAATGTATTTCTTTCTAACAAAGATCCAAAGTTACTTCTGGAACGAACTAATAAGGAGCTCAGTGTTGTGCATGATTGGGTATGTGCCAATAGACTATCTCTCAATTTTGAGAAAACTCGTTGTATGTCATTTAGTAATTCATTCGCATCTATGGATGGTAATGTATTACTTAAAAACCACCACAATTAAAATGGTCGAGGAGTTAAAGTTTCTTGGTTTACTTATTGATAAGTTATCTTGGAAACCACAGACTGGGTATCTAAACAAATTACTCTCTAGAAATGTTGGTATTATAAACAAATTGAAATATTTGTTTCCCTCTCATGTATTACTCTTGTTGTATTCCACCTTGGTTCTACCCTACATAAGTTATGGCATTCTTGTTTGGGGCAACTGTACTAAGTCTCAGTTGGATAGACTCTCAGTTATACAAAAACGGGTGATGAGAATAATTTTGAAAAAGCCTAGACTAGCTCCGTCTAAAATATTATTCTTTGAAAATAAAGCGTTGAGACTAAACGATTTGTTTTATTACCAGTTAGGCAGTTTAATGTATCAAGCACGATTTCATGAATTGCCTCAGGTTTTACAATCAATGTTTAAAACGAATGATGGCATATATAGGCATTCTACACGACAATCATCTTTCTTTCATTTACCACTTCTTCGTACTCAGTTTGCCCAGAAAACATTAATCTACACTGGGCCCTTCTATTGGAATCATCTTGATTCAAATCTAAAGCAAGCTTCCTCTCTTAAATCTTTTAGAAGAAATCTTAAACATTATCAAATTAGCTCTTACAGTGTAAGTCCATAACAACTGTATTTGGTTTTCTGCCTGTGTCTAAACAGAACATAAACAAAACTTTTCCTTCAAGACATCTTTTTAATCATACATGTATATGTATTATGTGTATCTGTTTTTTCTACTACTATATAAACCCAATAGGCTGACATTAACTGCTAGTATACTAGTTCATAGTATGCTTATTTTATTTTGATGTTTTAGTGATGTTGTGTGTGTATTGTTGGTTTTTTCCCCTTTTACACACGTCTTGTCTCGTCTCTTTACTGCTATATATTATGTATATGTATACATAATTACATACATGTATTTGTGTAAGTGGCTGGATTCCCAGTCTCCCTCCACATTACAAAATGTTCATTTCCCTAGCTGTATATTTCTCCATGTCAGCACAATAAGTCCTTTGATTTTACCCTCTTCACATGTGAAACTAATCCCCAGTCCTCCTGTAAATAAAACTGTCCAACTCTGCCTATACCTTATCACATTAATTCCATCCTAAATAGTATCATTTAACTGAGCTAAGTTCCAGAGGTAAAACAATGTGAAGGGGGTCAATAAACCCATGGCCATGTCTTGTCCCAAGAGGAAAGGGGTGAAGCTAATGGACCGCTTGACCACATAAACATATCATTATGGTACATTAAGTTGGGAGAAATTCTTTGTTCTTTCTCTCTTCCTCTCTCTCTTTCCCTCTCTGCCCTCCTGGAGAGGGGATGGAATGTTTTACCTCAAACATGTAGTCTAGTTCTGGACTCTCTTTACTGAATTCTTTTTTCGACGACTGTACGTATTATGCCGAGTGATTGGCGCGATCCGGAAACCTGATGGCCCGAGCGCGATCGTGCCATCACTCGGCTTATCGCGTATCGTCGGCGAATAAAAAAATCAATAAAAAGAGTCCAGAACTAGACTATCAAACATGAGGTTCTGGTATATGTATATAGGGAGGGAGAAAATTGTTGCAGAGCAGATTTGTGATTTTTAGGGATAGAGAGAGGCCATTGATAGTTGTGAGCCCTTTTACATAATTTTGTGTACATATATATATATATATATATGTCTGAACTGCATAGGAGTCTTATGCTGAATACAATTAGTCTAAGTTAACTTGGAAACAGTGAATTTGGACATTACACATTTCACTGAGTGGACGCTTTCCGGAGTTTATTTTGTTTCAACTTAACTACAATGTTATATACTATGGACGCTCTGCAGATAACCTAATAATTTACCCAATCATCTTCACAACCGCCATACTGGGGTGACGGAGGACAATCATTTTCTGTAACTTTGGGGATCCCTCGTCTTCACATTTCTTCACTTTATCAACCACATGTATAGCTGTCGTCCTGAGCTTTGGAGACCCACTATCCGCCAGTTCTGCAAATAACTCTTCTTGTCGCGTTTTTTTTTGTAAGTTATAAGAGTGGCCACTCACGCCGACCGCGTGGACTGTTAATGTTATGTAATTTATATGTCAAGTATATTATATTATTTTGTGTTATTACATTTGAAGACCTGCATACTCTTCAGTACAAAATAAACCTCTAGCCTAGAGCAATACGCACTTCTTGCGTCTCTTTCAATAATTGTTGTATACTCTTTTGCATTTTTCCGAACCCAGAGGGTGTTCTATTTTAGTAATCATAAATGACCCCTACATTTGTAATTAAATATCATAATTGATAGGATTGAAGTAAATTGAATATATCATAAAGAAAGTAAATGTGAGAAAATTATATAGCGTACGCATGGAATTGGTATGGATGTACCCCCTACGCTCGATGGAAAGAGAGGGGCTATATGTGAGATTGTTACTTCGCTTCGACGGGAGCCCGGATAGCTCAGTTGGTAGAGCACTGGTCATGTAAGCCAGGGTCCCGGGTTCGAATCCCGGTCTGGGCATTGTAATTTTCTCACATTTACTTTCTTTATGATATATTCAATATACATGTATTTCTTAATTCTCTCTGTTATTGGGGAACCTAGTTTTAACAAGCTGTGCTTTTCCTTAGGTTCTCCCATGATACTGCTTTTTTTTCTATTGACTAATGTAAATTTTTTCACTTTTGACTATATGTACATTGGAATTGTTATCGATTATGATATCTGTATTCGAAATTTTGAACGATGTATGCTCACCAATTGTAATGTTCGTGGTAGATTTCTGCAGTATTATGAAATAAATTCATTCATTCATTCATTCATTCATTCAATTATCGTTAGTTGAGGCTCCATCTGTTTGAACCTCCTTGGTATAGCGGAGCGGGCGGGTTCTACACAAGTGTTCCGCAGCGGAGATTGACTTGAATGTATGTGTGTGTATGAATGAAATCGTAATTTTGTCACTTGATTTCTTACTTATATTTAAAAAAATTAAGTCTGTCACACCCCTCAATGCAAGTTTCGTTCATGTATGTGAATCAGTGAATGTCAAGAAAGATAACTACATTTTTCACGATGGAAAGAATGCAGATTGTGAGGTTGAAGGTATTTTCCAACACAGGCCGGTAGCCAGAGGGGGATCGGAGGGGTCGGACGACCCCCCCCCCCCCTTCTTGGGCTGAGGTCCGCTTTTTCATGAGAAAAAAAAAAAACCACACACACACCTTTAATCTTTGTTACCAGAATTACCCACACGCTGTCAGTTGTGAAGCATCAAAGCTGGTGTAGTGAGTTGCAGTGCCCCCGGACCCCCCTAGCAGGTCCGTATTGATTATGACAAAAAGGTCCACTTTTGCCAAAAAAAGACCCACCCTTTTAGAAACCCTGGCTACGGGCCTGCAACAACATTGGTATTATATCCAGAATCAAACATATTTTTGCCCAATCACATTCTATGCACTGTGCTCTCATACTCCCATACTTTGTATACATTAAAACAGGTAGATGGGAGTTTTATCTCTCTGATTAAAAGAACTACTTGACAAAGAGGGAAGCCGAGAACCACCTGGGTTAAGAGAACTGGGGTGTAAAAACACTGCAAGAGTGCACTAGAAAGGCACGTACAGAACAGAGATGTGTGGAAAATGTTTTAATATAATCAACCTCTGAACCCGGATACCACAATAGAGATATGATAGAGACGTTAATCAATACGAGCCAGGGAATGTTAGTTATTGGCCCCTAACCCTTTGCACTGCCCGTGGATATTGTAAACTCTCGATCGTGAACTTGTAACGGCACACCGGTGGTAATAACATCATCACTTCCTTATCTGTGCTTTGTTTACAATAAAAGAGGCGGTTTGAAGGTGTGTAGGCGGATTTAGCCTGTGATTCGCTAGATTAGGAGGACGTATTGCGCGCGCAACTATCAAGCCTCTTGTAGTTGTTATCGATTTTCAGGCGATAATGATTGAGCTATAGAACGTAAGCTAATGGGAAAGTGCCTGCTATCTGGTCTAAAATATCGCCCCAGTGATCGATCGTGAGCATATCGTACCCCGTTTCCATATCCATGCACAGTTTCTCTGAATTATTAAATGACCACATGAGTACGAGTACTACGTACCGGTAGTAATCCCGGATCTACTATCTCAAAGATCTAGTCTTTCCACTAATTCCAGATCTGAAAAAATCCTCAAGGCTCAAGTTCAAGCCAAGGCGACGGTCAGTAGCAAGAAGACGCCAAGATTGCAAGCCAAGGGCTAAGCCTAAGCCTAGGTGCAAGCATTTGTCCTCAGCTCAGCAGTCCAGAATTGGCCCATTCGAGTAAGCAGCTGCGTGAACTGGTGAATTGAAGGGATTGAAAGTAAGTTTGAAACATGTGAAATGTGAAAATGAAAGGTGAAGTGTGATCTCTGTCGATGTTCTTCTTCTTGTGGTGTACTGCCCATCATTTGCCCATGTAAAGTGTGAGACACACGGAGTAGTAGTGGTTTCACTCAGGACGCTGCCACTTTGTGGCAGCGTCCCGGGGCTAGGCTTTACTCATGCGCAATAACCTCGAATATGTGTGAGTAGGCTTTACGAGTTTTATGAAATGTAAACTATTATTAATATATTAATACAATGCCCGCTAACAGACCAAAGATAGCCAAATGCGATTCAGCGATTGGTCTCCACTTGCTGAACAATCCAGCTTGCGCACAAAGCTATGCCGACGATCAATTCTCAATTATGTCCCGGGCCAGAAGCGCAGCGCATTTACGCTTTCTGGAAGCCGCCTTCATTCAATCGCACGAACCCCTTCTGTGCAGACAAAATGGACGTCTGGGTTGCGTCCGGGTTCATCGAGTATAATATAGTTGATTTCAAGTAATTTGTTATATACCTGCGTGATAACCTGATGAGTGCAGGTCGAAAAGCTTCGTAATCATGTCTCTTTTTCGTGCCATTTTGAAATATTACGTAATACTGTGGATCTCCGATAACAGCGGAGGAAGGATACAAAAGAAGAAGTTAGATAGATCTATCATGTCGATCTAATTCTAAGTTCAAGATAGAGCATATAAATAATAAATCTCATTTTCTTTCGCTGGGGGACGGGAGGAGTGGGCGGGGGCGGGCGGTGTGAAACTTGGATCATTGTAGGACTCGTAACAGAATCTTATTATGGACGGAAAAGTAGCAGTACTTCCAAGAGCAGGGCCCTCTTGCTTTAAAAAAAAAAATTAAATGCAACTCGATTTTCAACCAATCAGGATCGCATGCAAGAGGGCCCAGATGCATTCTTTTTTCTGATACTTTAGATTAGATGAGGCTCCGCCCGATTTGCGACAGTACTTTCCTTTCCCGAAGCGCTGTCTGCTTGTAATCATAGCATTATTAATCAGCCAATATTGCTAGCAATCTTAAAGTCATTCATTTCATAGTGCATAGAATCGGAGGTCTGTGTTAAAATCCATTCCAGACCTCTAGATTCTGCTTAAGAAGATGGACTTCAGAATCACTCATGGAAGCTGTGAGGCTGTGTCAATTTCAGCTGTGGTCGACCTTTAACTTAAGTTGAAGATGTAAAAACACAAGTCGGCAAAATATTGAGAAAATTCTTCCTTTTCCTTTTTTTTAGGATGATAAAATGTCTGATTTCATGACAAGTTCTTCAATAGGATCTAAATCACCTTAATCAAGTGAAATTTTCAGGCTGTTTTTTGCCGGAAATCTCACTCGCTATGGGAGGCAAAATCGCAGAGGTACATGTACATGTATGGAGTACTAGGTTTTCTGTAATATAACCTCGCATATACATGTATGTGATTGCTTGAGAATATGCTTTTGATACGTTTCAGAATACATAATTTACAAGTAGACTCATACAAAGTTACTGCACATGTTTAATGTTGATATGCGAGCTTGTTTCTGGATTCGGGCATAGCAGGTACACATCTGCCAAAACAATAATTCACAGGTGCTTGTATTCAAATGTCAAGCTACAAAATAGCACTTTTATTCCCAGTGTACATTGTATGCACATGGCTGTAGAATCTCTAGCTTTTGTTATTCAAATGGAAGACTTATGGGCACAAAATTTTCGACAAGTTTATGCGCTATTTAAAATATTGTTGTGCAATATGTCCCCCACTTTTCACTCCTCACAGCGTGCATTGCTATGGTCACTTCATTCTACCTCAATAGACATAACATGTGTGTGCATACACACTGAAATAGGGGGAACTGTATTCCACGATTAGGCCAAAATTTTAAATAAATCTTACTTAATACAACCAGGGAGCTGTAAATAGAAGGAGTGGAAACTCGTGTAAAATTATGCAAACGTATGCGTGAGTTCTAAAGCTTAACAATGGATGCGTAACATTCCACTTGGCTTTGAAGTTCCATGCGTAGTGCCGCTCTTCCACTGCGGGGAAATTCGGAGGCCAGGTATCAGTTTCGCATTTATCAAATTACCGGCCAAATTTCAGTGTAAATTGTAAAATTTATTTTGGGATTGTGTTGGGAATAGCGCATCAAACAATTTTTCAAATTTAGTACTCCACTCTTCCTATAATTTGTGTGCCAACGTCGGTGAATGGAAAATTAAATCCTCACAAAAACTCAATATTTTAGGATATCCCGGTCATCTCCGGTCGTTTTAATGCCCCGTCATTTAATCCATGATTTACAATGTTCAATATTAAGTACTTCGCTAGTGCGCGTATTTGCGCGCATTTCGTATTTTTGCAGTTGAAAAAAGGTATAAAATTACAAAAGTTTCTGTTCGCTCGTTCAACTCATTACACATTCAACAATTGAAGAGAAATCATTAAAAGGGACAGCGAACAGTTGCTGAGATACCATATACCATTTTCTGATGTAGGAGTTTGAAACCCTGATAATTCATGCGCTCTTTTATCTAACCACCTGGTTAACGGTTGCAGAGTAGCGCATAACTTTTCGGCGGCACTGAGCATGGGATCAAAGGAGAGCAGCTTGTTTCCACTCCTTCTTTTTACAGCTCCCTGCTACAACTGATCTGACATGGTATTCATATGTGAACAAAAAAAAAATTGCTGGCCCATAATTTGATCATGAAGTGAACCCTTCACTTTCTCATACACTGCTTTTCATTTCTGGCAGGAGAGATAATATCTGTTTTCCAATCTCACTCTCTCATTTCTTGTCATGTAGGTGTGTCGGATGTTTATGGATAAACGTGCAATAAACTAGTCTTTTCAATCCACCAATCTTCAACTTGACGTAACCATGTGGCGTGTGAAGCCACTCGCTTTGGGTTCCTTGCCTTCGCTGGTGTCTCACGTAGCTGTGTGCCGCCATGCTAGTGCAGCAGCAGGAAAGGGGAAGCAACGCATCATGGCCATCAGGCGTGAAGACTACGGATCTCAATGGGAAAGAAGGGCACCGCTGAATCCATTGCATGTCAAATCATTTGTGGAACAAGGTGTCAAAGTGCTTGTTCAACCTTCTAACAGACGTGCATACCCAATGCAGGTTAGTACTCGTAGCTACTCTCTTGGAGAGATTCCTGTCATGATCAAGACAGAAATAACTGTCTCGTAAGGGGAATTCTTAAATGGCATTTGTCAACCTTTCTTATTCAGGGGTGCAGCCAAACAAAGTCTTGGTGGACATCCATCGATACAAGGGGCTGATTTCTTGATCTAATCATTATCATGAATGAAGGCTCTGCGTTTGTTATGTGCTACACTAAATATATTGGTAACCAAAATTATGGATAATTCCATAGAAGATTCATTCTTTGCATCACCTTATTTCATAGATCTGCCTTTTATTTGGGAGTTTTGTCACTTCTTTTATGTCCAAAATATTTATCAAGATGTTTTCTGCAGGTTGCAGTGGATGGTTTCACAATTAAAATCTTTCACTTGCACCAGGTAGCCTTTGTGAAAAAAAGATTTTGATTAATTCCATTTTCAAGTCAAAAGTGTGATTCTGTTGTTCCATGGAACCTCACTGGTGTACCAGCCTCCTGACCATTCATGGTTCCTTTTCCCTTTTTTTCCAATTTTCTGACTGTTTGATGCAATAAAATACATTGGGTCTTTTAATAATTTGGACGTGATAATTCATTGACCGATCGTCTCCTCTTGTGCTATTTATGTTTTGTCATTGTTATCAGGATTATGAGAGATGTGGTGCAATCATACAAGAAGACATCAGTGAAGCATCCCTCATCATGGGTGTGAAGCAGGTCCCGATCCCACGCCTGATTCCAAGCAAGACCTATTGTTTCTTCTCTCACACCATCAAAGCACAGACAGAGAACATGCCCATGTTAGATCAGCTATTAGAAAAGGTATGTACGTGTTGAACTGGGTGTCACTCATGTGTAAACTAGGATATTTTGCTGGATGTAGTTAGTTTTGAAGAAAAATCTAAAGACATATGTTCCATGTTATTGCCTGAATTATTGTAACATTAACCCTTCGAACCCAAATCATTGTCTTGTCTTGACCCCCTATATAAGTTATGCATGAGATGTTTTAAGGCATTCATTGGTGTGTCTGGTCTGTGCTCTAAGTATGCATTCACTTTCTGAACAATGTACAAGCAAGTACAGTTCCCATTTTACATGCGCATGGTGGAGACTCCAGTAGCAGTATTACATGATGCCTGTATTTTGTCTGATGAAATTAGAAAATTGAAAGAGTATACATGTACATGTATATACATGTAAGTCTAAAAATAATACCCAGAGTGAAATTATATGACATTGGTCATGAAATTATTTGAAAGCGGTATTTTTATTTGGAAGTTGCACTAGTACCTCAATCAATAACTTTTAGATTCACTTTAGCACTAGTAGTAATATTTGCAGTACAAATAAATACTGATATTTACTCAGAGTAAATAATCAGATAAGAGGATTGATTGTAAAGTATACATGGGAGTACCATATTTAAATGTGATTTGTAGATTCTAAAAAGATATGAAGCAGGGTCATTCCTAAATGTTTTGGCAGCAAGATAGCCATAGAAACAAATGAAACTTACAGGGATGATTACCTCAAGTTTCACAGATTATCTATGTGTGCAGCAACTAATCTTAATAACTCTATAAATCAGTCAATCTTGTGCTTAAAGGCCAACCAAGAGGAAACAGAAAAAGGTGGCCACTTCAGACAGGCAGCCTGCCGAGACAGCTTCTAGAACATATATTTCTTTCTAGATGGAGACAATGACCACTAAAAGCATGTGGTTTTCATAGAGAAGTGGCCACTAAACAGGTTGACTATACATGAAAAGGGAACAGATTCTTTTTAACTCAGTAATTATTAATGATTTCGCTTGTAATTGTCCTTCATTAATGTAAAATTGATTTATGCTCATTTGAACCACAGCATTACTTTAAAAAACATCTATCCCTTCAAGAAGAAAAGTAAGAGTAAAAAAGTTCAGATATTTGAAATTAAATTGAACTAAATCATTGTATTTCACTGCCATAATTTGTAAATGGTACTACATATACAACTTTGATTTTATTTTTTCAGAATATACGGCTTCTTGATTATGAGAAGATTGTTGATGAAACTGGCAAACGTATGGTGGCTTTTGGAAAGTTTGCTGGTATAGCAGGGATGATCAACATTCTACATGGCATTGGACTCCGCCTTTTAGCTCTTGGGCATCACACACCATTCATTGTAAGTAATCATGGGAGCATCAAATTAAAAAGCACAAAGTGAAAAGTTGACTTTAATAAATACTGCACTATAGCAGTGTACTGCACACATGCCCAACTTTGGTTTACCATTTATGTAGCATAAATATAGGGTTAAATAGTTAAAGATAAAGTTGAGTTCTGGTCATGAGATTGAATTGTAAAAGAAACTCTCTCAAAACAGTTGGGAAAGGTTGATTATATAGCACATAAGAAATGGTGTATGCTGTAAGGTTTTGGGATCACCAAAGTGATAAGAAATTGACTCAGTGCTGCTGGGAGTCACATGCACTGCACACAGAATTGTATATAAAGGACTACACACAAATGTTTGGCCCGAACATTTCAACTGTTTCTTGTCATATTTTTTTAATATGAGAGCATTTGAAGAGCAATCCTTTTCAGGGGACATATCTACCATTATAATCTTCCAGACTAACATGAAAAGTATGAGAAATCTCAATTATTTTTTACCTTTCCCAGAACTCAAGCTTCCCTTTAAACTTGTGGATACGGCACATATCTCAATTTTTTTAGATATCAGATGTAATATGCTTTAATAGTGTTCATGTCCTATACTTGATGTGCATATCTGTGTTAGTGCTTTGCTGAAGTTTACTTTATGTTTTTTTCAGCAGGGTTTTATCATATCTTTTTTTTTGGGGGGGTTGATGGTCAAACAACCCCATACATATATGAGGCTTTGCCTCTACAACATTATTAACACCGTAGAACAGCTTATATCTCCACATGTCATCATAGAAGAGTCACAACAGAAATTACATTGATGAACAATGAAACCAATTTTTGAACTGTTTGAATTCCACAGCATATAGCAGCTGCACACAACTACAGGAGCAGTAGCATGGCACGCCAAGCCATCAGGGATGCAGGGTACGAGATATCTCTAGGTCTTATGCCCAAGTCGGTTGGTCCTCTGACGTTTGTCTTCATGGGGTCAGGAAATGTGTCACAGGTAAGGTTTTGTTCCACTCTCCAATCATTTTACATCATTGATTGAAACTCTGCCCCAAATTACCCAATTTTCCGCTGATGATTGTGAAACTAGAACCATATGATGACCAACTACTACAGGAAATACATAGTGACCAGGGTAAAATGCAGCACATTTTTAGTGCTGGATGGCATTTGGTGAAAATTTAAATACTTTGTTGTTTTCCTTCATACAATTTCTAATTTTGAGATAGATTTGGCATAAAAGATATGAATTTTGGACTCTTTGAGTGGTGGGATCTTGTGCCAAAATTGCTGGTTAGTGGTGGACTTTAAACCGGAATGGTGGGTTCTGCTACCCACTGTAGCTATAACTCTAATAGTGATGCATTAGATTTGAATAAGAACAAAAACAAAATAAATATTCTTTATAGTAATTCTAAAAGCTTATTTGAAGTTACAAGAGTTTTATCCTATTTGTTACAATTAGAATACAATCTAAGATAAGCTTGATTTAAAATTGGTCATCTTGTTACAGAGTAGTACCCGTTATTGATACAAACCATATTATGCTTTTGGTTTATCTTACCAGGGGGCAAAAGAAATGATAGATGAGCTACCTGTGGAGTATGTGGAGCCCCAAGACCTGAAGGAAGTCGCACAACACGGAGGTACTAAGTCACATAATGAAATATATAGACTTGATAGATCATTCGCTGTGACTCAGAGTGTGCATACCCCATCCCCTGTCCATGTGGAATTCCTGTTAGAGTTTGAAAATGTTGTGTATATTAAGCAGCTTTGAAATAGTCATGGTTGTGTACTATGTCATGCTGCCATGGGATACATACTACTGATTAGTGCTATTCATACAAATCATAACTTTCTTACAGATTGACCCTTCTTTGTTCAAACCTGCCTCTTTTCCATAGTGATAATATAACAACACAATCCCATTGATGACCACAACAACATGAACAATGATGATAACAGTCACAAGGCGATAGACTTATACAGGAAACCTGTTCATCAGACAGAGCTTTTTGAGAGTTAGTTTTTGACTAGTCTAGGGGAGAGGTGGTAATTTGACTCCACACCTGGAAATGGAGATGACAAAATATTTATAATGGGATTTACATAATTTACAAGTAATTAGATGAAAACCAAACAAGTGATAAATGGAAGTTTACCAATTTCTTAAACCCCTTTTCTTATCTATTATTCATTTACATACAAAAAATACTTGCAAACTGCAGTTTTGGAGAGAATCTGATGGAATGTATTTTAAATTGTTGATAATGTGAGGCTGCTGTTATTGACAAACAGATACAAGGAAAATCTATGCAACAGTGGTCAACAGAAAAGACCATCTAGTAAGGAAGGATGGAGGAGAGTTTGAGGCATCGGAGTATGATGCTTATCCAGAAAGATACAAGTCAGTCTTCAATGAGGAGGTGAGATAATTCAACTATTATTTAATTCCAACATCTTGTTAGGGAAGAAAATGGACTCTTGATTTTTATCACTAAGTAGATCCGTTATTGATGTATTTTGACTGTTGTTGACATATGTATTTTTAAAGATTTGAATTAGTATAGATATTATATTTTCCTTTTACGGATAACTATTTTGTAGATTGGTCCATGGGCTTCCTGCATTATCAATGGTATCTTCTGGGATGTGAAGCACCCTCGCTTCCTGACCAACATGGACACCCAGACCCTTCTTGGTCCAATGACCCTCCAGCCAACATCCAACGAGCCCGGCTGTCCTACCCTCCCTCATCGCCTCCTGGCCATTTGTGACATCACAGCAGATCCAGGTGGCTCCATAGAGTTCATCACCGATTGCACCACCATCGAGTCACCATTCTGCCTGTACGACGCCGATCATCGGCACCAGCACTTCAAGTCCCTGCGGTTCTCCGGTGATGGCGTATTGGTGTGTTCCATCGATAACATGCCTGCGCAGTTGCCCCGTGAGGCCACTGATTTCTTTGGTGGTCTCTTGTTTCCTCTTGTACCTGAACTGGTGAGGAAGTGCTTTATGTGTATGTAATGCTTGACATCATAGGGGACTATTTAAAGGCACATGTGACATGAATGTTCGGCCTGAACACTTCAGCTATTTCTTGTCATATTTCAAATATGTGGGCATTTTGAAGAGCAATCCTTTTCAGGACACATTTTTTACTATGATGTTCTTCTAACCTGACATAAATGGACTGACAAAGCTCACAAATTATTTTTCACCTTTCCCAGAACTCTCAACCTTCTCTTTAAACTTGACTCTTAAACAGCCCAACATTTTGGCAGCTGTTTGAGATTTAGAGCAGGACCTTCTCATTTTCAGCACGAACCTATTACCTAAAATTTACTGTTGAGCCAAGGAATGGAGGCATTCACGAAAATCATTGATGATCAAGTGAGCAAGTGTGAGATCGCTGGACATACCAGCATAGATTACAATGTTTCTATTCATTAAAAAGTAAGCCAATGATGTTATGTGCTGTCCACATATTTGATCATTTTATTGTTGCAAATCATTATGCTCTCAATTCTTCATTTAATAGACTTATTTGTTCATAAATTCCAAGGAAGCTATTAAATGTCACTGATGGGTGATTATGTGTTATATATATGATGTCTAGTTTTGTCATTATACCAGTCTTAGATTTTCTTTTTCTAACTTTTTTCTTTTCATGCTTGCAAAAGCTGTTGAGACGAGCTAACTTTAAATGGCAAATATCTTTCAATCTTCAATTTTGCCTTTCAGTTGACATCTGATGCTACCAAGCCTATTAAGGAAGAGAACTTCTCAAGAGTAATAAACGATGTAAGTATGATCTAAATACCTGTATATGTATTCTTTCTTTGATGTTTTTGATCAATTACCAGGTATATATAATAACGAACCATGTGGAATGGTAAAGATGGAAAAACTGATAATTTTCTTGCAATCATATAGAATTTTTTTCTTTATTTGTTGGCTGATCTTATGGTCTTTCTCATTTGTGCTCGACGGCAATTCCACAGCAACGGAAGGACATTCAGATACAGTTTGTGTCTGGTTGTCCTTTCGTTACTGTGGAATTACCCTTTACATGTATTGCACTGTTTATACCCTCCAAATGAAATAATTGTTATATAACTGTTGACCTCATCAGGCTATCATATGCTCTAATGGAAAACTGACAGAAGGCTACCAGTACATCCAAGCTCTGAGAGATAAGATTGACCCGTAAGTACATCCCACTTCTTTAAATCATCCAGGCAGGTCGAGATCAGCTGTTCTATCTGTGACAGTAGTAAGGCATTACAAGTCGTACTGATGTATTTATGTTATGAGATGCTTGATCTAGTTGGATTTCTCTCATGCAACATTTATGGGTGTTATCTTTGAGCATACAAAAGCAGAAATGTTGCTCCACATATTTATGTATGAGTATTAAGATGTGTATATAGTGATCCTGTATCATCCATTCAAAGAATTAGATTATCATAAATACATGTTATTACTTGGATTGCTCAACAGACTGCACAATTATGTCTATGTCCTGTAAATACCATGATTTTAGCAATAGAAGACCAACATACGACACTGTGTTCACAAATTCTACAAACATTCCTGTGGGATAAGCTCAGGTGTAGAATGGAGTTGAGCTTTCACTCAAGTTCATCAGAAATCGTGGAAAAATTGCAAACAAAATGCTTAGCACTTGTATCTTTTACACATTTATCTTTTAACCCTAATAGAGCCGGGTTATTTAGACCCATCTCACAGCCGGGGGGGGGGCTGATTCTGCCCCCCCTAAGATCTCGGCCGTCCAACGAAAATCGGCACACACGTCGCCGACCACGTAATCTACAAAACTGTATAGTCAATTTCTCCGAAAAATGTCACAACTAATTAATTATGCTAATTTATGCATAAAATTAATGGTTTGCTCTAATTAATTAAATAAAGCCCCAAAACTGCTAATTTTTTGTATAGAGACTCTTTGTCAGATTCTGATCAAATAAACCAAAAAAAAAATTAGGTAAAATCCTTTTTTTCTTATGTATTTTATTGTTTTTTTAAATTTCTTATGTATTTCTTTGTTTTTCGACTTTTTGTTTTTTATTGTTTTTTCGATGGAAAATTAATTGTTTTTAAAACAGTAAAAGTAAAAATAAGGAAACATTTATGAATTTTAGCTGGAAACACAATTTGCATTGGATTTGTACACAAAATCACGTTTTTGAGCAATTTTGGGTCTGACATGCACTTACGAAATGTTGCGTAACTCCGGAACCGCACGCGCGGACATCACAAATTTGGTCTCAAAAGTTGCGCAAGACTTGAAAGAAAAAAGTAGTAAAGCGGCGTGGTGACTGCTTTTCGCGATGCGCAGTATTACGCGAAACGTCGGAATCCGCCCGCCCCCCCCCCCCCCCCCCCCCCCCCCCCCCCCCCCCCCCCCCCCCCCCCCCCCCCCCCCCCGGTCCTATTAGGGTTAATGCCCTTTTGGATCGATGTGTAGATAGTATTCAACAAGTTCCATTTCAATTTCTATTCCTCTTCCAGAACTTAATTTTCACATTTACCCATGAACCTTTTGTCTGGAAAGAATGCATTATTTTAAGATGCATTATTACATTGTATTAATGTGCATTCACGCTGAATGGAAGTGATGAGACATTTAGATGGCTCACTCTCTTGAATGTTTTGCTATAATGTACAGGAAGATCCCAGTCGACATGGCTACAGCTGAGAAGAAGATTCTGGTCTTAGGCTCAGGTATGATGGTACCACCAGTCGTTGATTATCTTACCAGAGACAAGAGTGTAGCCTGTACTATTGGTGAGTGTTATTGTTATGAGATCAATCTAGTTTTAACACCGTGTGTTTGTTTTTTCCTCGCATGCTCCCTTTAGTTTTCATCTCTTCCCTTTTTTTTTTCATTTTTTCCTTCCATATCTGTTTGTAATTTTAATGATGGCACATATTTATTTGCTACAGTCGTTTGTTATATAAGTATTCTCATGCAATGAATACTTAAAAAAAAATAAAGAGTAACATTTGCAAACTTGTTATTATGGCTCAAATATTCTTCTTGACATTATGAACCCCCAGTATCCCAAACTCTTCCATACTGTTGGTTTTTGGTGACTTGAGATCAGCCAACAAAGTCTGTGAATCATTGAGGTTTAGTTGATGAAAAAGTATCATTTCTTATCACTGCATGGAGTAGACTGGGTCGTATAAAAAATAATTGTTGAAGATTCTCTGTTATTTTAGGGAGCATGTTCAGAGATATAAATGTGTAAACATTGCTCTTGATGCAAACTATGAAATGGAATGTACATGAACATTTTTTTGAGCAGACAAGGTTTTCTCAAGTTACATTCCTCAAGACTATGCAACATATCAAACCTGTCTATAAAGGCCACCTGAGATAAAAAAAAGTAAACACAACCTTGTAGACAGGTGGCCTTTTTCAATAAGTTCAACAACACATGTATTTTAAAATACAAATGCAGTACATTTTTCAAATACCCATGTTGTAGTACACTTTTAAAATATGCATGTTGCCTTCTACGGACAGAAAGTATGAGTGACCACTTGTGGCCTTGACATAGGTGTAATACCTCGACAGCGTGTTTGACGATTGTATTTGAAATGTATTGTGCTTTTAGCTTCTGACATGAAGGAAGTCGCTGAAGGTCTCGCAAGTCGCTACCCCAACACAGCTGCCCTCTATGTCAATGTTGATATGCACCCAGAATTACTCAGCAAATGCATCAAGGAGCATGACTTGGTTATGAGGTAAGAAGTCAAAAGTCAAATAGTATTTTCAGAAAAGCTAGAAATACCTGATCTTGTTGATGGGCCTGCAGATAGCAGTTAGTAGTCTTGTTAAATGTAAAACAATTGAAAGGCTTTAATTTTGTCCTGTTCAGTCTGACCTTTCTGAAGATTTGTTGTGAAATGAAAATAGAACGTTCATGCCTTATCAGTATTGATTGTATATCTGCATATATTTTTATGAATCGCATTATTTGCATATCCAGATAAAGTGAAGTAAAGCTTTGCGTGTAAACTCTATATTGAAATTTTTCTGTTCAAAATAGGTATTGATCAAATAAAAAATATAAAAAATTGATTCGCACTAGCTTTTGAGATATCAAATTAAAAACTAGTGATTTACAATCAACAGATCCTTGTTGGGGGGGGGGAGGGAGGGGGTCGTGGAACCCCTTCTTTCGTATAAAGAGGAGCTTAAAATAGCCCAGTACAGTTAAGATTAAACTGATTTTATGAAGGCATGACACATGAAATTGTATCATCTATCAAAAAATTGTTTTGGAGTGATCTGGCAAGAAATGGTTTTATTTACTTTTCATGATCCAGTTTGTTGCCTCTTCATCTTCATACACGAATCGCCAAGATGTGTATAGAGCATAAGCGACACTTGGCAACCACTAGTTACACATCGCCAACACTCAGAGCCCTGCAACAAAGGTCAGTGAACTTTGATGTACAAAATCTAAAAGGTCGTATGATAGAAATATTTGTTTCTTGTATAGTTAAGCAATGTGTCTCTGTGCGCATCCAAAGAGCTTTGAATTATAACCTAGCTTCAAGTCTAGCTGCCCCTGATAATGCGCTGAAGCATTCAAATAAATCCTTTCTACCAGTATCCATTTACTTCACTTAGGTTGAGTGTGGCAATTACAGATTAATGACTTCCCATACAACGTTAATGCTGTGGCAGAGAATCGAACCCTCTCCTATGGTTTTATGTAACTGAATGTTGTACTGTCAAACCACCTGTATAGCAAGACCACACTTTTTGTTTCCTTTGAAAAGTATTTCTCATTGAAACATGTGCTACAGAAACCTGTACATAAAGACCACCTGCTCATAAAGACCGCTTTTTCTTGTCTCCCTTGAGCAGTCTTTATATACAGGTTTCGCTGTACATGCTTCTTTCTCTGCCGGCATTGTGAAGAGCAATGTCATTCACTTGCACCAAACACTTAATTTTCATTTATCTCCATTGTGCATCTATTAGCTGTTGCTAAGTCAGTCAAACTTTAGACAGGCATTATATTTTGTTGAGGGAAGGTATTGTCTGCAAAGCTTTATAAGATCTGATCAAAAAACAAAATGTTTTTGTTTTGTTCTGTTTTCGACCGGAAGTTGAATGTAGTTTCATTTAATTAAATAGTTGAAGATGCAACTGCTTATTAAAGGCCACCGCACACCTTACGATCGGTCTGCGATCCGATTTCAGAAGAAAATGTAATATCATTTGACAAATCATTTAAAAACGAACAATATTTTTGATTGAGGGTCTGAATAGTCATACAGTTATAGTAGATTCGATAATACGGCCTTTGCCGAGTTTTCTAGTCAGTGGAATGGTCAAATTGGCTCTGAGTCGTAGTAACGTCACAAAAATCGTACGACTGCCTACGATTTGAAACTAATTTTGCCCTTGTTCCCTTTAGAAAGCTGACAGCTCACCAAAACCCTATGTTTAGTATTCATATTACTTTTCAGAACCTGAATAGGGTAGATTTTATTTGTTAAAATGCCAATATTTAATGCCATAGCGATTTATTTCACAAATCGGATCGTAGACCGATCGTAAGGTGTGCAGTGGCCTTTGATGAACCAGTTGAGTTATGTATAATTTGTGTATGAAATGCGCAAAAAATTGATATTATTACCAAAATGATCATCGATCTGGCTGGGATAATTTTTGTAATAGCCCAATAAGATTATTGATTATATTTTCTAATGTAAGAAAACAAAAGTCAAATGTATGGTGAGGTGTGGGACCATCAGCTACATGTACCTACAGGCTTTAGTAAAGAGTCACCCAGTTCTGCATTTTTGCAAATTTCTTTTGTTAAACTGGATTCTACTTATTCTGAAGTTGAATTGTAGAGCAATTAAGAAGGACATGTAAATAATTCTTGATCGTGTAAAAATTTTTTTTTACCAAATTTACAGGTCCTGAAACTATGCATGTGTAGTAAATGTGTCAATGAATCAAAATCTTGATTTTGCATGTTACTGTTGTGAATTTTACTTTGATTTCTAGTGCATGATAATTTGACAAAAATAGAATGGAATTTTTTATGGGGGTGGGGGAACCTCTATGAATTTCTTGTTGTTAAGTCACGAAAATTTTTTCCCTCATTGGATGCGTTGCCTTGCGCATACTTGCAGATGCATAACCCAAGTAACTTATGGACCTTCTGCCATAACTCCTATATTTTTAACCCCCATACAGTGCCGTGGATGCTGGTATAACAATGATAACAGAATGTGGTCTGGATCCAGGCATTGATCACATGCTAGCAATGGAATGCTTTGAAAATGTCAAACAACAAGGAGGAAAGGTATGTATGTCTGTATCATATCATCAATTCCAGTTTGAATTAATCTGCAAATAAAAACAGTACTAGTAACAATGACGATGAAGGAATAGTGGAACACCAGGATAAAGATATTTAACATTCACACTCACAGGTTGAAAACAAATTTTTTGGAATGCAGACCCAATTTACCATTCTTTGAAGCAATGACATATTCTGATTGATGTTTGGACTGAATAAGAAGAGGGAGTAAAAAAGTGGGATCTCTTTGCAAAATTTACAACAGTGAATATAATACCTGGTACATTGAGTAATAAAGTTAATACATGAGATAGCAAAACATGTCATCACAACTAAATAAGCATTCAAAAACTGACAAAACAATTGACCTTTGAGTTTCTCCGATAAAAATTATTCTGATTTCTCCCACAAGGGAATAACAACTCGACATTTAACCAATAAGTGGTGAATCGTTTCTAATTCTTCACTACACAGAGCACAAAGTTGACTCTCAGATCTTTTCACCCTATATAAAAAAATCATTGGTGGCAATTGCCATGTGAAAAACTTTAAAATAAAATTATGTTAATTGTGTTTTCAACGTGCATTTAAAATTGGATTTATGTACCACTTTCCAATCGTCACAAGTCTTTTCTATATTCAAAATACTAATTGTATTGACACTTAATGTGACAGGTGAAACTGTTTGAATCATGGTGTGGTGGTCTACCTGCTCCAGAGTTTTCAGCCAATCCACTCAAGTACAAGTTCAGGTGAGTTGGCCTGTACCTTGGGAATATATTAGAAGTTTACACTTCAAACTCTGATGCGTGATGCAATATTTTCTGTATCTGAATATATTTATGCTTCCTCCATAAGAGAGAAAAAAATAGAGGGCTAGGGAAGAAAGAGGAAAAAAGAAGCAAAAAAATTCTTTTGATAAAGTAAGAAGTAAAAGAGAAATTCCTTTGAATTCCTTTTCAACCAAATATTGTAAGATGAATATATGATTATTCCATATATTTGTTTTTGTATTATAGTGCATCATAAACATGTGTTCCCCCTTTTTATGTACCCAATGACAATAGTTGGAGCCCTGCCACCGCCCTTCTTGCCATGACCCGAGATGCCAAGTACCTGAAGGACCAAGAAGAGATCTACCTTCCTCCTGGGATGCACATGGACCCTGCCAATGTCACCAGCTTCAACTTCTTACCCGGGTTCAACCTGGAGGGCTACTGCAATCGCGATGCCATGCAGTATGTCTTCCTCTACGGAATCCCCACTGCTGAGAATATCGTCCGGGGGACACTCAGATACAAGGTGAGCAAGTCGGCCGAGCCAGCATTCAGAAATAATCAGTGACCCTGCAGTTTTGCCCCCAATGTTTTAGATTAATATATTGACATTAATCCATTGACTGCTGAATTCTCTCATTCCCACAGACTTAACCCTTTTGAAAAAATTCACCACATTTTGTGTTTTGGCTCAATAACTTCTGATTCAGAGCTCTAGAAAATATACCAGATGCATGAGTAGAAAGAGCAAAAATTTCTGCATGCACTGTGTCCATTTTTGTTGCATGACCATATTCCATTTGATGCCAGGAGTTTTACAAAGGAGAATAAGGTTTAAAATCCTTAAATTGGCAACACATTGAAGGTTTTCAAAATCATTGTTTTTCATGAAAATTGGCAATTTTTTCGACTATTTGAAAACTATCCAACCATGTATATTGTTTTCAAAGACATTACACCTTGTTAGAACCATGTAGCACTAAAAGAAAAACATTGTTGCCAATTTGAAGAACAAAATGTGATCAATTTAGCCCTTAAATAATTCCTGTCATGAAAGGGTTAATGCAGGAAGCACTCGATTCCTGTAGGCAGTGGGTTAAGGGATAAATAGAAGAAAAGAAATATATACATGTAGAAAGATAGCATTGATATATTTATTGATTGGATGTAAGAATCTCCAATTGCTGAGTCAAGGTTACTGTCACATTGCCCCTGCTCTTCAGAAAGAGATTCATTGATTGTAAATATTCAACTGTAATGCTCTTTGTGCATGTTGTGGGAGCCCTGTGGTATAGCAGTGAAGGCTCTTGACTTTCGTACAAGAGATCTTGGGTTCAATCCCCACTCAGTTCTCACAACCTTGGAGATGGTATATTTTACCCTCATTTTCCCTCTCTACCCATTTGTATTAAATGAGTACTTGGGGAGCGTTTCATCAAGCATTTTGTCAGTGATTTATAATGACAACTGTTATAAGCTACTGAAATCCTTGCATCTGATTGGCCAAGAGCAAATTTGTCAGTAAATATCACCGGCAAGACACTTGATGAAATGCTCTCCTGGTTGTGCTAGGGTCATAATAATTGCATTTCCCTCAGGAAGAACAGGATTGATATTGATGAGGCTACCCTGGGGGAATGAATGAAATTGTTATTATATACTATTATTACCTTTATAATGTCCCTACAGTGCAGAAAAGAAGCTTTATTGATTGCAAATGTGCAATTTTATTACCCTTTGTGCATTCAGGGATACTGTCACATTGCCTCTGCACTGAGTATGATTGGCTTATTGGATGAGAACCCACACCTCGCCCTAGAAGAAGATGCTCCAGAAATCACATGGGTAAGTCTGCGCTTTCTTAAGCTTCATTCCCATGTGCCATGGTAAACTGCCTCTGTTAACTGCAGGTTTTTTTTAAGTGCAATGTTCCTCACATTTGTGTATCATATAACACACAGACAGATAGGTGAGTATGCGGACGACTTTTTTTTTCATCCCCACTTGCCCACTTTACATGTAAAAAACTGCAGCGGTTTACTGTGGCTTATGTGAACAAGCTTTTATACAGGGATGTCAGTTTTTTTAGGCAGTCATCTAATTTCAGACTCTGTCATCTCTGTACTTTGGGTGTTTTCAGACTTTATATCGTCACTAATTTTAAGAACCCGCATACAAATTCTAGCAGGAATTAAATTAAAAATACTGTTTTTTATTTTTATGCCTCCGCCCACCGAAGGTGGGTGCCGGAGGCATTATGTTTTCGGGTTGTCCGTCCGTCCGTGCGTGCGTGCGTGCGTGCGTGCGTCCGTCCGTCCCACTTCTCGTTACCGCGATATCTGAAGAATCATTTCAGAAACTTGGTACTAGTATGTATCCCCATACGAAGATGAACTGATTAGATTTTGGGGTAAGTAGGTCAAAGGTCAGAGGTCATAGAGGTCAATTTACATTAAATTACATGAAATTCTTGGTGTTTAGCACCGTTACCGCGATATCTCAAGAACTGTTTGAGGTTAGAACTTCAAACTTGGTACTAGAATGTTTCCCTATACGAAGATGAACTGATTAGATTTTGGGGTAAGTAGGTCAAAGTTCAGAGGTCAATTTACATGAAATAACATGGAATTACTGGTTTTTAGCACCGTTACCACGATATCTCAAGAACTATCTGAGGTGAGAACTTCAAACTTGGTACCAGTATGTATCCCCATAGAAAGATGAACTGATTAGATTTTGGGGTAAGTAGGTCAAAGGTCAGAGGTCACAGGTCAATTTACATGAAATTACATGAAAATCTTGGTTTTTAGCACCGTTACCGCGATTTCTGAAGAACTATTTGAGCTAAGAACTTCAAACTTGGTACCAGTATGTATCCCCATAGAAAGAGGAACTGATTAGATTTTGGGGTAAGTAGGTCAAAGGTCAGAGGTCACAGAGGTCAATTTACATGAAATTACATGAAATTACTGGTTTTTAGCCTCGTTATCAAATATTTCTAGAACAGTTTGAGCCATCAACTGAATTTAGGCGGAGGCATATAGGAGACGCAGTCGCATTCATCTTGTTTTAATATGCAATGCATATGAAAGAAAATGTTTCACTCTCATCACCTGTTTAATTGTAAGTATGGTATTCAAATTAGCATTTTAAATGCACAATGTCTTTAAACACATTCCTGCATGCCGGTTTGTAAAATCAGTGACGATATTGCTAAGCCATCATCATATCTGAGTCTTTTTTTTCAGGCTAACTGGGTAAAAGCAACTGTTATCCTTCTTTCTGTATTCTTTATCTCCATTCACACTATCCTCATATGAATACTCTCCAGAAAGTGTCCTGAAGAAGATGTGAAATTTTCAGTGTCAAAGGCACTATGGTGACTTGAAGAGTTACATTTCACATTACCCCTGTTGTCTGCACTGTAGATTATTCTTCCCCAGTTTATATCTAGAAAAAAGGGGTTTTATTGTTCAATCGTTCCTGTCGTTTTTGTGATAATTTATAATCCAGTACAATTGATCAATGGTGTTGGACTGATCTAAAGATGCTGTTCTAATTAAGACCAATTAATGGACAACTTTAATAGCCACTTTCATGACTTTGTCAAAATGATAAAATGTGCTTTGGTTGTCATGTATGTGAATCATTACTTTTATAGTACTGGTACTTCCTGCAACTTTGCATTTGTAGTTATGTGATAACTGATTTCTTTCTGCAGAGAGAGCTTCTGTGTGTAACCATGGGTGCTAGCATGGGCAAGGAGTTCACGGAGGAGGAAGCCAACAACATGGTGTTTGAAGCAGTGGGAAAAGATCAACAGAGACTACAAGCAATCAGAGAGTAAGTCATTTCCACCATCTTAGAGTCTGAATAGACCTTTTAATGACATTTGAGCAGCACTCTTCAAGTACAATAAAAACATGCTTAAATAAGTGATTACTGTTGTAATTATCTGAAATATGATACATGTAATAGATTTATATTATTACTTATTCTTTAATTATTTCAAACAAAATATTTCAGATGACTAATACTCAAGGCAAAGTGGAAGAAAAAGAACAGGATAATACATAACAATGGAATAAGGAAAGAATACATTTTTGATTTCCTGAAATGATTTATTTCTCATTGTAAACTGTACTGAAGAAAGCATATATCAGGACCTTTTCACCTGAGGAGTCACATGTTTGACTGTAGTAACTTTTTGACTTTTACGTTGGATGCATTATATTTTCAGGTATTCTGTCTTTTATTCCATGTGTAAATTCCACGAGCTTTTGGCTTTAAGCGCTTGCCCAGAGATATTCTGGAATAATTCTAATTTGATTTCATAATTACCAGATTATTTGTTATCATAAACATGAACTAGAACTTCCTGTTTCTTCTTTTTTTCTTTTCTTGAACAAAAAAGGTCTAGATTCTTCCTGCATCTTGTAGACTAGATTCTGTTTACACCACTGGAATTCTGTCTCATATTATTTGCATGAAACATACCATTTAGTGTGAACATATTACTGTTTATTTTGCTGTCAACTTTGCTCTACTCATCACATGACACAAACTGCCATGTGCACTACAATGCAATTCAAATTAACAAATAACTTCCTATTATATTAGAAGTGATACCCGAGTGTAGATTTTCAGAAATATGAATACATTCTTGTTATTCAAGAAATTTCTACACAAGTGTAAAACTATACAATTGTAATTAAGCTTCTACCAACCTTAAAATTTGTTAGCAAGCTTTTGTCCACTCCTGTGGACTTTCTCAAGCCAAATGATCACTCACACTGTTTCTAACAAATTTTAAGGTTGGTAGAAGCTTAATTACAATTGTATGATTACCCCCAACCAATGAAAGTTTTCTGCATTATAAAAAGTGTAAAACTATGTACTTAACTTAGTTACATGGAAAGTCTGACAATGTTATCTGGCCATCAGTTGTACAGATCTCCCTCTTTACTAGATACTACATGTGACTTGTAAATTACATAATCTATATATGTTACGGACAGAATCGTTTACAAAGTTCACAATCAATTAAGAGATGAGGGAGAGCAAAAGCAATTTATTCATTTAACTATGAAGGCTGGGGGAGAAAGATAAAACCAAAATCGGCAACTAAATTTGATTCGAATGGAACAATTTATTTGACAAAAGATAAAACAATTCTATAACAACAACACTGCCCAGGCAGAAGAAAAAGCTCGGCCTGACGCTAACATAAGAGATAAGCCAGATTGATGAAATTCCTCGTCATATATACCATAAAGGACGTAGAAACCCGATACATAACAAAGAGAAGAAGGGACAGCATCTAATGTTGGTTGATAATAATGATGAAAGTGACAATAAATTCAAAGTGACTGTTAAGACTTGTGTTGCGCATAGGCGCAGAAACAAATACACAATATGGTCTCCAAGGACATTCCACTTTATAAGAGGGGTGGAATGAAAAACAAAACAGATGATGAAACAAATGATATCAACAATAATATTGTATCCTGCTATAACATATATACATTTTCTTTCATTCATTTCCACATTAGTATATCACTCAAAACTTGCTCAAAACTCACTAAAAAATTGCATGATGTTCCAATTATTCTGGAGAGTTTGTTACAGTACATTGTGATATTCATAGACTCTACTAGAAGTCATACATGTAGAAATGCTTTGTTTTAGCATAACTACCATATATGGCCACCAAATAAACAAGGTCGGACTGTACTGTTTATTTTTCTTACATTTTTAAGTCATACACAAAATACTAGAATACAAATTTCATTATAACTATTATCAATCTAAGTTATGAAATTACATGCAGATAAAGAATTTACACATAAGTTTACCAGATCATCTAAATTCCTTCAGAGGTTATTTTTGTCAGTATACATTCAAACATGGCTAATATTTTGTCTTCTAGACATTCCTATACATGTGCATTTGTGAACAAAGAAAATATTAAATCTTTCTCGAATTATAATCCATATCTGTTTGGCAAAGAATTCCTGAAATAAAAAGTACCAAGACACTTCATAAAACAACAGAAATCAGTATCAGTATATTGCTGATATATAGGCAAGGTGGCATCTAATGTGAGTGGTTCCTAATAATTGAAATGACCTGTAAAAAGCATACCCTCTAAATGTATGTTTAGGTAAGTATGTGAAGCGGCAGAATCTTAATTATACCTGGCAAGCTGTATTAACCCCTACCATGCCGTGGGTGGCAAATCCCGCACACAAATTTGAGTGTTGAACATTTTGAGGCTCAGAATGGCTTGAAAATTCTTCCTCAAACAGAAACCAGTGCCATCAGTGTAATGTTTATTCCTATGCAATATATCTTTGCCCAGTTTGCTTGAGAAAAACTCTTTGAAAGTTGATATTGAACTCTTGAAACTTAATTTTTGAAATTTGCTCAAAAGTCTGGTGGCATGGAACAGTTGATGTGAGTGGTATAATAGAAAAATTAGAAACAAGTGTACTGAGAAAACATCACTAATTGTTTTGACTGGATCAGAATTAATATCCATTCATAAAAAGCTTACAAATAAGTCCCAGTTTCTGTACCACTGTATTTGTACCAGCTGAATGAGAATACTTGCTTTATTAGAATGGAGATTGTTCTGCTAAGGAATTTCGCGAGTTGTTTCCGTTTGCAAGTTCTCCGTTTGTCTTATTCTTTCACATTTTTGAAGGCCTTGAATCTGATTATATATAATCATTTCTCTACGAGTCAGTCTGATTTTTTGTAGAATGATACATGCACCTACTGTGAGTAGTACCTGTATGAATACAAGAGTCACAATAATGTAAAGAAAGGTAGTCCGGTCTATGCCATCGTTAACTTCCGCTTTTGGAGGTGTTTGGGATACTGTGTTTGGTAAGTAATAATGTGGAGAAGATTGTTCTTCGTTTTTGGTGTGATTTTGCTACTAGGTGACACTGTGGCAATTGTTGATGTGGTAGGACATGGTTCTCTTCTACTGTCACCATCTGGATGTACATAATCATTACATGCACACAGTCCTTTAGGTTCTGTCAAAGTGGAGGAACAACAAAATGCTGGTTGTATCTTCCTGATCAGAATGATTTCTGTCAAAGTTGTATAGGTTTCAATAGGGTTGGTCAGTGTAGGCATTCTTTCACCATTTTGATAGCATAGAATTTGACCTGCCAAACTCCCAGCTTTGGCTTCACATTCTAATGAAACCCAGTCTCCCCCCTTGTTCCCACTCACACTGCAAGATGCCTTATCTGGGGGATGGTCTATTTTCAGCTGAACTCTTGTTGTGAGTTCATCTATCAATTGCCCATTCTTGTAAATGGATGAAAGATATGTACCTGCATCACTTCTCATAAGATTGCTTATTGTAAGTCTGAGAAAGCAGTTATTGATTGCCTTCTTGATTTGGACTTTAAATCTTTCTGCCTGATCTAGAGGCAATGAATAAGAAACTTTACTTTCTGTAACTTTGAAGATGAAGAAAGGGGTTTTATATCCATGCTGCAAGGTGACTTTGGTACTATTACATGGGTATGGGAAATCAAAGTTTGCTTCCTTCCCTTTTCTTAATGTTATGGATTGGCACTGATATAAAACCAGTAGAAATAAGACTGAAATGGTTAAACAAAGATTAAACATGCTTTAACTTATGTTACAAAAAAAAATTATCTTTAAAAACAGTAACTGATTAATAAGTTTCCACCAATTGTCTTAATATATAAAAAAAAAATAGCAATATTATAGTAGAAAGAAATGAACATTTGAAAGATTATTACAACAATATTTGTTATACCAAATATAGAATTTGGTGGTTGTTAAGACTATTGTTTACAAACACTACACATATCTCAGGAAGTTTGAAGGAATATGAAACTTAAGTTTTACCACGGAGATCCCCTGTATCGAGCAAATAATTAAACTTTTTGTGATTTCGAAATGACAGCAAGCTGTTGAAATATATGCAGAAGAATCCTCAACTTCGCAGAGACTTCAAACTTCAAACAGAGGTTGATTGAGTCAAAACAGTCATGAGGTTGGATTGTAATAGAAATATGCAAATGTCACCACAGTTGGACCTTCTTTGATTTTGTAATCCACAAGTGATTTTCCATGGTTTGCAATTCTTAGAATATTCCTTTCAAGTTATGTCAGTATGTCAATTTGCAGGGCTGAGAAGATCCAAGAATAAGCCTTCTGTATCCTTCGCAACAGTTAAATTTGATTCCAGTTTTGTTTAAAAAGGAAGACAGTGACATTTTGTTTTGGCAGTAAATTTGTTCAGAAGAAAGAAACATTCCACTCTTGAGAGACTTTATCCTTATCAGGTGAAACTGTAAAAGAAAGAAGACAGGTGAAAGGCTTGGCATGTTATGTTAAAAGTACATTTAAATCAACAGAAAATTCTTAGGCTGCAAAAGTAGTCTTCATTAAAACATCAACAACAGATTCGATAAAACATTTTTTTGTTTTTATCTTCATATATCAGCAGTCAACATGTCTATACATTTCCATTATGATCCTCAAATTAAGACCATGTTTTATCTGACTTCAGAATATGCCCAGTGTCCACTCTCTTTTTAAATTATGTGAGTTATCTCATAAATTCTGATTTTGCTAGTAATTATCTTAGATTCATGCACAAGTAATACAAAATAGTGAAGGCATATAAGCTTACCTAAAAATCTCTCATGAGCATTGAAATCCTTTGTGACAATTATTGAAAATACCATGGCATACAACAACTGATGTGTACCGCAGGGTAATACCAGTATCCAATAGCAGTGTCAGAAAATGGGATTATAAAATGGCTGACAATGTGAGTCCAAAGTCATTGGAAAATGGAACGTGCAAACATAATTTAATAGTTCACCGTTATTTGCGCTACGTTTTATGTGGGTTTTTTCCTTTCTATATATCTTATTGGTTATCTGCTGAGATATGAAGATAAAAACAAACAAATGTTATATCAAAGCTTTGTTGACATATATGTCATTTAAGAACCCTTGATGTGTTACGGAATACCAAAGTTTTATATTATACCGGTATGTCAATATTAGCGTAAAAGCATTGTCTATAATATGATCAAAGGTCTATATATTCCTGACTCAGCAGCGTTCCGCCGCCGGAACGTGTTATCTTGGTAAAATCTAGACACCTATAAATAAAAATCGGTATTCTAAAAATATTTTGTCTTTCAGTTTAGAGATGGGATTTATTGCGATAGAAAACTCAAAGTGCACAATTTCATTGGTGTTTGCATGGATATCTTAAAGATCTATCTGTGTATACATACATGTACATGTACATAAATGCATGTACAGTCATTAACCATCGACCCTCTGTAACTTAGATTTATTACAACAATTAAAGACATCTCTATATAATTATCATAAAAGATAAAATACCCTTCAGTATACCACCCCAGGGCTCCGGTTCATAAAACTTTTTATCAATAACTAGTTACAATAATTTGTATAAGCTACTGAAATCCTGAAATCTGAATGGCTGAGAGTAAATTTGTCATAGAAATGAGGCAGTTGTTATTGATAACAAGTTTTATGAAACGAGTCCTGGGGCCTGTAACATAAAGAGATAAATCAATCTTACGATTGCTATCAACCGTAAGTCTATGGCAAATCATGTACTGAAGAGTTACAATTGATTGTAAGATTGATTGTATCTCTTTATGGTCACTCAAAGAGGCGGTTGCAGGCAGATTAAGGCATGCTTGCTATCAACTGGTTATTTCTTTTGCTCATGAACTTTCAGTGTGGCTGTCCAGCATATAAGATTATTTGCAATCCATCACCTTTTATCAGCTGTATAGAGCAATGCATTGCTATTTTTAATCTTCATTCATAGTTACATTCTTTTAATCCTGAACTTTCAATGCGATTGTCATGCATTGTTTAAGTGTGAATAGAACAACATAGTTGCAAATATTCTCTTTCTGTGTAAGATTATTTTAAATCTATCACCTTTCATCAGCTCTATAAGCAATGCATTGCTTGTTTTTATCTTCATTCATAGTTCATGTCAGTGTTTCATATTCTTTATTCTTCTATTTCAGTTTGGGACTTCTGTCAGATACGGTGGTTACAAAGCAGGGTTCTCCTGTGTTTACTCTATCTCATCACTTGGCTCAGAAGCTTTCATATGGTAAGGAATTTTCAGCATTTCTATCTTGGGATGATGTACATGTATTCTATGCAATAATAAGCTTAGCTCAGGCTTCAAGCTTGAATACACCACTGATAAAATATCTTTCCAATCACGATTTACTGGCATAAATTTTAGTGATCATTGGAAGAAAGTATAAACCTGTGAGTTGTTAAGAAATGATGATGGACTGGAATAGTCTGTCCTGTGGCATAACTGAAAAGTGACATGGAGGTATTGGTCTTCTTCTTGTTTGGAGTAATATTTATCCAGATGTTTAATTCCTCTTTGATGTAGCGAGAACAAATCTTACAACTTCTGAAAAGATGATTCCATCCCATTCTTCATTCAGAATCTTTCAGAATTCTTTATATCTTATTTGAGAGAGGAAAAAAATAACTATGTCACTATAAACTGGTTTATAGTTTACATGGAGAAGGGCATGGAAGTCAAGCCCTTACATTCCCAAGCAGAACCCAGAAACATTTATGATAAAACTGTCAATAAATTGTTAACTCCAAAAGTTGATATTAGGGCATCAAATAATTGCGAATGTCGACCTCTCAAGAAATTTGTGAAAGTTTTTTTTGTGTGTGTTTGTTTTGGGGGTGTTTATAGTGACTATGACCCGATTTACACCAAAGGGCCGGCCTGAGGCCGGCCTCGGGCCTCCAATTTAGGCCGGCCCGAGGCCCGCAATTTTTTGCTTTTACACCGAATATTGGGCCGGCATTTTCAGGCCTTCTTTCCCAAACTCACCGCACGTGTCGCCCTATATTTTTTGTAAACAAAACATTTTTTTCTGCGCGATTTGTTGTCTTTTCATACTCTCGATCTCCGACTCCATTTCGTCGATGATGATCTACAAAAATGCAGTCCATTCAGGAACAAAATAAGAAAACTCTTACCAGAAATTCAAAAAAAGATACAATTATCGTCTGTTCTGATATCTTTATCAAATTTATAATATGTCGGAGGAGGTTAGTTCAATTGAACTTGATGCTTGCACGCCAGATACTCCGGAAATACTTTGCGCGTTTTGTTTGTTGTTCCGTATACGTAACAGCGTCGCATGTGCGCAAAATTGGGGGCCCGAGCCCTCCTTTCCATTTACACCAAATTTAGGCCGGCCTCGGGCCAGCCCGAGACTACCTCCAGAGGTAGTCCCAAATTTGGGAGGGCCTCGGGCCGGCTTTGCATTTACACCAAGCTTTAGGCCAGCCCGAGGCCGGCCTAAAATGGGGTCTAAGTCACATATTTTAACTCCAAAAGTTGATATTAGGGCATCAAGTTGTTGCAAATGTGGACCTCTCAAGAAATTTGTGAAAGTTTTTGTGTGTGTGTGTGTGTGTGTGTGTGTTTTAGGGTGTTATAAACTGGTTAGTAGTGACTATGGTGACTATGTCACAAATTGTTAGCTCCAAAAGTTGATATTAGGGCATCAAGTTGTTGCAAATGTGGACCTCTCAAGAAATTTGTAAAAGTTTTTTTTTTTTTTTGTGTGTGTGTGTGTGTTTTAGGGTGTTATAAACTGGTTAGTAGTGACTATGGTGACTATGGCACAAATTGGTAACTCCAAAAGTTGATATTAGTTGGCTACTTGTGGGGATGATTCAGAAAGACATCTGCAGCACAAACGCCATTGAGAAGTTGCAATGTAAGTTTAATATGGTAACTGAAATAGTTTTCCGAATACCACTTCATTCTTCTATTACCCATCCATATGCCTTTCTACCCATTTGTAGCTGAAGGAGAGCGTGACCTGGTGATCATGCGTAATGTGATCGGTGTGGATTGGCCAGATGGCACTGAGACCCAGGAAGAGATAGGATTGACCGTCTATGGAGAGCCTTACGGTCTCTCAGCCATGGCTATGACTGTAGGATACCCAGTAGCTATTGCAGCTAATATGGTACTGGAAGGTATGTAAGACTAGCATTCTTGCTATCATTTTTTTCTTTACAACTGTTTGTAAATTAAGTGTTGGGTTACAGCACCTCTGGGGAATGGTGTCAGAGGACGAGAGCATCTTTGCAGTTTGAAATATTAATTTACATATTTGTTACACACATATATATCAGAAAAAACCCACCAGCTCCAAAATACCAATAGAACATAAAAATTGCAAACCCAGGAACAGTAAATGGTAAATGGTGAAAAGGGATGAGTAGTGTTAAAGCAAGCTAATTCTGTTTGGGATATATGGGGTTTTTGATAACTATGCTATCATAACCCCAATTTTGGCATTGTAATTTTGTGACGAATATGTATATTTTTAGATACCAGATTTGTAAAAATTGGGCTTTTGTCAGAAGGTGATGTGAAATTTTATAGATGTAACGTCAACTCATATATTTGAATGAAATTAAGAATCTTTCAATATTAATAAATAAATGAAGATAAGTACCCTGGGTATATAATATGCTGAAATAAAGATGATATTAATGCTCAAATAGTTATTCATAAACCTTTTCGTTAATTCCTTTCCCACATCAGGTGAGATTCAGCAGAGGGGTGTGGTCCTTCCCCTGTCCAAGGACATCTACAAGCCCATCCTCAACCGTCTCAAGGCAGAAGGTATCCGTGCATCCACCCGCTCCATCAAGGTCTAAATACCACACCACCACCATCACCCCCACCCCTCCCTTTTCCCCTTGAATCCATGCTGCAGCCTTATAATTGCCCCAAAGGAACAGTGGCTGTTCAGCTTGTGGAGACCTTTAAACATTGTTTATGCAATTTCTGTGGATCCCATTGTTGAATTATCTCTTGCTTAGTGTCTAAAGAGCCCAACTTATACACGATTCCAGACAGCTGAAATGAATGCAACTAGTAGGGAGTCTTCTTGTTGCTGTAGCTACTGACGAACAGGCTTCATCAGTGGCCCACTCTTAGCAGCTGAGGACCAAACATGAAGTTTTTGAAGTGTTTCAGTAGACATCCATGCTAAAGGTCCCGAAAGACAGACAGACAGCTGATGTTGCATGTATTGCTATTATTCTGGTGTGTGGGAGGTTTTAAACCTCATCTTTTTGCCTTTCAGGGTTCATTAGAAGAAATTATGTGTGCATGCTGTGAGTGTTGATGTGGCTATGTTTGCAAATTATGTAGATGCATTTGAGAATAATGGTAATGGTTTTGTTTTAGATTTTTATGCCTCCGCCCACCGAAGGTGGGTGCCGGAGGCATTATGTTTTCGGGTTGTCCGTCCGTCCATGCGTCCGTCCGTCCGTCCCACTTCTCGTTACCGCGATATCTGAAGAATCATTTGAGGTAGGAACCTCCAACTTGGTACTAGTATGTATCCCCATACGAAGATGAACTGATTAGATTTTGGGGTAAGTAGGTCAAAGGTCAGAGGTCACAGAGGTCAATTTACATGAAATTACTGGTTTTTAGCCTCGTTACTGCGATATCTCAAGAACTGTTTGAGGTAAGAACTTCAAACTTGGTACTAGTATGTATCCCCATACGAAGATGAACTGATTAGATTTTGGGGTAAGGAGGTCAAAGGTCAGAGGTCACAGAGGTCAATTTACATGAAATTACTGGTTTTTAGCCTCGTTACTGCGATATCTCAAGAACTGTTTGAGGTAAGAACTTCAAACTTGGTACTAGTATGTATCCCCATACGAAGATGAACTGATTAGATTTTGGGGGTAAGTAGGTCATGATATTAATACATGATATTAATACAGTTTTTGACTGCATTTCCACGATATCTCAAGAAGAACTGATTATATTGCTTTATAGTCAGAGGTCAATTAGTAATATAGGATTTTAGTGTTTTAAATCACAATTTCGCAATAACCATTTGATGAATGCGATTCAACTATATTATACTTGTAGGTGATCAGGAATTATCTGAATACAAGCGGAGGCATATTGAAGACGCAGTCGTATCTTTTGCTTGTTAAAGATGCTTTTTATGTGGCTTCCAGTAATGCATTCAAACTGATAGTGTTTTTAATAAAGTCAAGCCTAGGTTAAGGAAAGATATCTTCTCAAAACTGATAAAGAGAAAAAATTAGAGCTACCGGGTATGTGCTGTTTTATTATTTTTCATTAATGCTTATTGAGGAGGCCTCTCATATTGAAATTTTAAAATTGATTTATAGGACAAACCCAAAGGATCCATCACATTTGTCAGAAAATTATCTCATTAATTCCTCTATTGCCATTCAATCTCTTCTTTAAGAACTACTACCGGTAGCTGTAAAACCAGAAATTTTTGTGTGCATGAAACTTTCACGATTTTTGCGAGTGGTCGAGATTCGCGAAAGTTTCATGCCGCGAAATAATCAAATCACAATTGAAACAACATGATATTATTGCAATTGGCCAAAGTTTCTTGCTGCAAAATTGTCTGTCATTAACAATTTGCGAAAGTTTTATGTCGCGAAAATCTCCGGTTTTACAGTATATCATGCTCTATGCAGAATTTAATTTGCTTGCATTTTGAAAGTTTTTTTTTTTAATGTTATATAAATATAATTTTACATACTTTGTATTAGAGCCATATATGTATATGTCCTTATCCTCTTCAATCACTGTTTCAAGGCGAACATGCTAGGTTTTCTTTTTACATTGTACACAAATGTGTAATCAATTTTGAAACATAAATTGTGCCAGTGACTCGATTTTGCTGAATAGGTTACTTTACCTGCTTTATACAAGTTTATGGATGTCTCTATGAATGATGATAGGATCACTATAAATGGAATCCACCTCGTATACAAAATTTTGTTGCTTTTTGGAAAATCCTTGAGCAAGCTTTGGGGTTGTGTTAATTGAATTTGAGTGCATTGGTTAACTGGTCTATTGCTTTTGTTGAACTGTGTGTTCTTACAACGTTTTTTTTAAAGTTTTTTTTTTTTTTTGGTGATATTGAGTTTTATTGATTCATGTTCTCTGACCACAGTTTGTGAGATATTTAAGTATGTTATGAAACGTTTTGTGACCTCCGACACTGTATAAGAGCAAAATGTTTGTCTCGTCTATTTGTCTTGAGCCACAAGCATTTCATGGCAGGGATAGCCAACTCAGTATGAAAAGTGAACATTCAAATCAAGCTTATTAGAATGGCTGAAAAAAAATCATATGAATGAAACACAGCTTACTGTATTCCTAACATATAGAGCGAATACTAGTTGAAATTTTCAAGCAACAGCAACTCATAAAAATATGTGGCTCAGAAAAAAACCCATGTCATTGAATGGGTTACATTATTGTATTAATGTACTCATTGCTTTACTATTTATTTGTTATTAATGCACAACTTTTTATGTTTATGCAGGTTGTATTCAAACAGTGTGATGTTCTGTGTACTAAATATGGCTGAAATTTTAAGAGATTTGTTATTTTCTCTATCTGCTATTTATTACAGGCTGCAGTGTTTTCATTATTTATCAGTTTAGTTATCACCTTTGCTTTGTATTCACTTATTCCGCACTGTTCAAGAGGCTTTTCAAACTTGTGATATTAACATATTTTTTTATTTATTTATATGTGTATATGATCATATTCACTGACTTTGCAAGCCAAGCAAGAATTGCATTTTAAATACCCCCATCTTCCCATGTTTGTATAACAACCTTCATATTCAGCGTTAACCCTTTCAGAACAGGAATTATTTAATGGCTAAATTGATCATTTTTTTTTCTTCAAATTGGCAACAATATTTTTCTTTTAGTGCTTCGTGGTTCAACTAAGATGTAATGTCCTTGAAAACATTATACATGGTTAGGAATTTTGTCAAAGTTGAAAATTTGTCATTTTGGATTAAAAAAAACAATGATTTTGAACCTCTCAATGTGTTGCCAATTTAAGGATTTAAAGCCTATTCTTGTTTTTTAAAATTCCTGGCATCACACACAATATGGTCATGCACCAAAAATGGACATAATGTATGCAGAAATTTTTGCTCTTTCTATTCATGCATCTGGTATGTTTTTTAGAGCTCTGAATCAAAATTTATTCACCGAGTCGAACCACAAAATGTGGTCAATTGTCTCGAAAGGGTTAATGCTTTCAAGTCCCAAAAGATATCTTTTAGTATGGCTGTGTTTATATTTTGCTGAAATTCATATTTATGGCAGTGTTGGCAAGGTTGGTTGCCTTTTATATGACTCAGCTTCAGTGAAGCCGTATATTTGTTGAAGAGGAATACATGCACACAACTAATCTTGTGATGTTGATACTTATTGTGTTGTTTTCCTTTTCTGTAAATTTTGAATTTTTGAAAAAGTTTTGAATGTATTTTAGACATGTTAGTCATGGTTTCTTTACAATATGTAGAGTAAGTAATTCCTGAAAAATGGAAGTGTTTGGTTGTGTGGTCACATGGATAGGGATGGGGATTTATGGAGAGTTGAAGGTTCAAGCCTTGGCAAGGGACTTGTTCTTCACTATGCAAGTTTAAATGAAAGAAAAGAAAAAGAAACTTGTGTGTAATATGTTGTATCAACATTGGTATCAGACCTACTTTCCTTCATTATGCAACTTTAAATGAAGAAAAAAGTAAAATAAAGGAGACACCTAAATTGTAAATCATCTAAAAATTGGAATTGGACAAATTCACTCAGTGATTTGATTATCAAAGAAGCAATGGAAATTTGTGTCTCTGACATCTGTTTAATAGCGTATGCAGACATTTAGTTGTTCATCATGGATTGATCTGCACAGTTCAGAGAAAGCGGAATAGATGGAGTTCAAAACTTTGAAATGATTTTTTAGTATGTTTATATTAAGCAAAGGGACTTGATTACCTCAAATAGAAAGTAGAATAGAAAATTGACAAAGTATTGCTATAAATATTGCTTATAGCACATCCCTATTATGGGCAGTGAATGATTTTGTCTTCATGAGCAAGTACATGCATGTATATATTAAGTATTTTTATTTTGTTGTTGTTGCATTATTTGCCTTCTTAAATTCATACTGTACTGTAATACATATTTTATCATTCTAAAGTTTACAATAAGTATTTTAACTCTGGTATATCGAAATCATGATTCTATGAATTTCATCATACTATCAATTTGCTCAGTACTATGATTTTAAAAGCACAAATCATATTCAGAGTAATGGATATTATCTCTTCTGTGTCCATGTTTATTATTATTTCTAAAGCTATAAAATAAGCATCTGATGCATTCTACTGCACTGGTAAATCTTAAATTCATAAGAATTTATCAATTGTCTTCGAAACCTATCTATCCATTTGTAGATGAACTTGTGTGGACTCCTTTGTAACAGTAACTTATAAAAAATGATACGATAAGGAAGATAGATCAGTAAGTGCCCTATAAAGATTTTGTTTTTCTAATATAGTTAATAAGAAGCACAAATGAAGTGGGAAGCACAAATACAGCTACTTCGGGCATGGCTAGTATTCATTGATTATATTTGTGAGTGTGTGAATCATATTGAACTATAGATCCTACTCAGTGAAATGTTTTATTTCCAATTCCCAGTGATTGAATTCAACAAAATGTTTTAGAGGTAATTGTATCAGAGAAAGTACATTTTGTAACAGAAATAGAGGGGGAAAAAAGAATGGAAGAAGAAAGGTGCCCTCCATGTGGATAGAAGGTTATAAAATATAATGTGGTTATATGCATGTTCTTTCTGTCATTGTAAAACTTTCGGCAGATTGATATTTTAGAAGTAGATGAACTTTGAGCATGTTGCATGCAACATTATTTGGGAAATTGATATATATTTTAGTACATTTTCTCCTCTTCTTTTCTGTAGGAATAAAGAGGTTAAAGAATAATTATGAAGTGAGGAAAGGGATATTTGAAGATAGGATATCACAACGGAATATGCATTACATTGCAAGAACCTGTGATCAGCTGAACGAGGTTGTGGAGTCTGTTTTGTATGAAATAAAATATATATTAAACATAAATGACATTTTGGGTTTTATACAGCTGTATTTTTGTCGTCCTGAGATGAAAAGTATAGGTGAGACCATAATTTTCATTTTATTGAAGAAAACTGTCGGGGAAATTGATTAGGCAAGTCCAATGTGATTGTACAGTTTGTGACATACATATCCAAACATAAGGGAGGAGGAACATAAATTAATATCAAAAGTAACATTTTACTACATTTGATTTGACTACATTTGGTCTGACCCAAGGTGAAGTAAGAATATTAACATATGTACAATCATTAGGTATACAGAAATCTTTGGTGTGTAATCTCCAATGTATGAAATATATGAATGAAGGCAACACACAGTTTTGTAGCTACAAGGGGGCACACGGAGAAGGGGGTACATGTCCCCCACTTGAATGACAATGAAAAAAAAGAGAAAGAAAATAAGGAAAGGGAGAACAGGAAAGGGCCAAAAAACCCCCCATAATATGACCATGGAGTCACCATTCTGCCTGTATCATCGGCACCAGCACTTCAAGTCCCTGCGGTTCTCCGGTGATGGCATATTGGTGTGCTCCATCGAGTTGCCCCGTGAGACCACTATTTCTTTGGTGGTCTCTTGTTCCCTCTTGTGCCTGAACTGGTAAGAAAGTACTTTTTGGGTATGTAAAGCTTGACATCGCAGGGAACTGAGGCCAATTCAAGCATGAAGTTGAGTTCTGATCATTACATTGTGAAAGAAACTGTCTCAAATCCACTGGAAAGGGTTAAATAAGTCTATATAAGAATTGGTGTGTATTGTGAGGTTTTGGATTCATCAAAATGGGTATATGGGACTGAACACACATGTGACGTGGATGTTCGGCCCGAGCACTTCAGCTATTTCTCGTCATATTTCAAATATGAAATCACTTGATAAGCAATTCTTTTCAGGCGACATTTTTTACTATGATGTTCTTCCAAGCTGACATAAAAGGACTGAGAAAGCTCACAAATTGTTTTTCACCTTTCCCAGAACTCAACCTTCTCTTTAAACTTGATTTATAAATGGTCGAATAGTTTGGCAACTGTCTGTTTGCGAGATAGAGCTGGACCTCCTTATTTTCAACATTGTCAGTTGAATGAACCTATTGCCTAAAATTTAGTATTGAGCCAAGGAGTAGGCATTCATGAAGATCATTGATGTTCAAGTGAGCAAGTGCGAGATCACAATTGGACATGCCATCATAAATTACAATGTTTCTATTTATTTAGAAAGTAAGCCAATGAAGATGTTATGTGCTGTCCGCATATTTGATCATTTTATTGTTGCAAATCATTATGCTCTCAATTCTTCATTTTATAGACGTAACGTCATTATACCAGTCTTGGAATTTCATTTTCTAACTCTTTTTCTTTTTATGCTTGCAAAAGCTGTTGAGACCAGCTAACTTTAAACGGCAAATATCTTCCAATCTTCAATTTTTCCTTTCAGTTGACATCTGATGCTACCAAGCCTATTAAGGAAGAGAACTTCTCAAGAGTAATAAACGATGTAAGTATGATCTAAATACCTGTGTATGTATTCTTTCTTTGATGTTTTTGATCAATTACCAGGTATATATAGTAACGAACCATGTGGAATGGTAAAGATGGAAAACTGCATTTTCTTGCAATCATGTAGAATTTTTTCTTTGTTGGCTGATCTTATGGTCTTTCTCATTTGTGCTTGACGGCAATTCCACGGTAACGGAAGGACATTCAGATACAGTTTGTGTCTGATTGTCCTTTCGTTACTGTGGAATTACCCTTGACATGTATTGCACTGTTTTCACCCTTCCAAATTAAATAATTGTTATATAACTGTTGACCTCACACTATGAAATGGCCGGCCATTCTCTCTCAATACATTCTCATGTTTGACTCATAATTGTTTCGACAGGTCTCAAAGGCCGCTAATTTATTCCTTGGACATTTTATCTTGAAATGACCTCAGTTAGGATTTGTGAAAAGACTTAAATGAGAAGAAAAAAAAACATTTTTTATATTCTCTGTACAGCATGTGGGTCTATGGCGAACTTAAACTGATCTTGATGTTTTTATTACGCTAATAAATTATTGCCAAACCTCTGGAAGAGGTCTCCATAAGAACCCCATTATTATGACATGAGGAAGGACATTCAGTCTTTGGTTTGCTGGTAAACTAGTTTATGTATTCATACCCGTTGCACATTTAATTCTTTTATTCTCTCATTTTATCGAGTAAATATAACCAACATTCATTATTCCATCAATTATGTATCAATACCACATATCAATGAAACATCTTTCTGTATTTCAGATCGAATATCAATATATCACCCACTGTTTGTCCCAACTGATGTGAATTGTACATATATAGTAGGTCTGGGCAAACAACTATGCCTGGAGACCGTTAATTCCCTCCTATTAGACAGACAAGGTCATGGGGCTGGCTGACCTACGGAAAATGCAAAAATATGGTGTTTTCTATCATTTCTATTAACAATTTTCAGAAAGAAGCTCAAAAAATGAATAGAGTGGGAAATTCCATGTTAAAATAAACTTCGAACGAAATGAATTGACCAACGATTAGTCAACTTTCTTCATAAGGAACATAGTCTCACGTCAAGACGTCGGCTGTAAAACCGTGTAAATTTATTTTAAAAATGCGCTTGTTTTACAAATTATAATGCATATACATTTTTTACAAAGCTTTACCAAGGAAGTAACACTTCCCTGGCTTTACAGTGAAATTCAGTTGTAATGAATATTGTAGTGTATTGTCCCGTTATTTCTGAATACAAATAACAATGAATAAATGAAATAAATTGTGCTTAAAGTCCGAAGGACAACATATTATTTAATCTTTAATGAGTAAATACTCAGGAGTCAAATAAAAACACCGCAGGATCCAAAAATTTATACTAATATATATATATATTTATATATAATATATACATTAACTGTGTGGATACGTACACCTTCGACCTTCTTTGTTCCTCTTTGTCAATGCCAGCACGTGAAATATGAACATTTTATATTCGAATTGAATTAGCTTGATATGTGGCCCACTCATTTGGCCTATCCTACCCCCCCCCCCCCCCCCCCCCCCCCCCCCCCGCCGAAACCAAGGCTGAGCATGAGGATAATATCAAAATACATGTACCCATGTTACGTTATGTAGCTAATAAATAACCAGTGACCCCCTGGTATAAAAGTTTTCTAATTATGAAACATTGTTTTGATTGGGAACCTCAATATTCATCCACTCAAATTAATATAATTCCCGGCTCCTGAAAAAATATTTCTCAACTACCATGTTTTTCTTTTCTCATGACTGAAATAGCTGTTCTTGGTCAAAAAATATACACCAGGACCAGGTGTGGAGAAAGTAGAAGAAAGAAGCCATAAATATCCTAAAATTGCCATGACTATTAAACTTTTTAGCATCAGTCCATTAGAACAAATTACATTACTTTTACTGAAGGTTTTGTTTAATCTGCGTCACAATTATCAGTTAATATTTTCATGAAGAAGAATTTGATTGAACTAGAGTCTCTAGTAGAGAATTAGAATGACAGAAATCATTCTAGTGGTTTCAACTTGATTCATTATCTAATCCCTAATATAATATAATAATAACAATATCATAACATTATAATAAATGAAATGGAGGCGGGATGAAGTGAAGGAAGTGTTGAAGAGACACTAGGAACCACTTTTATTTGCCTTTACTATTAGGGGGTGGTTACATACATGCTGGAAGTCCCCTCCTTAAAAATAAGGGGTAGATAATTATCTCCCCATCATCCACGGCAAAAAGTAACTCCAATCATTATTACTGGGCATGCATGCAAAATATGAAATAGAAAATACCTGTACCATGTGTACTGTAGGGCTGTAAGTATGATGCTGCATGGTGATGGTGTTATTTCATGACACATATGTCCTTTGTGAAATCAGGGAGGTGTCTCGTTTCCACCTCCCTGGTAAAATGTTCCTCACTAAAAGTATCAACGTCGCCAAATGTGCATCCTAGAAATGAGAGCTTGACCAGCAACATGTATTATAATATTCCTGTAATTTCCCATTGGTGATATAAAAGGAGCACTGAAAACACGATGCTAGAGCAATATAGTAGAAAACCAAGTTCGAAGCTTGAGAAAACGCGCCAAAGTCATTGAAAAGGTCCACGTGCTTTCTGTTTATTATGCCATATGAATGTGTGTGGCATGTTATATGGATGACACATGCAACTCACTGCCTGTCGGGCCTGGGCTATGGTCAAGGGAATCGATTGACCTTGTCTCTGAGTGTCTGCAAGTACTATAGTCTCTGATTAGAAAATTTGACAAATTATTTTGTCGAAATAACACGAAAATGTGTCTGGTAGTGCATGGACCCATGGGTAGAAGGGGTTGGGGAGGGCAAACTGAGACCAAGTTCCGCAGGGAAAGGGGCAGTTGTTTATCAGATGTAAAAAAAAAACCGCCTCCATACATTATTATTCTTAGTCCACTGCCTGAACTGTCTCCGTGTATCGCGCGATCGCGATCCTGATCCTAAATTACACCCTCAATGCTAACACGATAGGCCAGTCCTTTATCCCACCGATATCCACCCTCGCAGACAGTCTATTCGAATTTGTTCCCGCCCACAGGCGTAGAATTTGCATCATTCATGAATGATTACGTAATATTCAGTTTTCAGTTATCGGGTCGATGGGCAGGCCAGAGAGATCTAGGGCATTTTGTACGAGGTACCTCCTTGGGTATAAGCCAGTTCGGGGTTAGCGCATGGTACAAATGACCCCAAATATCCACAGATATTTTAGACATGGAGGGTGCCTTTATGTGCACTTCAGAAAAATAACTCTGGGAGTGATAGAGGTGCCTCATGAATAGCTTGTGTTTCCCCCTTTAAAAAGAATACTTCCACCTGGATATCATGGAATGCACCATTAGTGCATAATTGAATAATGATTACATGACATTCATGAGCACATATCGAATATTAGTGTCAGTGGGTTTTAGAATTTGGTACAGATGACCTTTATCTGCTCATGCTCAAATTGCATCTCCGAAGTGGCTTATTATTAGACAGATATGTTGCAAGGTTTTGAAAAGCGTTGTTCCTTTGGATCTTTTCGTCATTGTAAACCATATATAGGCATATCAAAACAACAAATAGCTTGTACTTTTGTTTAAGGAAAATATCTGTGTTTTCTTTATAGCTCTCATACTATCTCTCATACTAGTAGTATTAGATTTCGCATTGAACTGTTTATAACAATAATTAACTTGCCTATATTTCAGTGTTCTGCAATTAATGGGGATTGACCTTTGTTGATAAGTCAATTACCCTCTGTTACCACCCCATACATGTTTTGATTTGTATTACTTCGTTCTTTATCTACATGTATTTTATAAATGCTTGTCCCTGTTTTTCTAGTTTTAGTTTCATTCAATCTGTGGAAATATTAACAGAACCGTATGTTCGGATCACGCCTCTGTTCACACTAACTAATAGGAAACTAATTTTTAAACAGTTTTTTAGGCATTACTCCCAGTGTTAAAGATAGTATGCTCGGTCTGTCAGGAAAATCATCACAAGTCAGAAAAATTGGAACCAGTGGGATTCGAACCTGTCATCTACTGCTTGCAGGGCAGCGACATAACCACCAGGCTATTCTGGTTCACGGCCAAGTCACGATGAACTGAAATCAAATACCCAAGATCCTCATTTTTTTTACTCATTGATATTGAACGGTCCGCCGTGGACAATAGTAAATGAAGAAGCTTAATGGGAGGAATTTTAATGTGTAATTTTTTTTAGGCTTTGCTCCCAGTGTTAAAGATCGTATGCTCGATCTGTAATGAAAATCACAAGTCAGAAAAAAATTGGAACCAAAGAAATTGGAGAAAAAAAAAAATTTATCCAAACACATTGTGTTTGATCTTGAAATACCATCACATTCTTAAGTACGGAAATAAGAAATGCCATAATTTCAATGCGAAAATATCGAAGAAAATTCGTTCGCTAGCATTTTCCATTGGCGTATAGATCCGTAGATCCGTACATTCTTTCTTTTCCTTATAGGTTGAAAATTCCAGTTGAAATTCTTGCATATATAAAGTGGCTGGATTCCCAGTCTCCCTCCACACTACAAAATGTTCCCTTCCCGAGCTGTATATTTCATGTGTCAGCACAATAAGTCCTTTGATTTTAACCTCTTCACATGTGAAACTAATCCCCAGTCCTCAGAATAGCTTAAACCTCCTGTAAATAAAACTGTCCTACTCTGCCTATACCTTATCACATTAATTCCATCCTAAATAGTATCATTTAACTGAGATAAGTTCCAGAGGTAAAACAATGTGAAGGGGGTCAATAAACCCATGGCTATGTCTTGTCCCAAGAGGAAAGGGGTGAAGCTAGTGGACCGCTTGACCACATAAACATATCATTATGGTACATTACGTTGGGAGAAATTCTTTGTTCTTTCTCTCTTCCTCTCTCTCTCTCTCTTTCTCTCTCTTTATCTTTCTCTCTTTCCCTCTCTGCCCTCCTGGAGAGGGGATGGAATGTTTTCCCCCAAAAACATGAGGTTCTGGTATATGTATATAGGGAGGGAGTAAATTGTTGCAGTGCAGATTTGTGATTTTAGGGATAGAGAGAGGCCATTGATAGTTGTGAGCCCTTTACATATTCACGCCCATGGTTCCGTCCATAACAGTTTATCTAAAATACCATTATATCACCTGTTTATTACTTGCATTACTGATATTGGTATTGATACTGATATTACAAAATATGTAAATTCGGTAATAATAGGGGATCTGTACCCATATAATTCTCCATTCTGCCAATAAAGATAATTTGCGACCTTACCAAAATGAGTAAAATGACAGTGTCACGATAATTATCTTGTTACTCAAGTTTATTTTATCGCAACGCTGCCTAACCAATGTTTAGCCGGTTAATTATCATGATCTCATCATAAACATGACAAATAGTTGTCAAATAGAGTCAGCGGGGGCTTAGGCGGATCCGGGCGGACACTTCCGGCCCATGCCCCCCTCGCTTTGGAAAGAAAAGTATGCATTTTGACCATAAAGGATCCACCCTTTTGTCGATTGTGCCCCCCCCCCCCTTTAGAATGAAAACTTTTTTGCAGAGAATTATGGAGGGAAACTGGACCCCATAACCCCCCCCCCCCCCCCCACTGAGCGAATTTTGGAGGTCTGGCGAAAAGAAAATTGTCGCCCCAAAAATTTGCGAATTTTCGAGAAGCTGGCAAGACCAAAAAATATGGGTCTAACTTTTCCAGAAGTTGACGAACCTGCATTTGTGTGCCCCCCCCCCTTATATGAAATCCTGGATCCGCCCCTGAGCGGGGGCATAATTAATTTGTATTGAGAACTAGAGGGGCGTTGTCATGATTCAAAAATATTCAATTGACAGCAAGAGGAGCACTATGTCTGTGGCGATATAGCGCTTTTCTGGTTCTCAACTAAACATCTTTGAATTATGCTACACTCTTAGAAATATTGGGCAAAATTTTACCCAAATTTTACCCAACATGAGGGTCCTTATGAGTCCGACCAACTTTTGGGTAAACTTTACCAATTTCATTCTTATTTTTGACCAATGTTGGGTAAATGCATGTAAAAGTTGAGCAAGATTTAACCAACCTATGCCCAATCTTCATTTACCCAGTGGCATTTACCCAACATTTCTAAAAGTGTAGCCTCCCCCTGCATGCCGACTTTGAACCCCTTCAAACTGCCGACTGTTGCCTGCAACACAGAAGTTTCGGTATGCGCTTTAAATAGGCCTGTGATATTTTAAACTTTTCCAAATTCCTAGAATGTTGATTCCACAACTATACGCTAGCCTTAATCGGGTTGCATTTACGATATAGTGGTGTATGTACGATGTTAGGGTCAAATGACATCTAGTGCTGATAAAGTCAAAAAAATCATTTTCTTACAAACCGCTGCTCATTTGTCCGATCTTCCATTTATTTTGATCTTTATTTTATTTTATTTTGAAACTTCAACTCTGAAGTTATTAACTTTTTTGGATAAAGGATCGTGTATGGCGTGTATAGATCACATCGTTTTAAATGTTTGGTTACAGTTTGCAAAACTGCTGCTCTCTATCTCTCTCTCTCTCCCAAGTTATCTAATGTTCCATCGGGTGTGATCATTTTTTTAGATAATAACATTTTGGGATAGAAACATATATCATGTATATCGTGCGCATGCCATTGGGGTTAATATGGGTCGTAATAATTATTATGGTCACCTATATAGCCTATAGGCTAGCCAAAGATACGTTTTGAAACCTCAACTCACTACTCTTTTTCGTGTCTGAGTAAATTGCATTATGATACTTCTGGCAAATTTTGTACACCACTTGGTCTACTTTTATATATTTTTGGGGTAAATACATGCGCCTTCCCCTCTGAAAAAAAACCCCTGAAGATACGCAGAGTGAACATTCACCTAACAAACTTCTCTTATCAACAGGTAATGCATGCGACCTACAATGAAATTTGCTGAGAGTAATAATGTCTCTTTGGCCTATATAGGACAAAAAGTATCTTTCAATTTTATGGTCATTTTTAAACATTCTGTAATTCGAACAGATTATGTTATTATAGACCACATGGATAATTTCCGTTCCTGTTGGAACATACACATATTATGTCAGAGAGCCTCAGGTTTAAAGCATTGAGTACCCATTGTCAGCTATTATCCACTACCCTGAGATAGCCAGACGTTCCCAGAGCCTGAGTATTGAATAGTATCTTCAATGAATTGAGACCAAGGTGATATGAAATGATATGAAGCGACTCATGTCTTTTATGCATGCACCTGAGTAAGTTATAAAAAATATTTCAATACTTCTGCTGCTTTTCCTTTAACTACCCTTAACCATTATCAGACAATTCTACATTTTACATGTTTTAATATCAATCCACGACCAGTTTCACCTTAGACCATACAGACCATGCTTATTTACATGCCAATTAACACTGTCCTAAAAACATATATGGGAAACTTAAAATTGATATATACATTGAAACTCCCAGACCTCACTACCATACAATTTAATAGCATTGTATATGAACTGATAGCTGTAATCCTTTTTCTTTCACCAAAAGACTTTCCGAGCCTGTGCTACTTGCTTGAATTTGTTTTTTAAGTTGTAATTATAAGTGAATCTTATGCTCAGGAATATAAATCATCAACCACATGTACATCAGTCACGTTACCATTCTAAGTAAAAGTTGGAATTCTTCAGATTTTCCCTTTGGAGGAAATAATTTTTGTCTTACTTGTGTGTACAGTTATTGTTTTCCAATAATCTGCCATGCTATTCGATGATACAGTAATTGCAAATCTTCCTGCCATTCAAACAAAATTGTAGTATCATCAGCATATAACCAGATATAAGGCAATATAGTTATGTAAAAGTTCCTACTTCTGCATTATTTAGATGGCTATAAACATCACTTGCCGAGGAATCAAGTCCCTCATAGAATCTCACTATAATGTTTCTGAAAATCATTTAAATACATTGCAAATAGCGAGGGGGAGGGTTCTCTATACCTGACGTGAATAAATCTGAATACTTTCCATCGACTGCAACGCATTATTTTGCATATTTACAAATGTTATTAATGATACCAAAGGGCTTGCCATTTAGGCCCAGCATCAAATTTTTTAACCATTAGTTTCTGTCATTCAGGTCAAATGCTTATTGAACATAAATAAAGGCGTTTCTCCTTTCAGATGATCAAGTATCAATTATAAATTATCAATTATCGTCTTCAGAACAAGTATTTGATAAGTTGTTGAATATCCTGAACGGAAACATCATGAGCCCAGGACATGATGAAACCAGTGGCGTAGACACGAACACGCTTTCTATTGTTAGGGGGGGGGCAGTGGCGTATCCAGGATTTCCAAATAGGGGGGGGGGCGCGCCAGGAACTATTGATCGCCGTCATGGGGCAGGGGTCTTTGGAAAAATTTTGCTTCTGAAGAAGGGCTGATAGCAAAATAGTGCTATATGTGACCAATTTTGAAGCCTATTTAATGAACAATATTTTCAATTGGTATGAGGATTTTTTTTTTTGTGCTGGTTTTTTTTTTGACGGCCAATAGGGGGGATACGCCCCTGGGGGGTGATGAATAGATCATCCCCCACTAACAATGGATATTATGCGTGTCTACGCCCGTGGATGAAACTGATAGTTCTGAAACAGTCAATACGCAATGGCTGCAGTGCTAATAAGCATATATCTACACAAAGTGAATGTTGTCCAGAATTTTTGGAAATTGCTAAATTCTTGCCTTTATTCAAAAAGGGAAAGAAAAATTTGTGTACAAATTACCGCCCAGTTTCCCTAACCTAGCTCTCTAACCTAGCTCTCTCTGCCAGAGTTTAGGGGAGAGAAGCACCTAGGTTTTGCGTCGATTTTTATATTTTACCAAACTTAAATTATCATTACATTGCTATTAATCATATTATACAAATCATTTTTATATATATAATTTCTACGAAGCATGTGAATAAAATCTAACTTTTAAAAATCAAAGTTATTCTAAAACCTGACACTCCCCTTACAACCAGACATCTATGCTAGGTCTACGTTTACCCCTAACCTCTCTCTGCCAGAGTTCAGGGGAGAGAAACACCTAGGATTTGTGTCGATTTTTATATTTTACCAAACTTAAATTCTCATTATATTGCTATAAATTATATTGTACAAATCATTTCTGTCTATAGAATTTCTACGAAGCATGTGAATAAAATCTAACTTTTAAAACTCCACGTTATTCTAAAACCTGACAGTCCCCTTACAACCAAACACCCATGCAGGGTCTACGGTTACCCTGACCTTTCCCTGCCAGAGTTCAGGGGAGAGAAACACCTAGGATTTGTGTCGATTTTTATATTTTACCAAACTTAAATTCTCATTATATTGCTATAAATTATATTGTACAAATCATTTTTGTCTATAGGATTTCTACGAAGCCTGTGAATAAAATCTAATTGAAAAATATGCAAGTTATTCTAAAACTTGACAGTCCCCTTACAACCAAACACCCATGCTAGGTCTACCGTTACCTCTGACCTCTCCCCGCCGGAGTTCAGGGGAGAGAACCACCTAGGTTTTGTGTCGATTTTTATATTTTACCAAACTTAAATTCTCATTATATTGTTATAAATTATATTGTACAAATCATTTTTGTCTATAGGATTTCTACGAAGCATGTGAATAAAATCTAACTTTTAAAACTCCAAGTTATTCTAAAACCTGACAGTCCCCTTACAACCAAACACCTATGCAAGGTGTATGGTTACCTCTGACCTCTCCCCGCCAGAGTTCAGGGGAGAGATCGAACCATCCAGGTTTTGTGTCGATTTTTATATTTCACAAAACTTAAATTACAATTACATTGCTATTAATTATATTGTACAAATCATTTCTGTCTATAGAATTTCTACGAAGCCTGTGAATAAAATCTAATTGAAAATATGCAAGTTATTCTAAAACTTGACAGTCCCCTTACAACCAAACACCCATGCTAGGTCTACCGTTACCTCTGACCTCTCCCCGCCAGTGTTCAAGGGAGAGAACCACCTAGGTTTTGTGTCGATTTTTATATTTTACCAAACTTAAATTCTCATTATATTGCTATAAATTATATTGTACATTATTTTCTACGAAGCATGTGAATAAAATCTAACTTTTAAAACTCCAAGTTATTCTAAAACCTGACAGTCCCCTTACAACCAAACACCCATGCAGGGTCTACGGTTACCCTGACCTCTCCCTGCCAGAGTTTAGGGGAGAAGAACACGTATGTTTTGTGTCGATATTTATATTTTACCAAACTTAAATTCTCATTACATTGCTATCAATTATATTGGATAAATCATTTCTATGTATTTCTACGAAGCATGTGAATAAAATCTAACATTTAAAACTCCACAATATTCTAAAACCTGACAGTCCCCTTACAACCAAACACCCATGCAGGGTCTACGGTTACCCTGACCTCTCCCTGCCAGAGTTCAGGGGAGAGAAACACCTAGGTTTTTTGTTGATTTTTATATTTTACCAAACTTAAATTCTCATTATATTGCTATAAATTATATTGTACAAATCATTTTTGTCTATAGGATTTCTACGAAGCCTGTGAATAAAATCTAATTGAAAAATATGCAAGTTATTCTAAAACTTGTCAATCCCCTTACAACCAAACACCCATGCAGGGTCTACGGTTACCCTGACCTCTCCCTGCCAGAGTTTAGGGGAGAAGAGCACGTATGTTTTGTGTCTATATTTATATTTTACCAAACTTAAATTCTCATTACATTGCTATCAATTATATTGGATAAATCATTTCTATGTATTTCTACGAAGCATGTGAATCAAATTAACTGAAAAAACAAGTTATTTTAAAACCTGGCAGTCTCCTGACAACCAAGAATTAGTAATATAGTTATAATTAGGTATAACCCTGAGCGGTCTAGCCCGAAATTTAGGGGAGAACACAACCCAAATCTCAATGCCTAGATCCTGCCTACCAGTCTCACATTCACTTTTTAAAAACCTTCTAATATTCCTATGGAATTTCACTTCCTTCCATGTAAATATTTGCCAATATCGTGACAATAACTATTTCTTGAATCGTTTTATAAATGCTACAATAACGAATCAAAGAGTTAATAATGATCTATCGCCATGAAAATGAACGAGATGTCTTTTAAGTGTTACTTGCTTGATGCGTCTTTCCAAAGTAATTTTCAATTGAAAACCTAAAGTGCTGTCGAGCTAAAATTTCAGAATTTGAATCCTCTGATATATTATGCTTTGTCATTTCAATTTGATGATTTTACGCCAGGTTCTTATATTTAAAAAAAAATGATCTTAATGTTTCTTCTTACGCCCTCTAGGATTTGTGTATGTGTATTATGTATTTTTTAATTTTTGTTTGTTTGTTTGTTTTGGGTTTTTTGAGGGGGCTGTCTTCAAAGTGACACATACATGTATTTCCATTGTTTCAGAAAGGTTTGTAATATTCAAACTGGACCCCGTCTTATAGAGCTGCGATCGATTCGAATCAATTGCAACTCCTTATAAGTCTGTAAGATGGGGCCCTGGTCTTACCTATTCCATTTCATGCCATTCATTAGTAAATGTGTGAGATTCGACATAATTTTTATTATTTTACTTTAAAATGATGACTATAATTATATTGTTGTGTGGCAGTTGGTCAAGATAACATCCCGACTCAGGTCAATGATCCAACGAAAGAAAATAACCCAAATATCTACAGACAGACGTGACAAAATCTATTTTATCTACGACCTTCAATCTATGGATATTTCATTGTAGGCCAATTGTGTATTTGGGGGATACAGATGTAATACTGGAGCGCAAGGGGTGTCAATGTACCAGACATGAGCACTATGCAAGAACCCATCATTATTATTACCCCGAACTGATAATAATTTCATTTTGTATAAAAGGAAATACTTTGGAAAGTTACTAACTTTAAGATAGGTTTTGCGGTAAAAATTTAGTTCAGCGTGGTTCTAGGTATAATTTAAGGTCAAAATTGAAATTGTCTATACATCTCTCATATAACAACAAAACTAATTCGAATGTTCTTTCACTTAAAAAAGAAAAATAGGTACAATAGGTGTGATTTCCATGGAACTGGCTATAGTAGTTCATTCATATCGGGTACTTATGGGCAGTTATTTGTTTGAGAGAATGCTTTTATGTCTTTAGTTTAAAATATGGAAGAGAAAATTTAGTCATAAGCCTAACCTATGTTTTTCAATCAACTAAAGTTTGAACAATAGATAATTCAAAGGCACTTTGAACTTTGTATATCTTAAGAATGAAAACGACAAAGAAAACATAATTTTTGAAACGGAACATGTTTCGGAGTCATACTCCATCATCAGCCTGATTATTTTACAACAGAGACAGTGCTATATATACTTTCAGATTACATACCAAATAACATGAACAGTTAACAATATAAGTTAACAATTTTATATCTGTGTAACATACCAAGATGAATATACATTGGCCCCAGATGATTCAGACTCCTGCATATTATCATTAAATCATTTCCATGTACTTACATGACTAATTTAAAGACATATACCCAAACACATTTGCCATAAGGGACACTTTACGGGATTTTAGGTACAAATGGTGGGGGGGGGGCATTTGAAGAAAAAAAAAACAACCTGGTGGAAAATCAACAATCAACAATCTAAGCTGTGGATTGTCAACTTTTCAACATGGGTTTGAAAGATGGAAATCATCAACTGTTCAGGAACTAGCAACACTTTTGTATGAGAACTTTTATCTGTCTGTCACTAGAGCATTTTGTATTTAATAATAGCCATTCAAGTTTTATTGGGTTTAATCCTATTCTGTACAGGCTTTATGTGAAAGCGCACAAATTTTGTCATGTCACGAGAGTTGTACCTATTTACTTTAAAATGAATTATTTTCTCTCTTTGGGGAAACAAAATTTGGGGGATACCAGCTGCCACACTCTCTAAATTTCGGCGTTGATGCACGGCAACATCCTAAAGCAATGTTGATCTGTGATAACGGGTAGCAAACCAAGTCATAAAGTGACAAGAACATGGATGTAATTAGGAATTTCCAAAATACCTAGTAGATATTGAACGATGCTATGGTATGATGAGAGTCTGTAAATGTACAAAGGATATTTTTAGCTATTTTTAAATGTTAAACAGAATATTTGTAATTCGTGTAATTGAAATTCAAAGTCTGAACACAGGAAGACAAACGGCAGGAACAGTCAGAAAGTAAAAGAAATTCACACATTGAAGTGTGCAATGTGGCAATGTAATGATAAATATACTATTAAAAACAACAACAGTATAATAATAATAATAATGATAATGATAATATAATAGAACATTTAGAGTCCACATGACTTTAACCTTTCTATGGCAACTGCAGAAGTAATAGAAGCACTGGCAAAGTTATACAGCTGTAGTAGTAGTAGTAGTAGTAGTAGTAGTAATATAGTATTAGGCCTACTACACTTACTAATATTAGTATTAATATTAGTAGCAGTAGTAGTAGTAGTATAGTAGTAGTAGTAGTAGTAGTAGTAGTAGTAGTAGTAGTAGGAATTATATAGTAATATAGTAGTAGCAGTAGTAGTAGTAGTAGTATAGTAGAAGTATAGCAGCAGCAGTAGCAGTGGTAAGTGTATATAGTAGCAGTAGAACTACTGGTAGTAGTAGTAGTATAAAGTAGTATCGTAGTAGTAGTTGTAGTAGTAGTAGTAGTAGTATAGAGCTCTAGTAGTAGTAGTAGTAGAACACGTGGCGTATCTATGGATTCTGGCGCCCGGGGCAAATAAAAAAGTTGCGTCCCCCTACTCCTTCTTCGTGCCTAAACCTACTTGTACAAGCAAGGGAGCGAAGCGACCGAGCGGCAATTTTTTTGCATTTTTAACCCTAAAAAGCACAATTTTTTGCGCATTTTACCCAGGAAATTTTGCAAGTGACCACTGTGCATGCAGTTGAGAAGTTCGAATTTTGTACATTGATAAACGGTTTTCTATTCACGCCCTTCTAACATTGGGAGCGAAATTAACGAAAAGTTGAAAGTTGAGATTTATTTTAAATGTTGACCCTCTGCAAATGCTTTATTATGCATTTCATCCTATATTGGAGGCGCAATACTTAGCAAGAGGCAGATGAAACTTACAGGTTAGCGAGCAAAGCAACGACATTTTCATCTTTATTTTCAAAATTCTGAACCCTTAAACAACTATTTAAGAACTATATACCGGGCGCTCGAAATTACGAGATCCTGAAAGACAATAATTATCTGAAGGGACAAAGCGACTGGGCTTTAGAAAATTTGCGCATTTTAAACCCTCAAAAACTTTATTTCGAATGCTTTTACCCTACCGATTAGGGGGGGGGGGGCGGGGCGCATAATCCTTAAGAATTGTGCTTTTTCTTTCTCACTTTTGCGTTCTTTGCACCTCGTCCAAGTGCCACCCGGGGCACGTGTCCCCTGCCCCCTAAATATGCCACTGAGTAGAACTACTAGTAGTATAGTAGTAGTAATAGTAGTAGTGGTAGTAGCCTAGTAGTTGTAGTTGAAGTAGTATGGTATAGTAGTAGCTATTAGTAGTAGTAGTAGTAATAGTAGTAGTAGAATATTAAAGTAGTCGTAATAGTAGTTCTACATCTACTAAAAAAAAAGCAGCAGAAGCAGAAATACCGAATATTATTTTGCTGGGTGATGCTATACTATTGCTCGAAGTAGAACTTGATTTGCCACTTTAAACCACATACCCAAAACTGGTTTTATAAATGCCAGGACACCCAGCTTTATGTACACAACACTGGAACACGCAATGCAGGAGAACCACAACTTTCCTTCCATCCTTGGTTGTGGAATGTCTCTGCTCAATTCATGCAAGGACATGTCATGACCCCACTGTTTTTCATGCAGGCTTGCTTTTCACAAAATCCTCAACCATACCAAGGAGTTCGGTCCTTGACCAAACCCACCCGCGTGCCCCCCCCCCCCCCCCCATTCATACATCGAAAAGAAGAGAGGAAGAGAATATAAGAAAGAAAAAAATGGACCAATGAATTTCCAAAGCAGGCGAAAGAAACCTCTAATCGGTGTTCAAGATCCAAGTATTACCAATGCTCCCAGTTTATACATCTTCAAACGTAAACTGAAGTTTTACTGGAGTAATTATCTAGTTGATTCTTCTTAATTGTAATTATTACATGTATTGTAACATGATTTTTTTACAATTTACTACTGTATAGCAACTGTCGACTTGACTCTCCTTATTTCCTTTCCTGTAGCCGGATTTTCTTTTCTTTTCTTTTCTTTTATTTGTGTCGCTTCCTGAATGTCCTTTTCTTTATATGTATCTCATCCCCTCCCCTCTTTCTGTACATAATCCCTTCTCCCCATCCTTTTAATGATTTAGTTATTTCATGTCTATAAAAGATACAAACACTTATTTGACAAACAGTTGTTATTTGTTATGTTAGCTCGTTAGGTATATTTTCTTCTATTAAACATTTGTTTTTTCATCTTCTTTATGGCTTGCTTTGAGGGACTGACTTTTACAAGCTAAGCTTTACCCAAGGTCTCCTCGTCTTTATGTTTATTTATAATGGATCATTGTTCATACTCAGTATGACATTTCATTTTAAATTTGTAAAACTGTGTAACATGTTTCTTGAAAGAAAGACAAATAAACTTGAACTTGAACTTATGTGCCATTTAGGTCGATACCCCCTCCCCAAGATGAAAACGCGTACTGTAAGTTGTTCGTAGACCTGTCAAGTAAAAAAGAAAGGATACATTTTCTTTTTTCATTCCATTTTAGCACACGATAATTACAGATATGTATGGACGTGGGCAGGCAAAGAGAAGAAGAAGAAGAAGAATAGAGAGAGAGAGAAACTGAGAGAAATGGGGAAAGAAGGCGGGGAGAGAAAGGGAGAGAGAGAGAGAGAGAGGGAGGGGAAAGAAGGCGGGGGAGAGAGAGAGAGAGAGGGAGAGAAAAAAAGGAGAGAGGGAGAGAGAGAAAGTGAGAGAGGAGGGGGGAAGAAAGCGGAGAGAGAGAGTGATTTTGCGAGCTCCTCTCCCATTTGCCCTCTATACTAACAAATCATATTGTAATTTCCTCTGTCATGTCTGTAGTAAATATTAGATCATACATGCACCAGGGAAATGTCACATTTCCCTGCATGCACCATTGATATTGATAGCTTCACATGTTTTACAAAAAAACATGTATGAAACAAATCTTTTCCATCATTGCATCAACAGCTAAGAAAATTTATGAAATATGAACTCGCAAGAGTTGACGATTTGTGTTAGATTGATTACAGCTTCAAGACTTTATGATGTTCTTATTTCTTCTCGGGTTTTACTGAAAGTTTTACTCACTGTTTTCTTTAATTCATCTGATTTTATTAAAATAAACTAAATACGAGGGTGGACTTTATTTCTCACTCCCTCATTCTATTTATATTTCATACGAATAACAGTATTACCCATCCCCCGTCACTTATCCAGAAGCACACCGTACGAACATAAGGCGGAAGTTAAAATACATTACTTTTCTTTTTATCCATTATGCAATGAATACTTAAAAAAAATAAAGATTAACATTTGCAAACTTGTTATTATGGCTCAAATATTCTTGTTGGGGGGGGGGGGGGGGAGGGAGGGGGTCTTGGAACCCCTTCTTTCGTATCAAGAGGAGCTTAAAATAGCCCAGTACAGTTAAGATTAAACTGATTTTATGAAGGCATGACACATGAAATTGTATCATCTATCAAAAAATTGTTTTGGAGTGATCTGACAAGAAATGGCTTTTATTTACTTTTCATGATCAATCACTTCCCCTTTGTGTCTTCCTATCCAGTCTGTTGCCTCTTCATCTTCATACACGAATCGCCAAGATGTGTATAGAGCATAAGCGACACTTGGCAACCACTAGCTACACATCGCCAACACTCAGAGCCCTGCAACAAAGGTCAGTGAACTTTGATGTACAAAATCTAAAAGGTCGTATGATAGTAATATTCGTTTCTTGTATAGTTAAGCAATGTGTCTCTGTGCGCATCCAAAGAGCTTTGAATTATAACCTAGGTTCAAGCCTAGCTGCCCCTGATAAAGCACTGAAGCATTCAAATAAATCCTTTCTACCAGTATCCATTTACTTCACTTAGGTTGAGTGTGGCAATTACAGATTAATGACTTCCCATACAACATTAATGCTGTTGCAGAGATTCGAACCCTCTCCTATGTTCTTATGTAACTGAATGTTGTACTGTCAAACCACCTGTATAGAAAGACCACACTGCTTGTTTCCCTTGAAAAGTATTTATCATTGAAACATGTACTACAGAAACCTGTACATAAAGACCACCTGCTCATAGAGACCGCTTTTCATGTCTCCCTTGAGCAGTCTTTATATACAGGTTTCGCTGTACATGCTTCTTTCTCTGCCGGCATTGTGAATTTCATTCACTTGCTCAAAACACTTAATTTTTCATTTATCTCCATTGTGCATCTATTAGCTGTTGCTAAGTCAGTCAAATTTTAGACAGGCATTATATTTTGTTGAGGGAAGGTATTGTCTGCAAAGCTTTCTAAGATCTGATCAAAAATAAAATGTTTCTGTTTTGTTCTGTTTTCTACCATAAGTTGAATGTAATAAACGAAGAAGCTTGACTGGGGAGGAATTTTTAATTTGTAAACAAATCTTTAGGCATTTTACTCCCAGTGTTAAAGATCGTATGCTCGATCTGTAATGAAAAACACAAGTCAGAAAAAATTGGAACCAGCGGGATTCGAACCTGTCATCTACTGCTTGCCGGGCAGCGACTAGCCTGGTGGTTAAGTGGCTGCCCGGCAAGCAGTAGATGACAGGTTCGAATCCCGCTGGTTCCAATTTTTTCTGACTTGTGTTTTTCATTACAGATCGAGCATACGATCTTTAACACTGGGAGTAAAATTCCTAAAGATTTGTTTACAAATTATAAGTTGAATGTAGTTTCATTTAATTAAACAGTTGAAGATGCAACTGCTTAATGAACCAGTTGAGTTACGTATAATTTGTGTATGAAATGCGCAAAATTTGCTATTATTACCCGAATGATCATCGATCTGGCTTTGATAATTTTTGTAATAGCCCAATAAGATTATTGATTATATTTGAAGCATATAATGTCTAATGTAAGAAAACAAAAGTCGAATGTATGGTGAGGTGTGGGACCATCAGCTACCTACAGGCTTTAGTTAAGAGTCGTCCAGTTCTACGTTTTTGCAAATTTCTTTGTTAAACTTGATTCTACTTATTCTGAAGTTGAATTGTAGAGCAGTTTATAAGAAGGACATGTCAGTAATGCTTGATCGTTTAAAATTTTGTTTTTACCACATTTACAGGTCCTGAAACTATGCATGTGTAGTAAATAAATCAATGAATCAAAATCTTGATATTGCATGTTACTGTTGTGAATTTTACTTCGATTTCTAGAAAACGATAATTTGACAAAAAATGAATGGAATTTTTTCATGGTGGGTGGGGGAATCTCTATGAATTTCTCTTTGTTCAGTCACAAAAATATTTTCTCTCATTGGATGCCGTGCCTTGCGCATACTTGAAGATGTATAGCTAGAACCTTCAGCCATAACTCCTATATTTTTAACCCCCATACAGTGCCGTGGATGCTGGTATAACTATGATAACAGAATGTGGTCTGGATCCAGGCATTGATCACATGCTAGCAATGGAATGCTTTGAAAATGTCAAACAACAAGGAGGAAAGGTATGTATGTCTGTATCATATCATCAATCATCCCCCGCAAAAAAAAAGCAACGACAACAGGCGTCCAAACAAACAAAGAAAATAGCTATTATACAATAATAAATTTAAAGCCATGATCAATGCAACTGTGATTTTGTTTCTTTTATTAGCTCTTTAAACCATTTAGAATTAATATAAATTAGTTCGTATGCACTAGCATAATTTAATAATTTTTGAAAAGTCATATATACTGTCATTTATTTTATCAATGAAGCAAACTGAAAAATTGCTGTTATGTATATAAATGCTATTTTCAGTCTGTCTAGATACATTTTACCAGTATTTTTGCTTCATTGTATTGACACTTTAATGTGACAGGTGAAACTGTTTGAATCATGGTGTGGTGGTCTACCTGCTCCAGAGTTTTCAGCCAATCCACTGAAGTACAAGTTCAGGTGAGTTGACCTATACCTTAGGAATACAATAGAAGTTTACACTTCAAACTCTGACGCTTGATGAAATATTTTCTATATCTGAATATATTTATGCTTCCTCCATAAGATAGAGAGAAAAAATAGAGAGCTAGGAAATAAGTAAAAGAGAAAAAGATTTGAATTCCTTTTTTTCAACGAAATATTGTAAGATGAATAGGCCTATATGCTTATTCCAGATGTTTGTTTTTGTATTGTAACTTAGTCTGACTGTCAGTCTGACACAGGCCTTCATTTTTGAGGAGCGTGATCGCGCTGGCGCTCCTACCGCGCTCCTCAAGCCCTCCTCAAGCCATAACTTAGTCAGGAGCACTAACAACAGCGCTCCTTATTTGTTTTCCATATTAGTAGCCTACATATTAAAACCACTTCCATAACAACAATGTCATGTTAGCTTTATTACGAAAAAACAAACCAGTGTTTTATTACGAAAACAAGCCATCAGTGTTCCCGGCCCGACCATAGTCGATGCCCGACTCACAACTCACGTAGCTTCACGTCACGTATCGCACCGGGCCTGACCCAGTTTAGTCCTATGCTAAAGCTACACGGTTCACAAAGCTACGCACCATACAAATCACATACACGCCAATGCCAATGCGACGCGTTCAAATTGGGGTAAAATACACACCGATACACACATGATATGCACAGCCCATATCAATATCAAGATTTGCATTCATTTATTGCATGTGCGTAGCTTTATAGGACCTCTCATTTTTCCGAACAAAATTTTGACACAGGCATTGATATCGACCTGAATGTGTTCTTGACATTTGGCCGTCGTAATTTTCTCCACAAATCAACTTTAGAATATGTAGAATCGGGATATGGAAATGAAATTTGTACAAACAATGATTTTTATGACTTTCTAGCTGCATGCTGAAAACAAAGTGCGTAGCTTATGTTTAGGCCCCCAATCGTACATTCTCCGAAATATAATAATCCTTATATTGTTGTGACCTCACCAGTGCGGCGCGCGATGTCGATGTCAGCCAATAAATAACGTCGACTTTATGTATTTGCCTTTTCGATAGTTCATTCACGCGATTGGCTAATCAAAAATTCGCTCAGGTCTTAGATATAGATCGGCTACATATGGAAGTCTAGCCGATCTAGGTCTACGTCTAAAAGTTAGACGTATTTATAAACAGACATGTAACACAAAATAATTTTTGGTTAAATATAATCCACCTTTGACGTGAATTCTGGTCAGAGTCAAGGCCTGACTGCGAGGGATGGGATCGCTACTGCGCATCGCTACTGTGCATCGCTACTGCACATATCCACGATCGTGTCTGCAAATACAACTCGGAGCAGAACAACTCGACTTGAAAAATCATTTTTCCACCGAAATCATCCCCAAATCAGAGCTGTCAACCATTCCGTTTTGACAGAATTATTACCACTTTTTAACCAATATTACGGCACTCCGTTTTTTCTTCATGAAATACGTTTAAAAAAAAAAATATTCCAATATATGTACTAAAATGTGTTTGCGTGAGTTCTGTGTACATGTATGGGAAAATACAGTGTTGTCTATGACTTCCGGGTTTGAGCTATCGATACACGTAATGTTATACAGTCCCACCGACTTAACCGACCCCAAACTGATCGATGGTACATGTACGGTATATCATTCAAATAACGCAAGTTTCGATCGCTCTTCCGTCGTGTGACTGGGTCGTGTGACTGTGTCGTGTGACTGCGAAAACATGTTTTATTCGCATGCAGCGTGCGGTATACCGCAGCGTGCAGGCCATGCAAAACGCATATAAGCACAGCACCGATCTCTATATGTGGGACAATGTATTAACGCTTGCTGTACAGCGCACGGGCTTTGTCACGATTGTGGATTTAACGGAATTAACGGAACTGGAGAGGATTTTAAGTTTTGTTTGAAAGTACATGTATTCCTTTTTGTCTCGCCCACCGGAGGTGAAGGCGAGACTAAGGGATCCAAATTCCGTCCGTCGTCCGTCCGTCCGTCACAAACGTTATGACAGATAACTTTGCAACCGTCACTCACTTTTCAACCAAACTTGGGTTGTAGATGCACTAAGGGGACCTGCATGTTATGGTGCCGTTGGAGGTCACATGATAGGGTCAAAGGTCATTTGAGGTCATACGTTAAAGTTTACCTGCAAGACTCTCTTATGACAGATAACTTTGCAACCGTCACTCACTTTTCAACCAAACTTGGGTTGTAGATGCACTGAGGGGACCTGCATGTTATGGTGCCGTTGGAGGTCACATGATAAGGTCAAAGGTCATTTCAGGTCAAACGTTAAAGTTTACCTGCAAGACTCTCTTATGACAGATAACTTTGCAACCGTCACTCACTTTTCAACCAAACTTGGGTTGTAGATGCACTAAGGGGACCTGCATGTTATGGTGCCGTTGGAGGTCACATGATAGGGTCAAAGGTCATTTGAGGTCATACGTTAAAGTTTACCTGCAAGACTCTCTTATGACAGATAACTTTGCAACCATAACTCTCTTTTCAACCAAACTTGGGTTGCAGATGCACTGAGGGGACCTGCATGTTATGCTGCCATCAGAGGTCACATGCTAAGGTCAAAGGTCATTTCAGGTCAAACATAGTTTACCCGCAAGACTCTCTTATGACATAACTTTGTAAACGTCACTTTCCAAACAGTAATGTAGATATATGCAAGCATAACTTATGCAGATTTATGCACTTGAGGGACCTGTTGCATGGCAACAGAGATCACGATATTTCTAGTTATCGCATGTGGGCGAGACACATTATCGCTAATGCCTTGTTTTTGCTGTAAATTCCTTTTTTTTGCCATGATCATGATTCCTTTTTTTGGTTGCACAAGGTTGACAGCTCTGCCAAATCGTGAAATCGAAATACGGAATTTCAAATTCATGGAAAAAGGGCATTTTAGCACCTTTTATTAAATTGAGCTCCTCAAAAATCACAGGAGAGTGATTGTAAGGAGCTCAATTGAGCTCCTCGAGAAAATAAGGAGTGTGATTTATGGAGCTCCACCAAATTCTAAACGTGAAGGCCTGTATAGTGCATCATAAACCTGTGTTCCCCCTTTTTATGTACCCAATGACAATAGTTGGAGCCCTGCCACGGCCCTTCTTGCCATGACCCGAGACACCAAGTACCTGAAGGACCAAAAAGAGATCTACCTTCCCCCTGGGATGCACATGGACCCTGCCAATGTCACCAGCTTCAACTTCTTACCAGGGTTCAACCTGGAGGGCTACTGCAATCGCGATGCCATGCAGTACGTCTTCCTCTACGGAATCCCCACAGCTGAGAATATCGTCCGGGGGACACTCAGATACAAGGTGAGCAAGTCGGCCGAGCCAGCATTAAAAAATAATCAGTGACTCTGCAGTTTTGCCCCCCAATGTTGCCCCCCAATGCTGCTGAATTCTCTCATCCCCACAGACTTAAGCCTTTTGAGAAAATTCACCACATTTTGTGTTTTTGGCTCAATAACTTCTGATTCAGAGCTTTAGAAAATATACCAGATGCATGAGTAGAAAGGGCAAAAATTTTATGCACACACTATGTCCATTTTTGTTGCATGACCATATTGCGTTTGATGCCAGGAATTTTACAAAGAATAAACTTTAAAATCCTTAAATTGGCAACACATTGAGGGCTTTCAAAATCATTGTTTTTCATCAAATTGGCAATTTTTTCAACTATTCAAAAAAATATCTAACCATGTATAATGTTTTCAAAGACATTACACCTTTTTAGAACCATGTAGCACTAAGGAAAATATTATTGTTGCCAATTTGAAGAACAAAATGGGATCAAGTAGCCCTTAAATAATTCCTGTCATAAAAGGGTTAATGCAGGAAGCACTCGATTCCCGCAGGCATGGGTTAAAGCATAGATAGGAAAGGATATGCATGTAGATAGCATTGATATGTTTATTGATTATCAATTGATGGGATGTAAGATTCTCCAATTCCTGAGTGAAGGTTACTGTCACATTGCCCCTGCTCTTCAGAAAGAGATTCATTGGCTTTAAATATTCAACTGTAACACTCTTTGTGCATGTCGTGGGAGCATTGTGGTATAGCAGTGAAGGCTCTTGACTTTCATACAAGAGATCTTGGGTTCAATCCCCACTCAGTTCTCACAACCTTGGACAAGGTTTTTACCCTCATTCTTCCCTCTCTACCCAGTTGTATTAGATGAATACCTGGGGAGCGTTTCATCAAGCGTTTTGTCAGTGATTTTTACCGACAACTGTTATAAGCTACTGAAATCCTTGCATCTGATTGGCTGAGAGCAAATGTGTCGGTAAAAATCACTGACAAGACACTTGGTGAAATGCTCCCCTGGTTGTGCTAGGGTCATAATAATTGCATTTCCCTCAGAAAGAAGTAGAACAGTATTGATATTGATGAGGCTACCCTGGGGGATGAAATTGATACAGTCAAACCTGCTTTAGCGACCACCTGTCTATAAAGACCACAATTTTTGTTTCCCTTAAAAAGTGTTTCTCATTGAAACGTGTATTAAAGGAACCTGTATATAAAGACCACCTGCTCATAAAGACCGCTTTTCTTGTCTCCCTTGAACGGTCTTTATTAACAAGTTTCATTATATTTTATTACTTTTATAATGCCCCTGCAGTGCAGAAAAGAAGATTCATTTCTTGCAAATAATGTACAATATTATTGCTCTTTGTGCATTCAGGGATACTGTCACATTGCCACTGCACTGAGTATGATTGGCTTATTGGATGAGAACCCACACCTCGCCCTAGAAGAAGATGCTCCAGAGATCACGTGGGTATAAGTCTGTGCTTTGTTAAGCCTCATTCACATGTGCCACGGTAAACCGCCTGCGTTTATCACAGTTTTTTTGTTAATTTTCTTCACATTTGTGTATTGTATAACACACAGACAGATATAGGTGAGTATGTGGAGGACCTTTATTTTTTTACTGTGGCTTATGTATAGCCTTTATACAGGGATGCCAGTTCTTTAAGCTATCATCTGTTTTTAGGCTCTGTCACCCCTCTTTTTTGGGCTCATTTAGGCTTTATTAATTATAAACCTTTATCATATCTCTGTATTTTTTTCAGGCTGATTCGGTAACAGCAACTGGTATCTTTCTTTCTGTATTCTGTATCTCCTTTCACAATACTCTCAGAGAATGTCCTGAAAAAGATTCAGTGTCAAAGACACTAAGGTGACTTGAAGAGTTACATTTCATATATATACTCTGAAGATGATTATTCCCCAGTATATATCTAGAAAAAAGGTGTTTTATTGTTCAAACATTCTTATAGTTTTTATGACTACTTATACTCCAGTATGATCAATGGTGTTTGACTGATCTTCAGACACTGTTCTGAGAACCGCTTAATGGACAAATTAGCCACTTTCATGACTTTGTCAAAGAGTTAAAATGTACCTTGTTTGATATATAAGTTTTTCAGGTATGTTAGTCATTACTTTTATAGCACTGGGTCCCCGGGGGGCATGTATCGTTGAGGCCTGTACATCATCCGCGTACACAAAAACGGATAACAAGGGTACTTTTTCAGCATTAGGCGCGGAACATGGGTTACATGTTTAGGGTATCAAAAACAGCAAAAATCAAGAAAAGGGGTATCAATTTCAGAGACGATAAGAAGATCCACAGAAAGGAAGGGGGATTATAGTTTGGCAATGTGTTCCAAATTAGGTTAAATTTCTTTACGATTCCTTTTGGGCTAAAGAAAGGACTGTGATGATGATGTAATCCTGTGATGATGATGTAAAATACCATGCAAGATATACAATTGCCATTAAGGGTACAAATATAACGGATGTTCGACGGGTTTCCCGGTTTAGGATATCAAAACTACTCCTCCCGCAATCCCTGTTTCGGGTGTTTTTCAGAAAGTGATTTACGCTGAGGATTTACAGGTCTCGATGAGACATGCCCCCCTTGGACTGGGTCTCTTGCAACTTTCCTTTTGAAGTTATGTGAGAACGGGTGAGCATTTCATCAAGTGTCTTGTCATTGATTTTGACTGACAAATTTGCTCTCAGCCAATCACATGCAAGGATTTCAATAGCTTATAACAGTTGTCGGTAAAAATCACTGACAAAACACTTGATAAACTCGCTGATTTCTTTCTGTAGAGAGAGCTGCTGTGTGTGACCATGGGTGCTAGCATGGGCAAGGAGTTCACGGAGGAGGAAGCCAACAACATGGTGTTTGAAGCAGTGGGAAAAGATCAACAGAGACTACAAGCAATCAGAGAGTAAGTTATTTTGACTGTCTTAGAGTCAGAATGGTTCTTTTAATTTTTTTTTTAAATCTGGAAACGTTTTATTGGTCAGAAAACACATAATATACAAAATATGTGTTACATTTGTTTGCAGAAAATAAACAATACTGTTTGACACATTTACATTGTACCATTAACAAAAAAGTGTCATTCCTGTGCACATCCCGGCTGCATCGAAGAGACCACCATTAGACCGACAATAAACAGAAAGAAAGCGAGGAGAGAGAGAGAGATAATATCACCCTTATAACAGCAGTGATTCCATCCGTCCCCGGTCGGTCTGGAGACGACCCGGCAATTCACAATCTGATATTCATTATTATAAACAGAACATAGTACATCAAAACACCACAACATGGAAAATAAACTCACGTATAAAAAAATCATGTAGATTGTTTTTTTTTTTTTTTTGAGCATTATATACAGAAAGATTATCATAAACATTACGAAACGGAGAAAAACCTATTGATATTTTGCCACTTCGTCATATGCTTCTCAATTATTTTTTTTTGCAATTTGTTCCTCAGTGGACTTGTATGACAAAATATTATAATAGTTAAATTGCTTCAGACTAGGAGTAACATCTTGGTATTTACATCGTAAAGTGAAATATGTGCTGAGTAATGTAAGGAAATTAAAAGCTGAAGAGGGTTAACTTCTAGGTTTAGTAATTCCAAACAAAATCATTTTGTATGAAAGAAAACAGGCGGGATTGAAATTCAACACCCTAATATGTAGCGCATTCCAAAAAGCTTCTCTTTTTGGACACGTAAAGAATAAATGATCAATTGTCTCGGGTGACATATTGCAAAACGAGCACTGAGAAGTATTTTCTTCCCTATTCGTACTAACCATTCATTAGTGGGTACCAAATTATTCAAAATTTTAAAGTGCGTGATTAATGATAGCTTTGCTGCAAAAAGAAATTCTTCCATGTACCTGGTATATTTTTATAACAGTCTAGCAATACAAAATACTCAGTGAACTTTAGTCCTTTTTCTTTACAGTCTTTCCACCGTAGTGGACGTCCAAATTCATCTAACATATCCGCAATTCTTATAAATCCCTTTTCTTTTATTTCTGATTTAAAAATGGATTTTCCGTTCAATATTATACATTTATTATTCCAAATACATTGGTTGGCAATATCGTTTTTCCTATTCAAAAGACACCATGTTTCTAAAAGTTCCCTAAGCCAGTTTGACACTTCAGTGTCCAAACATTCCACATCAAAATTACAATGGAAAAGATATTCTCCACCAACTGGTGGCAATAATTCAAAACAAATGTGTTTCCAACCTATAGATGGTGATGTAAATAATCTTGTAACCCATTTAATTTTCTGAGCTTGAAGAATTGATGTAATACAAGTCATCTTTAAACCTCCCTCTTTGTAATGTTTTACCAGCACTCCACATTTTATTCTATCTGGGCCTCCCCATACAAATTTGTATAATACTTTGTTAACCTTATGGATAAATGAATCGGGAATGGAGACTATACTGGCTACATATAACAACTGGGATATAGCAAAAGTTTTAACAATTTGAATTTTTCCATACAATGAAAGATTTCTGGCTTTCCATAAAGTTCAGATGAGATTTGATATTTGATAAAATTCTTTGCAGTTGTGCCATTCTATCTTCAAAAGAATAGGAGATATCGATTCCAAGAATTGTCAAAACATTAACGAATTTGATATTGAAAAAAATTGCTGGGTTTTGTATGTTTTTTTAAATGACATTTGAGAATCACATTCCAAGTGTAATAAAAAATTTCTCGTGTAATTATCTGAAATATAATAATAAACTTATCAATTTTAATTTTAATTATTTCAAACAAAAACATTTCAGATGACTAATATACTCAAGGGAAAGTGGAAGAAAAAAAGCACAGGATAATACATAACAATGGAATAAGGAAAGAATACATTTTTGATTTCCTGAAAAGATTTTTTTTTTCTCATTGTAAACTGTACTGAAGAAAGCATATATCAGGACCTTTTCACTTGAGTAGTCACATGTTTGTAGTAACTTTTTGACTTTTTACGTTGGATGCATTATATTTTTAGGTATTCTGTCTTTCATTCCATCTGTAAATTCCAAGAATTTGGCTTTTAAGTGCTTGCCCAGAGATATTCTGGATAATTCTAATTTGATTTCAATTTCCAGATTATTTGTAGTCATAATCATAAACATGAACTAGAACTTTTATTTTTTTTCTTTTCTTGAACAAAATAAGGTCTAGATTCTTCCTGCATCTTGTAGACTAGATTCTGTTTACACCACTGGAATTCTGTCTCATATTATTTGCATGAAACATACCATTTAGTGTAACATATTACTCATTATTTTGCAGTCAGCTTTATGCTCTACTCATCACATTACACAAACTGCCATGTGCACTACAGTGAAATTCAAAACAAAAATAACTTCCTGTTATACTAGTTGTTATACTTGAGTGTAGATTTTCAGAAATAAGAATACATTCTTGTTATTCAAGAAATTTCTGCACAAGTGTAAAACTATGTACTTAATTTAGCTACATGGACAGTCTGACAATGTTATCTGGCCGTCAGTTGTACAGATCCACTACATGTGACTTGTAAAATTACATATTCTATACATACACTTTTCTTTCATTCATTTCCACATGCGTATATCACTCAAAACTTCAAAACTCATTAAAAATTGTGTGATGTTCCAATTATTCTGGAAAGTTTGTTACAGTACATTGTGACATTCATAGACTCTACTAGAAGTCGTAGAAATGCTTTGTTTTGGCATAACTATTATATATGGCCAAAGCATATATCAGGAATAGTCCTGGTCCCGACTTGTCCAGATAAACAAGGTCGGACTGTACTGTTTATATTTCTTACATTATTAAGTCATACACAAAATACTACAATACAAATTTCATTATAACTATTGTCAATCAAAGTTCTGAAATTACTTGCAGATAAAGAATTCGCACATTATAAGTTTACCAGGTCATTCAAAATCCTTCAGAGGTTATTTTGGTCTGTATACCTCCAAACATGGCTAATATCTTCTAGACATTCCTATTACTTATTTGTGAACAAAGAAAGAATTAAATCTTTCTTGAATTATCCACATCTATGTGACAAAGAATTCCTGAAATAAACAGTACTAAGACACTTCTTAAAACAATGGAAATAAGTATCACCATTTAACTTTTCTGAGCCAAATACTCTCCAGGATTCAGAAAATTAATCATATTGTATAAAATGTACTATCATTATTGTAATATATTTGACTCTTCAAATGTACAGTAGAGTAAAAATGAGAGATTGAGCTTCTGCATGCTTTATCTCCTAAAATTGCCTGGTAGAAAAAAAGTGGAATGTGAAATTCTTGTGATCCTTGGGTCTTTTCCAAAAAAAGCACCAGGGAGTCCTGGGTCGGTATTCAATTCAAAACATGCACTAAGTATTCATTTTACTTTAATAGCATTTGGCTTTGTAGAATAGCTTAACTCTTTTTCAGATCAAATCCAATTGTGGCATCACATATCCATAAATGTGTCGCATTGAATGCACGCTTATATAATTTGCTTATGCGCAGCTGGTGCTGGTACTGCTCTGCGTGCATGAAAGCCACATACCTGCCAATCAAGTAATTGGCTTAAATCTGCTATGGAGCTGTCTTAGACCTAGGGTAAAATACTTAGCCAAAAGATTCAACTGAATACCAAATTTTATCTCGGCCGAAAACTAAGTAAAATACTCACATTTCTCCCTTAAGTATTAAAGTGTATATATGGGTCCTGGAAAAGAAAATCTGCACGTAATAAGGTCAAAATATTTTGTCTAAAATACATTTACTGCAGATAGATAATCTGTATAATGGTTCCTAATAATTGAACTTATCTGTAATCATGTAAGCGTACCATTTAAATGTACGTTTAGGTATGTGAAGCGGCAGAATCTTAATTATACCTGGAAAGCTGAATGAAATTAAGATGTAGCAATTGATGTGAGTGTACTGAGAAAACATCACGACTTGCTTTGATTGCATCAGAATTAATACCCGTTCATAAAAAGCTTACAATAAGCTCAATTTCTGTACCACGGTATAGATTTGTCAACATCTGAATGAGAATATTTGATTTTTTTTTTAGAATGGAGATTGTTCTGTTAAGTATTGTGAGTTGTTTTGCTTTTGCAAGTTCTTCATTTATTATTTACTTTGTCATTTTGAAGGCTTTGATGAGCTGATTGTATTTGATAATTTCTTCTACAAGTCAGACTGGATTCATAGTAGATAATAATACCTACTATGAGCAGTATGACTTCAAGAGGCACAATAATGTAGTGAACATTCAATTCTTTCCAAAAATCAACTTCCATTTTTGGAGATGTTTGGGATACTGTGTCTGGTAAGTAATAATGTGCAGAAGATTGTTCTTCCTTCTTTGGTGTGGTATTGATACTATGTGACATTGTGGTCATTGTAGATGTGGTAGGACATGGTTCTTTGCTATTCTCACCATCTGGATACACATAATCATTACATGCACACAGTCCTTTAGGTTCTGTCAAAGTGGAGGAACAACAAAATGCCAACTGTGTCTGTCTAATCAGCAGGATTTCTGTCAAAGTTGTATAGGTTTCAATAGGGCTGGTCAGTGTAGGCATTCTTTCACCATTTTGATAGCATAGAATTTGACCTGCCAAACTCCCTTTGTCTGCTTCACATTCTAATGAAACCCAATCTTCACCCTTGTTCCCACTCATACTACATGATGCCTTCCCTGGAGGATAGTCTATTTGCAGCCCAACTCTTGTGAGTTCTCCCAGGAGTATCCCATCTTTGTATACAAATGAAATATATGTCCCTGCATCACTTCTTATTAGATTGCTTATTGTAAGATGGAGAGAGCAAGTGTTAAATTTCTTTTTGATTTGGACTGTAATTCTGTCTGCCTGATCTTGAGGTAATGAATGAGCTGCTTTACTTTCTGTCAATTCAAAGAAAGGGGTTTTATATCCATGCTGTAAAGTGACATTGGTACTGTCACATGGGTATGGGAAATCAAAGTTTGCTTCTTGCCCTTTTAGTAATGTTATGGATTGGCACTGATGTGAAATCAGTAATATGATTGAAATGGTGAAATGAAGATTAAACATCTTTGCTTGTGTAACAAAAATAATTATTAAATGAAGAAGCTTGATGGGAGGAATTTTTTAATTTGTAAACAAATTTTTAGGAATTTACTCCCAGTATTAAAGATCGTATGCTCGATCTGTAATGAAAAACACAAGTCAGAAAAAATTGGAACCAGCGTTGAATCCCGCTGGTTCCAATTTTTTCTGACTTGTGTTTCTCATTACAGATCAAGCATACGATCTTTAACACTGGGAGTAAAATGCCTAAAAATTTGTTTACAAATTAAAAATAATTATCTTTGAAAAAAGTAACCGATTAAAATGTTTCCACCAACTGTCTGAATATAGTCAAAACTAGCAGTTTAGAAAGATAAGAAAATTTGAAAGATTATTACAACAATATTTGTATCAGCATACCAAATAGAGAATTTGGTGGTTGTTAATGCTATTGTTTACAAACACTACACATATCTATTAGGAAGTTTGAAGGAATATGAAACTTAAGTTTTACCACAGAGATCCCCTGTATCGAGCAAATAATTAAACTTTTTGTGATTTCAAAATGGCAGCAAGCTGTTGAAATACATGCAGAAGAATCCTCAACTTAGCAAGACTTCAAACTTCAAACAGGTTCATTGAGTCAAAGCAGTCACGAGGCTAGATTGTCATAGAAATATGCAAATGTCACCACAGTTGGACCTTCTTTGATTTGTAATCCACAAGTGATTTTCCATGGTTTGCAATTCTTAGAATATTCCTATAAAGTTATGTCAGTATGTCAATTTGCAGTTTGCAGCATGTGGCTGAGAAGATCCAAGAATAAGCCTTCTGTATCCTTCGCAACAGTTAAATTTGATTCCAATTTTGTTCAAAAAGGAAGACAGTGACAGTTTGTTTTGGCAGTAAATTTGTTCAGAAAAAAGAAACATTCCATTCTTGAGAGATTTCATTCTTATCAGGTGAAACTGTAAAAGAAAGAAGACAGGTGAAAGACTTGGCATGTTATAAGAGTACATTTAAATCAACAGAAAATTCTTAGGCTGAAAAAGTAGTCTTCATTACACAATAAGCAGCACATTATACATTTTAGGACCCAACAGAAAAACATCAACAACAGCTTTGATAAAACATTTGTTTGTTTTCATCTTCATATCTCAGCAGTCAACATGTCTATACATGTCCATTTTGATCCTCAAATTAAGACCATGTTTTCTCTGACTTCAGAATATGCCCAATGCCCACTCTCTTTTTAAATTCTGTGAGTTATCTCATAAATTCTGATTTTGCTAGTAATTATGCACAAATGATACAAAATAGTGAAGGCATATAAGCTTACCTAAAAATTTCTCATGAGCTTTGAAATCCTTTGTGACAATTATTGAAAATACCATGGCATACAGCAACTGATGTGTACCGGAGGGTACTACCTTTATCCAACAGTAGTGTCAGAAAATGGGATTATAAAATGGCTGACAATGTGAGTCCAAAGTCATTGGAAAATGGAACGTGCAAACATAATTTAATAGTTCACCGTTATTTGTGCTACGTTTTATGTGGGTTTTTCCTTTCTACATATCTTATTGGTTATCTGCTGAGATATGAAGATAAAAACAAACAAATATCAAAGCTGTGTTGACATATATATATGTCATTTAAGAACCCTTGATGTGTTATGGAGTACTAAAGTTTTATATTATTAGTGTAAAAGCATTGTCTATAATATGATCAAAGGTCTATATATTCCCGACTCAGCAGCGTTCCGCCGCCGGAACGTGTTATCTTGGTAAAATCTAGACACCTATAATTTCTGGTGATGCTGCCCCCAGTGTTCCGTCTTTTTTAGGGTAACAGGCCATATTTTGGGGGATAGTGTGCGCTCTAGCAGTCACATTTCTCAACGGATTTTGTTCAAATTTTGCATGAAGGTGTCTCTTGGTATAATCTAGAAACCTGTAGATTTTGGTGATGCTGCCCTCATTGTTCCGTCCTTTATAGGGTCAAAGGTCATTTGTCCAATTCAAGCACTCTTCTGCATTTCTTGATGGATTTCATTCAAATTTTGCATGAAGGTGTCTCTTGGTGTAATCTAAAAACTTAATTTTTGGTGATGCTGCCCCCAGTGTCCCGTCTTTTATAGGGTCAAAGGTCATACTTTGGAGGATGCATGGCGTGAGTTCACTCTGGAGGCCACATTTCCTGATGGATTTCTTTCAAATTTTTTATGGAGATATAACTTGGTATAATCTCCACATCTTTACTTTTTGGTGATGCAGCCCTCATTGTTCCATCCTTTATGGGGTCAAAGGTCATGTATTTTTGTGCTCTCTAACTTCCACATTTCTTGACGGATTTCTTTCAAATTTTATATGGAGGTGTGTCTTAGTGAAGTCTAAACATCTTTAGTGTTTGTTGATGCTGCCCCCAGTATTCCGCTTTTTATAGGTCAAATGTCATATTTTATTTGCATGCATTCAAGAGGACACATTTGTTGACTGATTTCTTTCAGATTTTGTATGGAGGTCCATCATAGATTACTCTAGACCTCTACAGTTTTTGGTGATGCTGCCCCCAGTGTTCCGTCTTTCATAGGGTCAAAGGTCATATTTTAGTGGATATCTTGTGTGCGCTCTGAGGTCACATTTCTTGACAGATTTCTTTCAAATTTTCTATAGAGATGCATTATACTCTAATCTACACACATTGTTTTGGTGATGCTGCTCCTAGTGTTGACAATAGTCCGGGCCACTGGCGGCAATCTCTACGCCATCCTTTTGTTTGAGGGAGGGGAGGGGAGGGGGGAGGTTCTTTGTCCCTCCTTCGAATCGCTGCCAGTGCCGGGGATACATTCACATTGCACGGCAATGGACATTTCTAGTTTTGTTTGAGTCTCACAATACAAGAGAAATTATTTAACAACCTCTATAGCATCCAGATTCTGAAAAAATAAACATAGTTTGGACGTAATCACCTTGTAAAAAGATACTTAAAACTGAAATTGTTTTGAATTCTGAAAAACCAGATTATTAGAAGGAGGTGTTGAGTCAATTTTTATTGATAGCTACAAGGGGTAGATTAGATATATTGATCTAGATGAAAACTTAAATTTGACAATCCCTAAAACACTGAAATTAGTTATACATGGATCAAAAATATTTTGAAATGTTTGCAGTTGAAATGAAACTACTCAAGTATTTAAGACTTAATACATTAAAGAACAAGTCTAAGGTTTTAGCCCTCTGTACTATCATGACTACAAACTACTCCAACACAGACCTCGTGGTCTATCTGTAATCATTATTATGAGGCTAGGAAAATGACCACTTATTTTATTACTCCCTGGAAGCCTATAACCAACAAGCTTTGCTTTTACTTTTAGGCTCCTTCATATCCTCATTTCCAATTTTGTTAGTCATTCTTTACAAGTTACGACAAGTAATCCAAAGTGATATATTTTTTTTATGTACTTATGTTTATTACATAAATACTGTATTATTTTTATTATTATCACTTCTTGTAAACAAACCGACAATATGTATTAACAATGAAATGTGAATATGAAATAAAGTGAAATTGAACTTCAACTTGATGCCACCGTGCAATGAGGCAGTGTGTCAAGCAAGAAAAATATAAGAAAGGGTGAAAAAAAATGGTATTCTAAAAATATTTTGTCTTTCAGTTTAGAGATAGGACTTATTGTCATAGAAAACTCAAAGTGCACAATTTCATTGTTTGCATGGATATCTTTAAGATCTATCCGTGTATACATATACATACATGCATGTACAGTCATTAACCATCTACCCTCCATAACCTAGATTTATTGCAACAATTAAAGACATCTCTGTATATCATAAAAGATAAAATACCCTTCAGTATACCACCGCAGGGCTCTGGTTCATAAAACTTCTTATCAACAAGTTACAATAATTTTTATAAGCTACTGAAATCCTTAAATCTGATTGGCTGAGAGTAAATTTGTCATAGAAATGAGGCAGTTGTTATTGATAACAAGTTTCATGAAACGGGTCCTGTGGCCTGTAACATAAAGAGATAAATATTGATATCAATCGTAAGTCTATGGCAAACCATGTACTGAAGAGTTACAATTGATTGTAAGATTGATTGTATCTCTTTATATGTTACAGGCCCCTGGTCCCTCAAAGAGGCGGTTGCAGGCAGATTAAAGCACGCTTGCTATCAACTGGTTATTTCTTTTGCTCATGAACTTTCAGTTTGACTGTCACCTGTTATCAGCTGTATAGAACAATGCATTGCTATTTTTAATATTCATTCATAGTTACATTCTTTTAATCTTGAACTTTCAATGTGATTTACGAGTATTATTTAAGTGTGAATAGAACAACATAGTTGCAAATATTCTCTTTCTGTGTAAGATTATTTTAAATCTATCACCTTTTATCAGCTGTATATAAAGGCAATGCATAAGCTTAGCTCAGGCCTCAAGCTTGAATACACCACTGATACAATATCTTTCCAGTCATGATACTGGCATTAATTCTAGTGATCATTGGAATATAAGTTTAAAGCTGCGAGGTGTTAAGAAAGGATAATAGGCTGAAATAGTTTTTCATGTCTCTTCTATCCTATAACGTAACTGGAAATTTTAATTTTTCACAAAAATGAGATATTGTTCTTCTTCTTGATTGGAGTAAGATTTTATCAAGATGTTTAATTTCTCTTTGATGTACAGGAAACAAATCTTACAACTTCTGAAAAGTCACATTAGAAGATGATGTCATGCCATTCTTCATTCAGAATCTTTCAGAAGTTTTATATCTTTTTTTGAGTGAAAAAAAAACAACTGTCACTATAAACTTGTTGATAGTTGAGATGGAGAAGGGCATGGAAGTCAAGCCCTTACATTCCCAAGCAGAACTCAGAAACATTTGTGATAAAACTGTCATAAATTGTTAACTCCAAAAGTTGATATTAGGGCATCAAATAATTGCAAATGTGGACCTCTCAAGAAATTTGTGAAAGTTTTTTTTTTTGTGTGTGTGTTTTAGGGTGTTATAAACTCGTTAGTAGTTCAGATGGAGAAGGGCATGGAAGGTTTTTTTTTTTTTTTCCCTTTCCTTGTCCGGTTTCACAGCGTGATTAGAACCAAAACTTGAGAAGGATGTATTCATCCTTCTGTTACTAATAATAATAATATTCTGCTTTTATATAGCGCCTAATACGTCGACGATGTCTCTAAGCGCTTTACAGATATATTACTCAGACATCTCCTTCAATTCATTTCTTGTCATTACTTGAAAGGAAAAAAAAAAAAGTTCTAAAACTCTTCATTATCCTAAAAGAGTGTAATTTGTTGAAAACCTGCAGTGGTAACGAAAAATAACAATTTTTTTGTATATTATTTTAGGGAAAAATATCAAATTGTAAATCACTATACATCATTGGTTAATGATGGGTAACATCATGGGCTGCTGTAACACACAGTCCAAAGTTGGCTGCATGTGGGAATGATTCAGAAAGACATCTGCAGCACAAACGCCTTTGACAAGTTGCAATGTAAGTTTGATATGGTAACTGAAATAGTTTTCCGAATACCACTTCATTCTTCTGTTACTAATCCATATGCCTTTCTACCCATTTGTAGCTGAAGGAGAGCGTGACCTAGTGATCATGCGTAATGTGATCGGTGTGGATTGGCCAGATGGCACTGAGACCCAGGAAGAGATAGGATTGACCGTCTATGGAGAACCTTACGGTCTCTCAGCCATGGCTATGACTGTAGGATACCCAGTAGCTATTGCAGCTAATATGGTACTGGAAGGTATGTAAGACTAGCATTCTTGCTATCATTTTTTTTTTCACAACTGTTTGTAAATTAAGTGTTGGGTTACAGCACCTCTGGGGAATGGTGTCAGAGGACGAGAGCATCTTTGCGGTTTGAAATATTAATTTACATATTTGTTACACATATATATCAGAAAAACCCACCAGCTCCAAAATACCAATAGAACATAAACAAGGCATTAGCGATAATGTGTCTCGCCCACATGCGATAACTAGAAATATCGTGATCTCTGTTGCCATGCAACAGGTCCCCCAAGTGCATAAATCTGCATAAGTTATGCTTGCATATATCTACATTACTAATGTTTGGAAAGTGACGTTTACAAAGTTATGTCATAAGAGAGTCTTGCGGGTAAACTATGTTTGACCTGAAATGACCTTTGACCTTATGTGACCTCCAATGGCACCATAACATGCAGGTCCCCTTAGTGCATCTACAACCCAAGTTTGGTTGAAAAGTGAGTGACGGTTGCAAAGTTATCTGTCATAAGAGTCTTGCAGGTAAACTTTAACGTATGACCTCAAATGACCTTTGACCCTATCATGTGACCTCCAACGGCACCATAACATGCAGGTCCCCTCAGTGCATCTACAACCCAAGTTTGGTTGAAAAGTGAGTGACGGTTGCAAAGTTATCTGTCATAACGTTTGTGACGGACGACGGACGGACGCCATTTGGATCCCTTAGTCTCGCCTTCACCTCCGGTGGGCGAGACAATAATGCAAACCCAGGAACAAGTAAATGGTAAATGGTGAAAAAGGATGAGTAGTGTTTAAACAAGCTAATTCTGTTTGGGATATATGGGGTTTTTGATAACTGTGCTATCATAACCCCAATTTTGGCATTATAATTTTGTGACGAATATGTTATTTTGATCATGAAACAAACTTTCATTGATTTTTATACCCCCGCCAAACGAAGTTTGAAGGGGGTATATAGGAATCAGTCGAAGGTTGGGCGGGCGGTCGGTCGGTCAGTTGCAAATCTTGCGGATCGAACTACTTCCTCAGTTTTTGACCAAAAGTCATGAAATTTGGTACACACATTGGTCTTGGTGGGAAAATGTGCGAGACATATTTTTTTGATGAGTGGGAATCTGCGTTGCCATGATAACGGCATATTTATGGCAGAAAATCAAGGAAACACCTTGCGGATCGAACTACTTCCTCAGCTTTTGACCGAAAGTCATGAAATTTGGTACACACATTGGTCTTAATGGGAAAATGTGCAAGACATATTTTTCGGATGAGTCGGAATCTGCGTTGCTATGGTAACGGCATATTTATGGCAGAAAATCAAGGAAACACCTTGCGGATCGAACTACTTCCTCAGTTTTCGACCAAAAGTAAAAAAAGGCTGTTGTCACGGGGCGGGGGTATTAATCATGATCTTCAGTGATATTTCTAGTTTCATTTGGACCATGTATATTTTGGATACCAGATTTGTAAAAATTGGGCTTTTGTCAGAAGGTGATGTGAAATTTTATAGATGTAAGTCAACTCATATATTTGAATGAAATTAAGAATCTTTCAATATTAATAAATAAATGAAGATAAGTACCTGGGTATATAATATGCTGAAATAAAGATGATATTAATGCTCAAATAGTTATTCATAAACCTTTTCGTTAATTCCTTTCCCACATCAGGTGAGATTCAGCAGAGGGGTGTGGTCCTTCCCCTGTCCAAGGACATCTACAAGCCCATCCTCAACCGTCTCAAGGCAGAAGGTATCCGTGCATCCACACGCTCCATCAAGGTCTAAATACCACACCACCACCACCACCCCACCCCTCCCTTTTCCCCTTGAATCCATGCTGCAGCCTTATGATTGTACCGAGGGTAAAGTGGCTGTTCAACTTGTGGAGACCTTTAAACATTGTTTATGCAATTTCTGTGGATCCCAATGTTGAATTATCTCTTGCTTAGTGTCTAAAGAGCCCAACTTATACACGATTCCAGACAGCTGAAATGAATGCAACTAGTAGGGAGTCTTCTTGTTGCGGTAGTTACTGAGGAACAGGCTTCATCAGTGGCCCACTCTTAGCAGCTGAGGACCAAACATGAAGTTTTTGAAGTGTTTCAGTAGACATCCATGCTAAAGGTCCCGAAAGATAGACAGACAGCTGATGTTGCATGTATTGCTATTCTGGTGTGTGGGAGGTTTTAAACCTCATCTTTTTGCCTTTCAGGGTTCTTTAGAAAAAATTATGTGTGCATGCTGTGAGTGTTAATTTGGCTGTATTTGCAAATTATGTAGATGCATTTGAGAATAATGGTAATGGTTTTGTTTTAGATTTTTAAAGATGCTTTTTATGTGGCTTCCAGTAATGCATGCAAACTGATAGTGTTTTGAATAAAGTCAAGCCTAGGTTAAGGAAAGATATCTTCTCAAAACTGATTAAGAGAAAAAATTAGAGCTACTGGGTATGTGCTGTTTTATTATTTTTCATTAATGCTTATTGAGGAGGCCTCTCATATTGAACTTTTAAAATTGATTTATGGGACAAATCCAAAGGATCTGTCACATTTGTCAGAAAATTATCTAATTAATTTCTCTATTGCCATTCAATCTCTTCTTTAAGAACTACTGTAAAACCATAAATTTTTGTGTGCATGAAACTTTCACGATTTTTGCGAGTGGTCGAGATTCACGAAAGTTTCATGCCGCGAAATAATCAAATCACAATTGAAACAACATGAAATTATTGCAATTGGCCAAAGTTTCTTGCTGCAAAATTGTCTGTCATTAACAATTTGCGAACGTTTTATGTCGCGAAAATCTCCGGTTTTACAGTATATCATGCTCTATGCAGAATTTAATTTGCTTGCATTTTGAAAGTTTTTTTTAAATGTTATATAAATATAATTTTACATACTTTGTATTAGAGCCATATATGTATATGTCCTTATCCTCTTCAATCACTGTTTCAAGGCGAACATGCTAGGTTTTATTTTTACATTGTACACAAATGTGTATCAATTTTGAAACATAAATTGTGCCAGTGACTCGATTTTGCTGAATAGGTTACTTTACCTGGTGTATACAAGTTTATGGATGTCTCTATGAATGATGATATCACTATAAATGGAATCCACCTCGTATACAAAATTTTGTTGCTTTTTGGAAAATCCTTGAGCAGGTTTTGGGGTCAAGAGGAAGTTTTTATCAAAGAAATACCCCTATTAATTGAATTTGAGTGCATTGGTTAACTGGTCTATTGCTTTTGTTGAACTGTGTGTTCTTACAAGGGGTTTTTTAAAAGGTTTTTTTTTGTTGGTGATATTGAGTTTTATTGATTCGTGTTCACTGACCACAGTTTGTGAGATATTTAAGTATGTTATGAAACGTTTTGTGACATCCAACAGTGTAGGATAGCAAAATGTTTGTCTTGTCTATTTGTCTTGAGCCACCTTTCTTAGCATTGCATGGCAAAAGAGCCAACTCAATATGAAAAGTGAACATTCAAATCAGGCTTATTAGAATGGCTGAAAAAATCTATGTGAACTAAACACAGCTTACTGTATTCCCAACATATGGGGCGAATACTAGTTGAAATTTTCAAGCAACAGCAACTCATAGAAATATGTGGCTTAGAAAAAAACCCATGTCATTGAATGGGTTACATTATTGTATTAATGTACTCATTGCTTTACTATTTATTTTGTTATTAATGCACAACTTTTTATGTTTATGCAGGTTGTATTCAAACAGTGTAATGTGTCTGTGTACTGAATATGGCTGAAATCTTAAAAGATTTGTTATTTTCTCTATCTGCTATTTATTACAGGCTGCAGTGTTTTCATTATTTATCAGTTTAGTTATCACCTTTGGTTTGTATTCACTTATTCCGCACTGTTCAAGAGGCTTTTCAAACTTGTGATATTAACATATTTTAAAATTTATTTATATGTGTATATGATCATATTCACCGACTTTGCAAGCCAAGCAAGAATTGCATTTTAAATACCCCCATCTTCCCATGTTTGTATAACAACCTTCATATTCAGCGTTGACCCTTTCAGAACAGGAATTATTTAATGGCTAAATTGATCATATTTTTTTCTTCAAATTGGCAACAATATTTTTCTTTTAGTGCTTCGTGGTTCAATTAAGATGTAATGTCCTTGAAAACATTATACATGGTTAGGAATTTTGTCAAAGTTGAAAATTTGCCAATTTGGATTAAAAAAGCAATGATTTTGAACCTCTCAATGTGTTGCCAATTTAAGGATTTTAAAGCCTATTCTCGTTTTTAAAATTCCTGGCATCAAACGCATTATGGTCATGCAACAAAAATGGACATAATGTGTGCAGAAATCTTTGCTCTTTCTACTCATGCATCTGGTATGTTTTTTAGAGCTCTGAATCAAAATTTATTCAGTCAAACCACAAAATGTGGTCAATTGTCTCGAAAGGGTTAATGCTTTCACGTCCCAAAAGATATCTTTTAGTATGGCTGTGTTTATATTTTGCTGAAATTCATATTTATGGCAGTGTTGGCAAGGTTGGTTGCCTTTTATATGACTCAGCTTCAGTGAAGCCGTATATTTGTTGAAGAGGAATACATGCACACAACTAATCTTGTGATGTTGATACTTATTGTGTTCTTTTGTGTTCTTTGTTTTCCTTTTCTGTAAATTTTGAATTTTTGAATGTTTTGAATGTATTTTAGACATGTTAGTCATGGTTTCTTTACAATATGTAGAGTAAGTAATTCCTGAAATATGGAAGTGTTGGTTGTGTGGTCACATGGATAGGGATGGGGATTTATGGAGAGTTGAAGGTTCAAGCCTTGGCAAGGGACTTGTTCTTCATTATGCAAGTTTAAATGAAAGGGAAAAATAGAAACTTGTGTGTAATGATATGTTGTATCAACATTGGAATCAGACCTACTTTCCTTCATTATGCAACTTTAAATGAAGAAAAAAGTAAAATAAAGGAGACACCTAAATTGTAAATCATCTAAAAATTGGAATTGGACAAATTCACTCAGTGATATGATTATCAAAGAAGCAATGGATATTTGTGTCTCTGACATCTGTCAGCGTATGCAGACATTTTAAATGAATTAAATGAATTCATGGTGAACAACTAAATGATTTAGTTGTTCACCATGAATTCATCTGCACAGTTCAGAGAAAGCGGAATAGATGGAGTTCAAAACTTTGAAATGATAATTTAGTATGTTTATAAGCAAAGGGACTTGATTACCTCAAAACAAGTGTTTAATGAATCATGTTTGCTGCTCGAAATAGTGTTGTTACCTCCATTGACAAAGTATTGCTATAAATATTGCTTATAGCACATCACTATTATGGGCAGTTATGGGCGCCAAATGATTTTGTTTTCATGACCAAGTACATGCATGTATATATTAATTATTTTTATTTTGTTGTTGTTGCATTATTTTTGCCTTCTTAAATTCTTAGTGTACTGTAATACATATTTTATCATTCTAAAGTTTACAATATGTATTTTAACTCTGGTATATCAAAATCATGATTCTATGAATTTCATCATACTATCAATTTGCTCAGTACTATGATTTTAAAAGCACAAATCATATTCAGAATAATGGATATTATCTCTTCTGTGTCCCTGTTTATTATTTTTAAAGCTATAAAATAAGCATCTGATGCGTTCTACTGCACCGGTAAATCTTAAATTCATAAGAATTTATCAATAGACCTGTTTACTGAGTTATTCGAATTTTATGCATATTTTTGAAACAAAGGTTGTTCTTGACAACCTGAAAGATGGCCAGAGGCTTGACAGACATAGCAACAAGTAATGTATGCAAACTGGAATCCAAGTATTGTAGTTCATTCATTAATAACAGGTTAATGGAATACCTCGTTACTAGGTCCCCAGGAAAGAAACATCCATAAATTTGAATAACTTAGTAAACAGGTCTATTGCCTTCGAAACCTATCTATCCAATTGTAGATGAACTTGTGCTGACTTCTTTGTAACAGTAACTTATAAAAAATGATACGATAAGGAAGATAGATCAGTAAGTGCCCTATAAAGATTTTGTTTTTCTAAGATAGTTAATAAGGAGCACAAATGAAGTGGGAAGCACAAATACAGCTACTTCGGGCATGGCTAGTATTCATTGATTATATTTGTGAGTGTGTGAATCATACTGAACTATAGATCCTACTCAGTGAAATGTTTTGTTTCCGATTCCCAGTGATAGAATTGAACAAAATGCTTTAGATGTAATCGTATCAGAGAAAGTACATTTTGTAACAGAAATAGAGGGGGGAAAAACGTTTTTGTCATCAAAAAAGAATGGAAGAATAAAGGTGCCCTCAATGTGGATAGAAGGTTAGAAAATATTATGTGGTTATATGCATGTTCTTTCTGTCATTGTAAAACTTTCGGCAGATTGATATTTTAGAAGTAGATGAACTTTGAGCATGTTGCATGCAACATTATTTGGGAAATTGATATATATTTTAGTACATTTTTTCCTCTGTAGGAATAAAGAGGTTAAAGAATAATTATGAAGTGAGGAAAGGGATATTTGAAGATAGGATATCACAATGGAATATGCATGACATTGCAAGAACTTGTGATCAGCTGAACGAGGTTGTGGAGTCTGTTTTGTATGAAATAAAATATATATTAAACATAAATGACATTTTGGGTTTTATACAGCTGTTTTTTTGTCGTCTTGAGATGAACAGTATTGGTGAGACCATAATTTTCATTTTATTGAAGAAAATTGTCTGGAAATTGATTAGGCAAGTCCAAGGTGATTGTACATTTTATTGTGTCATACGTATTCAAACATAAGGGAGGATGAACATAAATTAATATCAAAAGTAACATTTTACTACATTTGATTTGACTACATTTGGTCTGACCCAAGGTGAAGTAAGAATATTAACATGTACAATCATTAGGTATACAGAAATCTTTGGTGTGTAATCTCCAATGTATGAAATATATGAATGAAGGCAACACACAGTGGCGTAGCTACAAGGGGGCACACGGAGGAGGGGGTACATGTCCCCCACTCGAATGACAATGAAAAAAAAGAGAAAGAAAATAAGGAAAGGGACGAAAAAACCACAATATGACCCCTCCCACACCTTTCCCTAATCAATAGCCTTGCCCCCTCCCAACCCCTCCCACACCTTTTCCCTAATCAATAGCCTTGCCCCCCTCCCCCATGATGCCAGCGCACCTTCGAAGGCTAGACTTGCACTGCGCATCAACTGCTCAACCTTCATATACTCTATAAAGTTGCTTCAAATGACAAAAAATAATATGCAGGATCAGTGACAGATCAGTTCGTTAAAAAATATAGAATTTATGGAAATTTAGCAAGTCAGATCAAATCCGAAATGGCAATTTGAGTCGGCAACTATGAAGTCATGTACAGAGGTTTCATAAATTTCCTTTATTTTTTCCAAAGATATTCTCAGTAGCATTTTTTCTTCTAACCAAGATGATATATGTTAGTTAACCACTTCTACATGCCCTCTGTAATGTCATAAATCTGTTCTTCCATCAAAAATCAAGATAAGAGATGTTTTGACAATTTTGTGTTCAAAATAGATGATGGGTACTAGCCAAAATATAATATCACAATAGCAGGTTCGAGTCACTAATAGTGGGTAAGGGTTTTTGCCCATCCAATCAACAAAGGATAAGGTTTAAATTACATCTATACAAGCTGTGTTAACTCTGAAGGAAATTGGGCAAAACAATAAATGGAATAGGGTATAAAGAAGAAAATAATAATAGAAAAATGTAAAAAAAGAACCCCCCCCCCAAAAAAAAAATGATAATGTATATATAAGATTATGTAAACCGTAGTTTCCTTTGCACATAGAAATTTTATTATACATATTGACAATCGCAATCTAAAATAGTTTTTATATACTACACAATGGTTAAGGTAAAATCAGAATCTTGTCCTGCTTACATGCAATAGGCCTGTATGGATGGAATCCACTTTGCATAAATTAATTGTTGCTATGTCAGGCAAGCCTCTGGCAAGCTTTTGAGTTGTTAAGAGCAACTTTTTTTTAAGAAGTATGCATAAAATTAGTAAACAGGTCTATTGCAGTAAATTGCCTTTAAAACAAACTGCAACAGCACAGGCCCGTAGCCAAAGGGGGGTCGGAGGGGTCGGACGACCTCCCCCCCCCCCCTTCTTGGGCTGAGGTCCGCTTTTTCATGAAAAAAAAACACACACACACCTTTAATCTTTGTTACCAGAATTACCCACACGCTGTCAGTTGTACAGCATCAAAGCTGGTGTAGTGAGTTGCAGTGTTGCCAACATTTTGGAAAAAGTAATAAATAGATTTTAAAAAGAGGTGGCCATAGCTCCGGAGCAGCGGAGCAGCAGCGCGCGGAGAGCAGAGCGAGAGGGGGGGGTGATCCCCTCTCGCCAAATTTTGAAATTTTGATGCTATTTAATAGGGCCATTTTTGAAGAAAAAATTGCCTACACAATAACACCTCTTGGAAATACGTAGAAGTAACCCATTATTGATTAATGAGTACGTAGAACGTACTTGACCCTCAAAATACGTATTCTACGTATAAATACGTAGTCAAATATTTTGTTTCTGCGACTTCAAAAATGTGTGTTCAAAATCAGCATTCACAACCCCTAAATTTCCCATCGGGAGTCCTTAAATTGCAGCAGAAAGCATCTAGATTTTAAAATTTTCCGGAGGGAGCATGCCCCCGGACCCCCCTAGCAAGGGTCCGTATTGATTATGACAAAAAGGTCCACTTTTGCAAAAAACGACCCACTCCTTGAGAAACCCTGGCTACGGGCCTGCAGCAGAATAAAAACCATGTATATGAATTGCAAGTTGGGGTAGAAAAAAAATGGCTATGCTCAACAAAGGTCCCTACGCATACCAGGGCCCAAGTTGCATAAAACTTTTATGTCATGATTTATGTCATGATTCATGACATAAATCCCTGAATCACCACATAAACATAAATGTCAATGACATAGCTTATGCGGAGATTTATGTCATGATTCACTGGTGCATTATGAGATACAAATTGGTGCTTTGCACTACTTTTATGAAATTTTATTTTTGCTATCGGTACGATGTTTTTGTTTTTGTTAATTATTTTCAAGGCAGTTTACACCATCATAACTGAACACATAATATAATTAATCACCGATTTTTTTTTTTAAAGCTCTTATCTTGTAATTATACAGACTACTGGGATTCAGAATGTTTACTTAATGATCAATTAAGAAAGAATTAAGATTAAAGTGTCTCTCACTGTTTTGAATGACAGTCAGTTTCTATGACTAAAAAATGTTTCACTCTCTGTTTTGGTAGGTTTTTTTTGGTAACACAATAGCAACAGTTTAGCATTATCTCCCTAGTACAATACAATGTGTACTGTCACGATGCAAGCATGCAATAGATGCAATGAACTGAGCAACAAATACGTGCAGTGAGATACACGCACCTACGAACAAATTCATTTTGACAACATAGTTTTGTCAAAATATCCCTATTTGAGAATCCACAAGCGTGATGTAGTTTATACAGTTTATAAAACAAATATTGACCGCTTATTTTGGGGGTCACGGGTAAACTATAGCTCCTCAATGATCTTGAGACGGCACAGTTTCTACTTTCAGGAATAGGGGAATATTCTGCGTAAGTGGGTTTAAAATACAGGTACATTTACTTGGGAGAATGAGGCTTCAGGGTAACGGATTATAAACATCTACAGGATGACCGCATGCTTTGTATTTCAGAAAGCTTTCTTCAGAGTGCTCTACTCAGTTGTTTCAGTACACAACACAACAGCTTCAAATCCAGGAAGGCATCCTCTTTCACAAACATTCAATATCTCTTGTGACTTGATGGAAAGTTCAAAGTTCAATTCATTGTTGCCAATGTGATGTAGATCTTACGATGCATGTCACGAACCCTCTGGGCTGTACTTGCAGACGTCTTCATAAGCTTGACCTTCAATGAGTTTACCCTAAGAACAATTAGAAAATTAGAGAAGACAGAAAAAATAATACATTAATTGCACAGAGATGCCAACCCCAAAGGATGGTTGTCTGTAACATGTAGCATATTTTGCTTGGCCATCTAATAAAGTACCTCCAATTAATTTCATGAATTCCTACAGGCATGATGGATCAGTCATTCTTTAAATGATAATAATAACAATACTCCATTTTTTTCAAGAGCATGTCACTAATGAAATAATGTTTCTATGCACTTTAACAATGTTGCATTTCAAATAATACATCCTACCAAGTTACCAATTACTAAACCTGAGTCTAGAGAGCCAAGGGAGAATAAAGTGCCTTATCAAAGGACAGGGATTCAGACCCTTAACCCCTTGTAAATCAAGTACATAAACTACAAGCTAAACATTATATCATGCTCTTCCTACTTTTTTTCAAATTGGAAACACTACTTCATCTCATTGACTGTTCCATTCTACCAACATTCATGTATCACTAATTCAAATGTATGAATAAATATTACCCACTACATGAAAATGCAAATTCTAAAACTTTTTTGTATCAATAAATGCTTTTGTGTGTAGGGGAAAAGGAGCTATATAGTTTGTAGTGCCCATTTGAAGAATTTAAGTCTTTTTTTACCAATAAACTTAGTTTAAACAATCGACATTCCTTTCACGTATATTGGCCTGATGCATGTTGATGCACGCTCATTCCACAAAGTATGAGAGTGTGTTAACTCACCGAGTCGGATTTGACTGTGACACTAAAGTTCTTTTCATCAAGGGCGTGAAGCGTTCCAGTCACCCCTCTGTAATCACCATTCACTATACAGATGGGTTTACCTGCACAGCAAGGAAAGCAGGGCAGGTATTTAATTTCATTACTTAGGAACATAAATCCAGCATATCAAATACTCATGAAAGATATATCTATTTCAAACACAAATTGAGGTAATGGAATATATACTATTTAATCTGTTGAGGGTATATGATAATAATGATACTAAGCAATATCCATGTAATACAAAGGTCAATCTGACCTGAAAGACAACGTTACAATCAGATTTCAGTCTAGAAGTTGAGAAAATATGAAATAAGAAAAAAAATTGGCAAATTTGAAAATAACAGATTTGTTTTATCACTAGGCATAATGCGCAAATCATCCATGGTAGAGTTTAATTGATGTGTAAGAGCAAAAGTTTGTTTCTTTAATATACAAAAAAACCTGCACGATTATTACACTAGTATACATGTATTACAGAACTTTAAATATACACTGTGTAATTGTGTCATTAAATTGACAATTAAATTGAACTAAAAAACGAAAACACAATAAATAACAAGAACAAAGAAAAAATTCATTTAAGCCTCACATACAAAGACGTATCTAATCTCTGAATAGAGAGATGTAGTTGAAGAAGGACAAGAGAATCTGAAAATTTACCAATGCCTGGAATGACAGTTTCTAGATGAACTTGATCAACTTTGACCTTTGCCCCTGTATCTATAAGCTTGATGACACCTGTGTAGCGGTCTATTACTTCCTGAGGGATAGAAAAGAAGTTTGAAATATTAGTATTACATTTATATCCACTTCATTATCATCATTATCATCCTCCTTCTCTTCATCATTATCATCATTACAATCATCATTATCATCATTACAATCATCATCATCATTGTCAACACCATCACCACCATCATCACCCATATCACCATCATCTTCCGCCTCTCCTCCTAATCATCATCATCATTACAATCATCATCATCATCATCATCATTACAATCATCATCAACACCATTATCACCAACATCACCATCATATTCCTCCTCTCCTCCTAATCATCATCATTACAATCATCATCATCATCATCATTACAATCATCATCAACACCATTATCACCATCATCACCATCATCTTCCTCCTCTCCTCCTAATCATCATCATCATCATCATCACCACCATCTTCCTCCTCTTCTCCTAATCAACATCATCATTACAATCATCATCATCATCATTGTCAACACCATCATCGCCATCATCACCACCATCTTCCTCCTCACCTCCTAATCATCATCATCATCATCATCATCAACACCATTATCATCATCATCACCAACATCACCATCATCTTGCTCCTAGTGCTGTAGCTCGGACCGTTTTCCGGTCTTTGGTCCGGCGGACAAAGCATTCCGAGCCGGACTGCTTCCGATCCGGGCTGAGGCAAGAGTTGGGTCAGCTCGGTAACAGAGACCGGTTGTAAAAAGGTCATTAATCGTCGCCGTTTATCATCATGCCACGAGCGCATACGCGTACGTGTCTTGCTTAAATCCACAGCTATTTTGACCAAGCAAGGAGTTATCACAGGTCTGTGATAAGGGTCCATGCTTGCATTATCCACACACTGCATACACAAACGTACGTACGCAAGATTGCTGTTCTGCGCTGTGCACACAGCTCACTGTAACAAGCTCAAGTTGTGAAACCTAGTGACCAATCAGGAGTGAGATGTTGAAATTAACATAAATGAAAGTTCGGCAAACTTTGGTGACCGGTGACCCAAGTGCCTGGCAGCTAGCTTGGTCCACTTGCATTGCCGATGATTTTGCGTGCGCGCGCACGCACCCAGTCGAGATATGATCGGAGCAGGGGGATATTGGGAAAGGGTGAAAAGGGCGCGTTCAGTTGATAAAGTTTGTTGACCTGTAAAAACTGTCAACAATGCCCAGAGAGAAAGGCAACGTGTTTGTATTATGTTGATGATACAAAAGGTGTGTTTTGTTAGAAACTCGCAGCGCAATCGAAGGTGCTTCATTTATTGCGATATCGATCATGCCAGCATGATAAATGTATAATCTCATTAAGTATTTCCCTTTCTTTGACTGTAAGGATCGGAAGAATTATTTTTGAAGATTCATGGTGTGCCATATACTATAGTGAATTTGATAATTTTGATTTATTTATGATTACTGTAAGCGACGGTCGCCAGATAAGATACAGCGTCGACCGTTAGATGAAAAAAAAAGAATACGATTGCCAGATTGAACGAAGGACTGTCGACGATTATTGAGTTTTGAGCCCCAAATGCGCATTATTTCTTCCGATATTAAGACGCAAAAAATAGCTTACTTTTTTTTAAATGAAATGTATGGATCGCAATAATTATGCGGAGGTGAAACGGTGAAAGAAATTGAAGCTCATCATATGAAATAAAGTAATAATCGTCAGATGAAATTAAATTGCACTCACTAAATGATACAGATTTACGATCGCCCAAAGAAATAATATTTATATTACTAGAGTATTAGACAGATGAATAAATGACGGCCGATGTATATTTTTGTTGCCTTTAAATAAATTCACTGATGAGAATGATCAATACATGGAAAATGCACGATATATATTTTTTTGTTGCCCTTAAATAAATTCACTGATGAGAATGATCAATACATGGAAAATGCACGATATGATTGATAGTATTGATAATCATTTTTGCGCACCGAATGCGCTTTATATTTCTACCGATATTATAACGGCAATGATTTTTAAGGAACTGTATGGATCGCAAGAATTATTGCGGAAGTTTAATGTATGTATTTTGTCGCCCTTAAATAACTTCTCTGATGAGAATCAGTGAAGTTATTTATCCATGTATATAACTTTTTTTCATGTGTATATTTTATTTATGGTGACAACCCGTCTATAAAACAATGTCAGCGAAGGACGCCAGAATAGAGTGGCAACCGCGAGGTGAAAGAGGAAATCACCAGATAAAATAAAGAAAAAAAAAAACCACCAGGATTTATTTCTTTAGCATTCACCATGGTCACGATATTCATTTCTTTTTGCCAAGATATTTTTCGTCGTATATGATATATGTGACTGATTACTTGTGGATTTTCTGAAGGTTCAATTTGGAAAAAAAGGTGGTTCATAGTCTGGAATATGAAATAGGAGCGGTACAATTAGGATTGAGACAGGAGGAAAAAGAGAGCATTAAGAGAAGAGGACAAACACCGTGTGAGCGGAATAGAAACGAGGAGAAAAAAGAAAAAAATGGAATGGTGTCAACGTGATAGATAGAAGAGGAAAATGACAAATTAAAGAGAAACATCGGAAAAGCTGAATGAAAAGCTGACAGAATAAAAACAGCCATAATACAATGATTAAATGATAAAAACAAAGAATAACACAAGGAAACACGATAGAGGTTTAAAAAGCGTTTTGTATCGAGATTCATGTTGTGATTCTAGCTTCAATAATTGCTTGAACGCACCCTTAAAATTGCAAGAGGCACCGGCCATCGACAAATTCTCAAAAAGTAAATGAATTAACTCAACTCATTTTAACGATATTTCTCTCGTTGCTTTTGCATGATCCCCTCTTTCCTAGCTCATTTTTACCCCTTTTCTCAATCCATCAATCCGTCGATTCAACACAGACTTCATGTAACTCCCCCCCCCCCCTCTCTTTCTCTTTCTCTCTCTTTGTACTTTTTACAAATTGCATATAGAATTGTTTGATCTACCGCGCACGCGCATACTATTTATAAATAACCACAGTGATATCAACAAGCTGCCAGACAATGGCTCCCAAGAGTCTCTCAATGTCATTGACCCAGTTAATGATTTATGACCTGCTGTGATTTTTTTCACGCTAGCCTATACGATATGCGTCGGGCTTTCTGGCAAGTAGATCTACATGTATACTAATCGCGTTACTTAAACCAGGGAAGTGTTAGAGAGACTTTCCCTGCTTTTACTAATTGCGTTATGTAGACGGTCCGGACAATGGGCGAGGGCTTTAGCCCAAGCGAGTATCATCACTGGTGAACTCATCATTATTCATATATGTTTATCGATATGAGAGGAGTGTATTCCATCATGGACCTACACTCTAGTAGGTCCATGGTACGATCTTCTTTCTTATACTCTCGTTATCCTTATCATTCCTCTTCCAATATTTTCTCCTTTATTCTCGTTCGCTATCCTGCCGACTTTCGTTTTCATGGAGAATCAAAACAATAGTATTCCTTATCAAAGCTTATGGGAATTATTTGAGCAAAGATTTCAGCTTGCCAGTCATGCCAGACAGCTGGCGCCCAGCTGGGTGTCATGTCTCTTTACACCGCGGTCTCTTTACACAGAGTGCGTGGCCTGAGCGACAAGCACATTCCACGATGTTATGCAAATAAATTTATGCCGGTTGGCCGCATTACTCCCTCCTCCATGGAGTCACGTGTGACACTTTTTTTTTAGCCAGGCAAATGGACCAATCGTATTATAACTGGGCAGCGGTCTTGTTAACTAACAGCAAAATCTCGTTTGCCATTGGCTTGCGAGGAGCTAGGACTCAGCTTTGGTAAATTGAGACACGCCCACTCAAGTGTATGAACTGAAATTTATGCTCAATATATAGCTCATTATTACAGGAGTGGCGCGAATATGATCGGGTGACTGACGGGTGGGCAGTCGGTCAGGGACGATAACTATCACAACTGATCCTAAAGTTGTGGCACGTGGCATGTCTGGACCGCAGACGGTGAGATAAGAATGTAACGGTCCACTGTACTCACTAAGGACAAGGTCACTTGCTTTTTTCTTTCCTAAAATCAGTCGTAACTCAATTCCGGGTTACCGGTCTGGTCCAGACCGATCGAGATTAAAGAAATACTTCATCGGACCGAGCCGATCCGAGTTTTGCGTTCCGAGCTACAGCACTACTTCCTCCTCTCCTCCCAATCATCAACAACACCATCATCACCAACATCACCATCATCTTCCTCCTGTTAATTCTGGTACTACTACTACGAACACTACTTATACTACTTTTTGATAGAAATTGGGGGTATGATGGCTACATTACCTTGACAACACCCTTCTTTTTGAAGAACTTATCCCCTAGCCTCTTGGTGGTGATCTTAACGATGATGCCCCTTCTCAACCAGTAGTCTTTCTTTTCAACAAGTTTTGCTTTCTTCTTTGCCTCTTCCTAAAATGGGTAAAAAAATAAATTGAACTGAATTTGAATAAATATTCCATATATAATACATAGAGCAATGCTATGCAATTGTTTCAACACAGTTATACCCCCCCCCCTTTCAAATGACATCAATATGGTAATTTACTCGGGCCCTACCTTATCAAGAGCTGTGATTGAAACACATTAGTATTATAAAATCAGAGGTTAGGTTTTGTTAGGTTTGGAACTGAATGGAGGCAGATTTCATGCAAAGATTTTTAAAAATTTAATTTAAAACTGCAAAGACAGAATAAATGTCCTCAGGTGAGATTCAACCAATTTCATCTGTATGTATCTTTACACCTTTGAATTCAATTAAATTTAACAAGAAATACTAACAAACGTAAACTAACAATAACGTCTGCACCAAATCAACCTGTAACTATTCCTGGGTCGGGCAAATTCTACTGTGAGGAACAACTGCTTTGGTGTATACCGTGCTACACAGCAGAAAGAAGTATGCACAATAATTATGTTAATGCCGTTATTATCATATTGTACATTGAGTTGCTCTTATGATAAAATAATATCTTGTTTCCAAAGGTATTCAGTTTAGCTGGTTTCTTTAACATTTCTGACATGAGTATGTCTTATATTCTCGGCTAAGAACCAGAAGGGCATCGACTCTGTGTTGTAGGAGTTAACGCCCTTCTGGCTCTCAACAGACGAATTATGACATTGGATATACCTCCATGATTTCTTCTAGGGCTGATTTTCTCTTTCCAGACTCTTTCCTGCTGCTGTCTTTCTTCTTGGACATGCTGACTGCTCCCGCTTGCAGAATGTTTGTTCTTTATTCATTCAAAAGATAAAGGGGGAAAAAAAATGGTATTCTTGCTCATTTTTTTTCAGTATCATTGCAAAATTAGATCGTGCTTTAGATCTTGAAATGATTTTGACTGGTTAACAGGCCAAACTGTCATTTTACGAAAATGAAGCAACACATTAGTAAACTGTCATTTGGCCCTTTGGCCCTTTTCGTTAATTTTTTCATTGCAATGCATTTGAATACCTATATATGATTGACAAAACAGTTAAATTTGGCACAAATTTGGCCCTTTTCGTTATTTTTTTCATTGCAATGCATGTTGCTTTTCTTATTCTCAGTTTATATAAAGAAAGATAAAAACATAGGATATCGAAACACTTAAAGGGTTTGACTCATCATACTTTTTGTCTTGGCTGCCTTTGGAGTCTGCTTCTTTTTCACTCCCTCTGCTGCCCTCTCCTGACTTGCCGGCCGATGACCCAAAGCTGAAGGTCACTTTCTCTTCTTCATTATCTCGCTGCAATTCTGTGAACTCTGTTTGCTGGGGAAGTATAAGCACAAGACACAGATGTCCATGAAAGAATGAATGAATGAAAATGCACAAATATGATGTTCATACATCCAACAAGATCCTGTCTGAAATTTGACCAGTGACCAACCCTTGCCCCAACAGCAATCTTTTGACACTTCACTACAAGTAAGTATTGACTCATGACTAACCATTGACCCACAGCCAACCTTGACACTTGACAAGTAGTAAGCTGTGACCCATGATAAACCTGTGACCTTTAAATCCACCTTTGACATTCCACTACTAGTATGCATTGATTTATCACTACACTTTGACTGACAACCAACCATTGATATTTGATTACAAGTACACCTTGACACATAATTAACCCTTGAACTGTGACTATCATTTTGTTAACTAACTTCATCTAGACCACAATAATCCTGTATCACAACTAACATTTGACCCTTGACTAACCTTTGACCCATGGGATTCACCGCGTGCAACCTGCTCCTGGATGTGTTTCATGATCCTTTCCTCATCATCCAAGTCCAATTTATCTTTCTTCCTCAGCGCCTCCTGTCGTTTCAACGTTTCGGGATCACGGTCAATATATGTAATAAACCATCCCTTCTCTGTGTGGTCCACTACACAGTACCCTGTGTCAAGGAAGAATTTAAAAAATTCCTGGCAAATTAATTGAAAAAAAGGCCAAGGAGGCCTTTCTTTTCCCTCTAGGGATTGCAACAACAAGCATACACTAGAGTTTGTTTAGACAGTTATACATGTACTAATGCTCTACTTACAAAGAAACAAACTCCTTACTGTTTAGGAGTACAGGTATCCATCTATTCATCAACAGAAATCAAATGAATCAACACCATAGGCAATTGGTACAAGAAGGATGTTAATAGAGTTGTGACTATAACTACTAGTCATTCCTTTTTAACATCATCAACTGATTATAGCCACTTTGGATCAAAATAAAATATGACAAAAATAGGGAGTCAAAATTACAGCAACCAGTTTCCCTCAGAATAGATTATATTACGTGAACTTTAAAACTAGAGGGCCACTGGGAAATTAAATTAATAAAAGGTCTCGTGCTTTTTGGTCTCTTGAAATTGTCAAGCTCTCCTCCCTTACCTTCTCTCCCCAGCCACTTCACAAACTCTGTCAGCGTCTCCCATTTGGTGGAGTTCATGTGGACATGATCTCTGTCTGAGATATACTCGTTGTAGACAATGTTGGAATGGACACGGCGGGTGTTGAAGCGACGCCGCAACAGCTCCATAAAAGTGTCAAAGAAGTCACTGTGAAGGTTTTATTCAGGGGAATGTTGAAATGTAAATGTACATATATGTCTCAAAGAATACCTAAAATATAATATATACATGTATCATAAGAAATTTCAGCAAATACTTCTATTTTTACCGAGACATGATTTTGGCAGTGCAACATTGTAAGATCTTTCACACAAAATTAGAATTGGGGGTGGGGGTTATTGAAAATAACCTATAAAAATACAGTAATGCATTATTCATGGTTATGAATGAAAAATTTGTGAAATAGAGGCAGCACTATCTTAACAAAATTACCTCATTAGCAGGAGTCATTCAACACCTCAAGTGCTTCACAATCTTAGAAGATAATTAAAAGTAGTTTATCAAAAATGTTGCTGCAGCATCTACCTTAAAAATAGCATCAACTCACATAAATGGAAATTCTACGTTTGTCTTTATCCTTATATTCATAACAGATGTTTTGTATAAAATTTCTCTTTAAGTTTTGTTATAATTTTCTTAAGACTTTATTATTAGTACAACTCATGCACTGAATCACTATACTTTCAAATTCAAATTCAAATTCAAATTCGTATTTATTTCATTTCCAACAGAAAGAAAAGACAATGGCATTACAGATATTGTTACAGAAAATATGAAGACAAATACACTGTCAGTTAGCCATAAATGTGAATTACAGTCCATAATCTTGGGAAATCATTAGCGATACACTTACTTTGAGAAAGAGTCTAGAAATTCTTCTTCGTTATCTGCAAACAGTAAGAGCTGCCTCTGATGTGATTCCGATGTGAGATGACACTTGAATCCATTCTAAATGAGATGGAAGGAAATTTTCACAAAGGATCTGAGATGACTGGCTTAATATAAATGCCAAGTAAAACGATTTCTTGCTTCTGATCATTTTCAAAACATCTGGACAAGAAAGTATGATTCAACCTAACTTAAGTCTCATGTGTGCAGCTCAAAAGATATACCGGAATCCAAGGCTAGGTGGATGTTCATTCCGCTTCATCTGGATATTTTCATTACAAAACCAACGAGTACGGCTAGACGTAATAGAGGCCACTCATAGCGACTTTACTATACTTCGTGTGTAAAATCTACAGTAGGCAGTCATACACCTCAACCTTTTCAAACACCACTGCACAAAAGTCACCAACATTCACTCAAAATCGGCATTTAATTTACAAAAACCGACCCCAACATATCCATGAAATACAACAAATTCAAATCACCGATGTTGGAAAAGATAATTCCAAAAATGAAATTCGTAATTTACTGTCGATTCTGGCCAAACGGGGTATCGGAGTCATTGTGTACATTTCCTGATCGCTGCGAGCGCTGGCATCTCCCCAAAAGAACTTTGTTGTTAAAAATTTGGTCCCTATCGCGTACACGGGAAAGTCCTGATTTTCTGTGTGCGCGATCATAGAGATCAATGTGCGCACGTGAATACGTGATACTGAGTTTCTTCGTGGACAAAACTTTATTGGCCGTTTTTAGTCTAAGACATTGGCGGTATGAAAACAACACACGATCGCAAAAAATATCGGCAGGGATTTCTTCGGTTTTGGACATGATTTTGACTTTGGATTTTGCTGGAAATATGGTTCTTCCTAACGGCCATTTCAGGTATACCTCCTATAGGAGGGAGATATTTAAGAGCTGAATTTGAAAGGAAGTATTTGAAATATTTATGACCACTATTCGTGGTGTGCTTGGGAGGTAATTTAGATCCATTTTGTTTAATTAAAAAAAGAGAATTCAATCTCATTGTCAGTCAGCAAGTGCAATATACAATCACAAATGATCTTTTTTTTCCACGCTGTAGCTCCGTTTGTATGCCTGTTTAATTAACTCAATAGAGTGATATTGAAATCAAGGCTATATCGTGGTAGAGGAAACCACTCGTTTGTTAGGATGCAAAAATAAAGTGCAGAGTCTATGGACGGGGAATGAGGAAACCAATTAATGCATGTAACACAATGAAGCGCTTCTGTGCGGAGTGAATTGTGGTTGCCTCAACCACGATAATGCCGAAATCAAGACAATGCAACATAAATCTCTTCAGTTGTTTAAAAATGATGGAATTTTGAACTTGACTCTATACTATCATATGTGAGCTTTTGTTGGCCTCTATCACATGACGAATAGTGGTCATATTGACACGATAAGAACGCAAAAATAGTACCGGTAGGTATTTTCTGTTGCATGTACTAGGTATGGGGGGAAAAATAAGATAAATATTTTAAATACTTCCTTTAAAATTCAGCTCTTAAAAATCTCACTCCCACCTCAAATGGCTGTTAGGAAGAACTTTTGATATTTCCAGCAAAATCCAACGTCAAAATCAGGTATAAAACCGAAGAAATCCCCACCGAATTTTTTTCGCGATCGCATGTTTTTTTCATTCCACCAATGTCTTAGACTAAAATCGGCCAATAAAATTTTGTCCACAAAAAAACTCGGTGCGCACACACTGATCTCTATGATCACACAGAAAATCGGGACAAAACATGACAAAATGAGACATGGTAATGCTACATGATGCTATCTGACTTATAAATCAGACATAAATTAACAGAGTTCTGCAATGGCGTGTGGAGCTCCGAATTGCATTTCATCTGTTGAGAGCCAGAAGGGCTTTACCTCATATACTTTTACACAAAGTTAACACGTTTCTGACTCTACACAGACTAGACCGAAAATTCTGTCTCTCGTTCGTTAGCTCTTCACTTAGAGACAGAAACGGCCGTATCACTCTGCTGTGCAAACCGAATACACATTGACTTACACCATGTACACACTATAACAGTTTGAATACGGCTGGAAGATTTTCAAACGGAGAAAACCTTGGACCCTGAATTACCTGAAAAAGGAGCATTAAAAGGAATAAAACAGTCAAATTGGTAAGTTGAACATGTTCGTTTAAGTACAGAGCCTAGGCCTAATCTATTTAATTTACACAAATATTTTTAAAAATCGTAATATTCACATTGTAACAACTACAAATGTACATGCCTACTCAGCGTTCCTCGGCGGTCAGTGAGTTTGCACAGGCCAGTGTACGGAGCGTTTCTGTCTCTAAGTGAAGAGCCGACCCTATCCAAATAAGAGGCTAACGAACGAGAGACAGAATTTTCGGTCTATACACAGACAGGACAGACGATTCATCTTCATCAATTTTTTTTTTAATTTGTAAAAAAATAATAAAAATGTAAACTAGGCCTAGAACACACCACGAATAGTGGTCATATTGACCACTACGAATACAACATGCAAAAATAGTTGGTATTTTCTGTCGCGTGTAGTAAAGGTATGGGGGGAAAAATAAGATAAATATTTTAAATACTTGCTTTCAAATTCAGCCCTTAAAAATCTCACTCCTACCACTCATAGGTACACGCCATTGCCGACTGTGTAGGAATGCAGCCAACACACATCCCATACCTAAACTGCATCACTGTGCATTTTTGGCTATATTTAAGTGAAACTCATATATTGCAGTTTACTTAAATCTAAATACTTATGTTGAATAATAGATGATTAAAACTTACCAGTTTGTTTTGTGACCTTTGAAGAGGGTTTCCTGAAATTTTGGGTACTTTTTGTCGATAACTCCTATCGAGACTGTCCCGTCAGCATCCAGTTTGTATTTTTCACGATTATGATGAAGGGAGCCCTCAGCGCTCGTAGTGGTACCGGCGCGATCGGTTCGTCGATCTCCTACGAAGACCTGGAAGGGCCAAACTGACGACTTAAAAAAATTAAAAATATTACGTACGTACGTAATATTTTTTATTTTTTTACGTCGTCAGTTTGGCCCTTCCAGGTCTTCGTAGAATAGCTTGTGTGCGTAACATTCTGCGTACGTATCTACGGTGCGTAACCATGTAGAGCGGCCTCACTAGTGCGCAACATATTGAGAGCAGTCGTCATCCGTATGGAGGTGTGGGTAACAAGTACCAAAAAGAGGGCTGTAAATGTAAGTTTTTATAACTTTCTACATTTTGTATCTTAACGAACTGATAACTTAAAATCTAAAGAATGATACTTAAGTATCAGTTTGCCCACAAAAACCTCCATTTCAAACAAAATTACATCTGTATCCCCAATACCCAGTATACACACATGTATATGATCCTAATGGTCAATATGACCACTCATAGCTACATTCCTATACTTCGTGTGTATAATGTAGGCAGTCATACACCTCAACTTTTTAAAACACCACTGCACAAAAGTCACAAACATTCACTCAAAATCGGCATTTAATTTACAAAAACCGACCACAAAATATCCAAGAAATACAATAAATTCAACTCACCGATGTTGGAAAAGATATTTCCAAAAATCAAATCCGTAATTTACTGTTGATTCTCGCGAAACGAGCTATCGGAGTCAATGTGTACATTTCCTGGTCGCCGCGGGCGCTGACATCTCCCCAAAAGCGTTTTGTCCTTAAAAATTCGGTCCCTGTGGCATACACGGAAAAGTCCCGATTTTCTGTGTGCGCGATCGTAAAGATCGATGTGCGCTTGCGATCCCGAGTTTTTTCGTGGACAAAAATTTTATTGGCCGATTTTAGTCCAAGACATCGGCAGTATGTAAACAACGCGCGATCGCGAAACAAATCGGCGGGGATTTCTCCGGTTTTGGACAAGATTTTGACTTTGGATTTTGCTGAAAATATCAAAAATTTTTCCTCACGGCCATTTGAGGTAGGAGTGAGATTTTTAAGGCCTGAATTTGAAAGCAAGTATTTAAAATATTTATCTTACTTTTCCCCCCATACCTTTACTACACGCGACAGAAAATAGCAACTATTTTTGCATATTGTATTCGTAGTGGTCAATATGACCACTATTCGTGGTGTGGGTTTCACCTAAATATCACTCATAGGTACATTCCTATACTTCGTGTGTATAATGTAGGCAGTCATACACCTCATCTTTTTAAAACACCACTGCACAAAAGTCACCAATATTCACTCAAAATCGGCATTTAATTTTCAAAAACCGACCCCAAAATATCCAAGAAATACAATAAATTCAACACACCAATGTTGGAAAAGATATTTACAAAAATGAAATCCGCAATTTACTGTTGATTCTCGCGAAACGAGCTATCGGAGTCATTGTGTACATTTCCTGGTCGCCGCGGGCGCTGACATCTCCCCAAAAGAGTTTTGTCCTCAAAAATTCGGTCCCTATGGCGTACACGGAAAAGTTCCGATTTTCTGTGTGCGCGATCGTAAAGATCGATGTGCCCTTGCGATCCCGAGTTTCTTCGTGGACAAAAATTATATTGGCCGATTTTAGTCTAAGACATCGGCAGTTTGTAAACAACACGCGATCGCGAAACAAATCGGCGGGGATTTCTCCGGTTTTGGACAAGATTTTGACTTTGGATTTTGCTGTAAATATCAAAAGTTCTTCCTAACGGCCATTTGAGGTAGGAGTGAGATTTTTAAGGGCTGAATTTGAAAGCAAGTATTTAAAATATTTATCTTATTTTCCCCCCCATACCTTTAGTACATGCACATCAGCAAGCAATGGTCATATTGACCATTAGGATCATATACATGTGTGTATACTGGGTATTGGGGATACAGATGTAATTTTGTTTGAAATGGAGGTTTTTGTGGGCAAACTGATACTTAAGTATCATTCTTTAGATTTTAAGTTATCAGTTCGTTAAGATACAAAATGTAGAAAGTTATAAAAACTTACATTTACAGCCCTCTTTTTGGTACTTGTTACCCACACCTCCATACGGATGACGACTGCTCTCAATATGTTGCGCACTAGTGAGGCCGCTCTACATGGTTACGCACCGTAGATCCGTACGCAGAATGTTAAGCACACAAGCTATTCTACGAAGACCTGGAAGGGCCAAACTGACGACGTAAAAAAATAAAAAATATTACGTACGTATGTAGTAATTATTACGTACGTACGTAATATTTTTTATTTTTTTACGTCGTCAGTTTGGCCCTTCCAGGTCTTCGTAGGAGATCGACGAACCGATCGCACCGGTACTACTACGAGCGCTGAGGGCTCCCTTCATCATAATCGTGAAAAATACAAACTGGATGCTGACGGGACAGTCTCGATAGCAGTTATCGACAAAAAGGACCCAAAATTTCAGGAAACCCTCTTCAAAGGTCACAAAACAACCTGGTAAGTTTTAATCATCTATTATTCAACATAAGTATTTGGATTTAAGTCAACTGCAATATATGAGTTTCAATTAAATATAGCCAAAAATGCACAGTGATGCAGTTTAGGTATGGGATGTGTGTTGGCTGCGTTACTACACAGTCGGCAATGGCGTGTACCTATGAGTGAGTACATACGACAGAAAATACCAACTATTTTACAGAAATGTACCCGGGAGTGCTAAATATAGGCCCTAGCCAAAAATGCACAGTGATACATATTAGTACCGTACTCACTACTGCCTGCGTTACTACACAGTCGGCAATGGCGTGTACCTATGAGTGGAAGAAAGTAAGATTTTTAAAAAACTTGTCAAAGAAAAACTAGGCCTAAGCACAAAATTATATTAAAGTACAAACATTAACAAAAACGGATGGGACTAACTTACACATAGCCTACATGACATACAGTCTACTTAAAATTCTCACCTCATCGCGGCATTGTTTCTGACACATTTGACAATACCATCTCAATTTTTGTAATCCCTTTGCCTTAATGCGATTGGCGATCGCTTTAGGGGTAAGAAATCCGCCCGATTTAGGCATATTGGCAACTTATTTTAGGAGTTCCTCACGTCAAACATTGTCAAATTTCTTCCTCTGGAAAATCTGCAAAATCGCCCGAAGTTTCGTTGTAGCGCCATCTCATGTTCATTTCCATATAATATTTAGGAAAATTATGTGTTAGAAAACGGTATCCCACAAGGGAGCTCTTTAAGTCCTGTACTTTTTACTTTGATGTTGAATGACTTAAAAGATTAACGATTTCTGGTTCCAACTTAGATCTGGTTCGCCAGAAACTACACGAAGCCCTCCATGAAATCGAAATTTGGTGCTGGAGGTGGAAATTAAAGATTTCACACACCAAGTCGGTAGTTTTGGTATTTACCAATAAACAAAAGAAAGACATTGCTTTGAAAATAAATGGGCATGTTTTGCCTCATTGTGAGCAGTTTAAGTTTCTTGGTATGTGGCTGGATTATAAACTAACTTGGTCGGTCCATATTAACGCAATTATTGAGAAGTGTAAGAAAAGATTAAATTTATTACGTTGCGTTTCAGGAACTACATGGGGAAATAAGTATGAAATTTTGATGATGATATATAAAGGACTTATTTTATCTGTTTTAGACTATGGCAGTGAAATGTATGATTCTGCGTGTATATCTCTGAAGAAAAAGCTAGACGCTATACAATACAGAGCACTAAAAATTATTACAGGGACTATACATAATGTATCCTTGGAGGCTCTACAGGTGTTAACCGGAGAATTGCCGCTGGAACTTAGGAGAAAATTATTTAATGATAAATTTAGATATTATTTGTTGTTTAGCTCATCCAGTCATCCTTCTAAAGAAATTCTTGGTGATCATTATACCATGAATAGAAGTGAATGGAAGGGTGGGAAAGCACCATTTAGCCTTAGAGCCAGTCGAGACGAAGTTAATGTAGAAAATCAAGACAATTTAATACCGAAAATTCCCGAATGGCGATTATCCCGTCCTCATGTGTCATTTGATACTCGAGGTAAAATACCAAAAAGGGATATGCTTGCAGCCGAGATGAAATCCATTGTTCAGGACAGAATAGGAATAATATGGAAAGGATATTTGCATGTATATACAGATGGGTCTAAACTTGAAGATCTCAGAACAGGAGCTGCGTTTTATGTTCCCCAATATCAGGTGATTAAATCTTTTAGATTGTCACATGTATGTATCATGAGAGCGGAACTCGTCGCCATTCTAATGGCTCTGGAGTGGTTAGACAGTTTCGTAAAGTCCTGTTCAGTGGTCATTTTTAGCGACTCATTGTCAGCCCTTCAAATGATCGACTCATACTTTATTAGATGCGCTGTTGTCAATGAAATCTTACACAAAATTCATAATTTTTTGTCAAAGGATATTCTTGTCTTTTTTGAATGGATTCCATCTCACTGTGATATTAACGGCAATGAAATAGTTGATAGGGCTGCCAAGAAAGGCGCTCTGAAAAATCATTTAGACATTGTTTTATCTAACACTACAAGCGAACTTGCATGCTCTCGGTTGGTTTATTATAAAAATATTTGGCAAAATGAATGGAATAGTTCAGAAAAGGGAAGATTTCTATATGCTCTGCAGGACAAGGTTACCGAGCAGGCATACAGAAAAGGCTTGTCTCGGAGAGATGAATGCCTGATCCAACAACTGAGAGTAGGTAAGTGTACATTAAATTTTTATATGTTACAAATCAATCAGCATTCTTCCGGTCTTTGCGAAGTGTGTAAAGTATTTGAAACTATCGAACATTTCATTTTATATTGTTCAAAATACGAAAAAGAGAGACACATAATGATCAGAAAGTTAAAACTCAATAACCCAACCCTTAAGCAACTTTTGACTAACCCTGATTATATTCGGGAATTATTATGTTATGTACATGCCACTAACCGTTTTGGTTAGTCTGCTTTTTCCATTCAGTTTGTATCGCGCGCATTGCATTTATCTCACAATTCTTAAACTGGATTATTGTATTTTGCTATTTCGCTTCGGCTTTCGTGTACTAATTTAGGTGATGGAATATATATATATAATCTGTTTTCACTAATGATTTCAGGCAACTAATAATCACCAAATGGATCGACGTTATACGTGGGCCTTCCTTAGCCGAAGTCCCACTGACGAAAGTGGCTGGCGCGTATAATCTGGAGAGATTGAAGTGCGCCATCATATTCAACTACAACAACAACAGGAAAATGCTATAAATCCCATTCCCCTCCAGCTCCTCCTCCATAAAGTTTAGGCAATTTAACCCATTCACTTTTGGCAGGTTTGAATAGCATCAGAACCCCCCCCCCCTCTCTCCCTCTCTCTCCCTCCCCATTCCAAAACATTTTAAGAATCCAGACCAACCCACTTTAAAAATCGTTTAACCCATGCTGTAAAAAATATTCCAAATAATGGACACGTTTCCTCGATCAAGTAGGCTACAACGACTAATATTATTTTTCAGAATGTACACCTCTTTCAAATCTTTATTAATACATTTCTGGCTGGACAAACTGTTTTTTATCGTTCGAAATTTTCTAAGACCAATCAATATTATGATATCTTAATGATATTACTCAACTTGTCTCTTTCTATCTATATATTTCTGTCTTTCCTTCTTTTAAAGAATCTATCTATTAAAGTTTCTCTCTTTCTTTCTTTCAGAAAAAACATACTTGTCTCCATGGGGCTGGGAGCCGGGGGTGCGGGGTGTGCTGCAGCACCCCCTGTAAAAAATCAGGGGGTGCGCATGCAGCTGAGGACCTTTTTTTTTTTTTTTTTTTTTTTTTTGCTTGTCAGAGATTTTTGGACTTAAAAAGAGACACAGCACCCCCAGTAACAAAATCGTTCCCAGGCCCCTGCTTGTCTCAAAATCATTTTACCTGGGGAGGGGCCGGTAAAGACTGCAAACGCATTTCGCATTTACTATATTATATCTTTTTCGGCTGGCTATATAGGATGCTGTACATAGGCCCACTTAGCCACAATAAATTTCTCACACCACTTTTTTTTTCTCTCAAAAATCTCATTAAGTGAATGGGCTCTTTGCAAATAATTTGTAAAAGCCTATAGGCCTACTGTGTATAAGCATCATAATAATAATTACATTCTGGATTTATATAGCTCCTAATACTGCATCTACGATTTATTACCCGGTCATCGGATCGGATTCAGGCTTATATTATTGTCCGCCGCATGCACCCTCTCCACTCCCCGCATGGGGAGCATTTCAGCCAGGCGCTTTTTACTACGGAATCCTTGCACGGGTAATAGTGGTAAATCCCTTATCAATCAACTTTTACTTGGACAAAAACGGGCTATTAGCATAATCAATATATACATATTTTTCTTACCCACACAACCCCACTCTTCCACTCGTGTATACATTCTTTTAAAGGGATACTCAATCGCAGATTGTGGACGTTTTTATGCCGCGAGAGGGCACCGTGTTCGTTACCTGATCATGCCGTTGCCCCGTGGGGTTCAATCTTCGGACAGACTAGTCGCTGTGCAACATGCACGCTCCGCCTGAGCTCGAGCTCTCGTGCGAGATTCGGTCGGCTTCGTGTAGTCCGAAATATAATCCCAGTAGTCCAACGGACGCGTTCTACGCACAAACTTTGTATACGAGTGAATGGGGCTTACGCAATCCTGACTTTCCCCACAGCGGCCTGGTTGCGTATCCCTTTAAGATTCACGAACTATTACATAATCTATAAATATTGAGTTTCAACTCACAAAGCATGAACTTCCTAGCCCCGTATCTGCTATGTTCGTTATGAATTATTCACTTCATTACTATCCAACCAGATTCTTATCACCTTCCACGTACTCGAACAACATTTGCACACAATATAATTACATATACAGGACCAAAACTGTGGAATGAAATTGGCTCACTGTACATTTAAACACAAATTGAAAATCCCTCTTATACGCAGTCCATATATATGGCTCCCTAGTTATGTACTGTACCTCGCCCCCCCCCCCCCCATTTTATAATTTTCTTTATTTTTAATGTTTTCTTTAGATCATCTCTCATTACATGTAATAATCTCAAAGACTTATTTATTTTTAATAGTACAAGCCTATAGCTTTTTACTATATAGATTCCATCATATTTCACGCCAAACTATACTTTGCCTTATCCCAACTTTAAAATGATGGAAATATTGATCTGTGTCTCTGTATGTTCACTTGCGTTTTTTCTTTTCTTTTGTTGAAAGTTTTCAAGATATTTTCCTATATTATTGTAATAATGCAGTGGTCATTGTTTATGTTCCAATTATGTGATTTGAAATGTGAAATAAACTGAAATTGAAACTGAAACTTTTACAGACGCTGTTATTTCTTGAACGGCCCCTCATGGCATGGAAGAAAATAATAGGCCTGCAATCCTATTCATACAAGGTGTATAAGGCAATATTTGGCATGAATTTTCGTTAAAAAAAAAAAGAAAAAAAGAAAATTATAGAAAAAAGAATGTGGATACAATTTCGAAAGTTTGTCATTCACTTGATAAAGACGGTGTGAATACCGCCGAAAATTCGTGAGAGAAAATAATTAAAAATAAAGGAGGATAAAAGCATGACATTTATACACAGTAGTACAGTACCATCTACATAACATCAAATATATAGTGGTATCATTGCGCGGGCCGGGAAGGGGGGGGGGGGGCACTGGTTAGTAGGTGGATTGAACTGATACGAGGGAACAAGGCCGAGGAGGGGAAAGAGGGTGCATGGTTGGAATATACGGAACAGTGGAGATGAGTTGTTTTGGGAGTCCCATTATAGGGATCACTCCCTTTAGAGTTAAATCCACTCCAGGTTAGATCCACTCCAAAATAGAGGTCTGGGGAGCGTTTCATCAAGTGTTTTGTCAGTGATTTTTACCGACAAATTTGCTCTCAACCAATCAGATGCAAGGATTTCAGTAGCTTATAACAGTTGTCAGTAAATATCACTGACAAAACACTTGATGAAACGCTCCCCGGGTCATCTTTAAAGAGAGCCTCCTATTTCAATAGTGGAATATGGATTGATTATTAATTCACTTAATTAAAAGTGAATTTCCACTCGGCTGTTCATTGGGAGAGGAGGCTTCTATCTCACGCTACTTCCCACTCTCCATGATATATTTCTCTCTTTCTATCTTCAGTGTTCCTTTTCTTCACCATCCGATTATCGGAGGTGGCACATATCCCACGTGCCCCTGTAGCTACGCCACTAAGTATAGTCTACTAGAGACTTGCACCTGTCTCAGAAGGTATCTTTTGTGAATGGAGTGCTAATGATGCGAGGGCGGAGATCTCGAACAGACTTGCATGAGCTTGTGGGGGCTTGTGGTCTCGGGGGAGTGGGGACTGATAGGGAACGAAGCCTTATGATATTAGTTTCCTCTAATGGTATTAGTTCATGATCTAATCAACTGAACCCCTCCCACTTGGTAGATAATAGTTGAGGGGTATTATGTTTTACAAAGTGATTCCCAAAGAGATTCAATTACCCGCGCATACTATAGTGTAATATTCACCTGTTCTCTTCCGCAATATGCGCTCGCTGCGCTGCTGTGCGACATACGCGCGCTGCTCACCGCTGGACGCCTGTAAAGCAATTTGCTAAAAAAGGTAGGAGACTTAATATGCATGCATTCAACCATTAATTGATAACACCTGCTTATTTATCCACCCCTGCTTGTTATCATGTTATTGTCAGTGTTCTGATAAAAAGCTTATCCCTCCTAAATCGATATATACCTCCCATAATACCAATGTATACAGGACGTCCTGATACAGTGCGTACCTTACGGTATATTGCTGTACAGCCATTTCCGTATTATTTTCTCGATACTAATAATGTCTGGCAATAGCACACTAAAATATGTTTATATTTTATACTTCAGGATGAAGGTAGCTACCTACGATATATCCTCTCTAACACTAATCTATAAGAGTGGAAAATACCCCGACAGTTCTGTTGTAAATGTGTATTCTATTAAACTAAAGGTATACCACTTTACTCTGTGACATGTTGGTTGTTACTCGGATCCCATTTGTAATGGAAATAATACTTGTGTGTGTTTGTGTGATGTCATTCGCCCTATTGGAACCCTTGCCCCATAAAGAATTGTTGAGTCATGATTCATTTCTGCGAAGATACTCATCGAGTTGTTGCCACTAATAAATACATGAACACGTCTATTTTAGTATTTAAGAAATATTGATCTGTAATCTAGCCCAGTATTTAAATGATTTTTTAATAATTTAAATGGTTCTGTATATTTATAGGCCTCGAATACGTACCGGTACCGGTATAATCTTTGACCCGTCAATACAGTACACAGAATAGACATTTCACAATGCTTTGTATGTATTGCTTCATGATTGCATAGCGCATTCCACGTCCCCATAACGTAACCGTCGCACTCTACTGCAAAACGCTGGACTTTGCACCCCCTATGCTTAGCCCACCGTGCTGCTCATGCTCGCGCGTAATTGACACACACACAAAGCTATAGCCTAGCTGCATGCGCTATATTCATGCAAGGCGTGCATGCTTTAAGCTTTGTCTTCGGAGAGTGTCTGAACTGACAAGCTGGAGAAATAGTCGTTTTCGTCAGTAAAACAAAGTTTATGGATTAACGGCGGTCAAAATCAGCTAAATTATACCCTAGAATTACTAATAGATATTCATCCCAAACAAGAGGGATATTGATTCTACATTTTAAAGTCTCAATAGTTGAATTTATAGCACTTCAAGTTGGAATACATCTCGCTGTTTTTTCGCTATCCGAGACAGCAAACCGGGAACGGAGCAGCTCCCCGTGGGCATTCAGCCCGGTGATATTGCCAAAGACGCGCCGTTGCAGTGCCAGACGCTCAGTTGCAAAAACAAAACGACCTGAAAAGTGTGTAAAACGTCGAAGTTCTTGATATACACTTCTAAAAGGATATATTTATCAGTCAAGTGTTCCTGCACAATTTCCATCGTGTCAAGGATTTTGTAACGGGAGTATTTCCCCACATCATTCATCAGTGACTTCTTTCAAATTTCATGATGGATTTATTTCAGAAATTCAAGGGAAAATTCAAGGGGCCGTCAGACGCCGACAGTCGTTCCGGGCAAACCGGGAGACATATGGGTGAAGGGCAGTCGACAGGACAAGCCAAAAACATGTCGTACACACCGAAGAGGCACTCTCTTAACACAGACTATGAAATTTCAAAGAAGGTTCTTGGACTCGGTATCAACGGCAAAGTACTAGAATGTATCGACAAGAAGTCAAAGGAAAAGTTTGCCCTGAAGGTAAATATTAACTTTTGGGAAATTTTTATCTTATTTTTAAAAAATATTTTGATTAATGTTTTTGTTATGGAATGGAACTAAAGTAAACACTCTGAATCTTCTGATGTGTTCATCATTCCATGAAACAAATTTTGAAAAAAAAAATGTTAAATCAATATATTCCGAACCTTTGTGTGTGTGTGTTTAACAAAAAAAAAAGGTTTATACTTAGGAAAAAAGAGCTTGACATAGATTTCTATGTATTTAAAACTCTGTTTAATTGTCAACCTGCAATAAACTACAAACATTTCCTCCTAAATGTTAATCCGGCCACCTGTTCAAATGTTGAATACAAATTATAAGTTGGATTTTTAGAAATTTATAAGTTTGATATTCAAAATCTCATCATCATTATTAGTAAAAGCTGTGAATAACTGACCTCCTTAATACTTGATGCAACTTGTAAGCAATGGGATGGTTTCCCATGGTGTGATGTCATCTTTATGTTAAATCTTGAAAAGTCCCCCCCCCCCCCCAATCAATTGTCTAAATAATTGAATTCATTAATAAATAGAATATTGTCCAAATTGTACTTGAGAAGCATTTGATACTGGTATTTCATCAAGTAGGGCCTACATGTATTGTATGAAGAGCATAACCCAGGATGTAACACATCTATTGGTCAGGCCAGGTAAATGTGTACATGTATGTAAACACAAAATAATGTAAATTATGACTGTTATTTGAAATGTGGTACAAATGTAATGTTTGGTAGTCTGCTACATGTGTGTTTTTCTTTTGTTGTGAAATATGCTCCCATCCCACTACAGATGGCAAGAGCAAACCATAAACAGAATTGAGAGCATATACTCTAAATTTACATTAGTTACCATACTGTACCTATCTTGTCAAGCATTACAAGTGTCATTACAGTGATGCTGAATGATCAGAATTAAATCTTTACCAAACTACAAGTACATTGTAAGCTTTTGATACTTGTAAGCATATTAGTGCTGTACAACAAGTGTTCATATTATTATGAAAAGTAGTTGAAAGGAAATGAAATTTTACCCAATTTCCATGCTGTATTTATAAAGCACTCATGCTGAAACTAAATGCATGACCATTTCCTGAAATGTGAAATTTAAACTTTAATTTCAAGTAGTTACTCTCATACTGTATTAACAAGTGAAACGTTTTTGGTTTCTAGTTTCTAACAATAATGGATTGCAAAACTACAATGATGTTTGCGCATGTATTTTTCAGAGCTGCAGCAAGGGAAAATTTTCTTGTTTCTATAAGTTAATTCCTTACAATGTATTTCTCAGGAAATCTTAATGAAACATTGAAAGTTTTGTTGAGGTCATTTTTATTCATTCCTTCATTTTTTACTAGAGCACTTTTTGAGCTTTTCAGGGACAAATTACTCACTCTCCATGTTTTCACTGCTTACAAAGGTACATGTAATTGAACATAATTTGGTCACAGTCGTTGGTACTAGACCTGCGAATTCCACGACGAAAGTTTAATTGAAAACAAAAATAAGAATAAGTACAGAAAGCCGCACATAGACGGCGACACACCGCCAATATTCGTAACGGAATCGTACTCCAAAAATTTGAAACAACAACAACAACTTGGTCACCTCTTTCCAGTTTCGTACAAATGTGTATTCAAGTGATCTTTGAGCATATTTTGGTCACCTCTTAAGTACATTTGTTGTGTAGTTGTTAGCAAGGTATTGTTTGTAGTACATTTGTGATTTGTACATCCTGGACAGGTTGAAAGATACACCATTCATTAAGCCTTCATGTATGGTCACTATGGTGCTATTTCAGTAAGCTGTGAAGATTTCATGTGCCTACTGGTCTCCTGGTGGTTTCAAGTGTTTTTTAATTGGACACCATGTACATGTAGATCTATAGCTATCTCTTGAACTTCTCAATAGAAAGGTAGTTAAGGCGGCCTGGCTCCTGAAATTCCAATATTGGGGGGGGGGGGGGTGGTCTGGAGTTACGGTACTGCTTTGGAACCCATGTGTTCTGGGCCCCTGTTATTGTTGAGCCCTACTAAAGTCTAAAGCCTTATTAGGCCCCCCCAAAAAAATTGTTATATTGGCGTAACCTGCCCGACCCTAAAAATGTCGCCGATATCAATATCGCGTATCGTGCTGCCTTTGCGATCACGATCGCGATCGAAAAACCCGGAAGTGTTGCGGACAGAACTAGCTGCGTGTATTATGTACTATACTGTCGTTAAAAAAAAAAAAAAAAAAAAAAAAAATCCCGACCTACCTACCGTTACGCCAATACAACAATTTTTTTTTTGTTGCCTTTTCAATGGATGGAACACTACATGTACCTCATTTACTGGAAAAGAAAGCAAAAGGTTTTGTACAATATGCATCTTGTAAAGCATTACAGTAAATGAAATATTATATCATTTTATTGTGTGTTTTCAACCATAATTATGGGAACCAGTTGTCTCCTGTATCAAACGTGGGGATTGAGCAAGTGCAGTTTACTAAGCCAGTAGTCAGGATGGTTTCAAAGACTTCCATGTACATGTATACATATACTGTAATAGTGTAGACAGATTCTGAGTTGTCATCAAGGCAGCTGATAATAATGGGGAAGATGTCCATGTACATATTTTCATGTAGTATAGATCCTCGTGGGTGGATGTCTGGTGATTAAAATCTGCCTTTTAAATCTGCTCTGATACCAGGGGAGCGTTTCATCAAGCGTTTTGTCAGTGATTTTTACTGACAACTGTTATAAGCTACTGAAATCCTTGCATCGGATTGGCTGAGAGCAAATTTGTAAGTAAAAATCACTGACAAAACGCTTGATGAAACGCTCCCCAGTACCAGTGATGCAGCACTGGAGCACATTGCCCTTGGGGAGAAAATGATTAGCTTGTTCATCCATGCCGTTGTGATTGCTTTCTGCTCTACCCCTCCTCCTCGTATCATAGACCAACCCATGTTTAATATCCTGTATGTACACCGAAAATTGGAAATGCCAGGGTGTATCTGTCGGCAGTTTCTAACTTGGGTTAATGTGTAGTCTGGTGGTGGAGTCTCTTCTTCATCCATTTCCTTCGTCCATCAGTGGACTTCAGTGAGTTTATCCAACAGAAATACAATAGAATCCAGACAAAGATTGGCTTTACATGTACATGTATGTTTGTATTGTACATGTAGCTCGTCACCCAAAATGCAGTTATGATCTGGTCTGGTGCATTATCTTTTAAAAATCTTTAACCAGGTTCTGGACCAGCCCGGTAGCTCATTAAGGAACGCAGATAAATCTATCATCCAAATTTTGATGCTAAAAATGTCTGTTCTTTTTCTTTACAGGGCTTTGTAACACAATGCACTACTTCATGTTAAACATTCCTGTTCAGTACACCTGTACAATGTACATTAGTACTGTTCCAACATAGTGTTGTTAAACTTCGTTAAGTTTAATGATTTTGTGACTGAAATATCACTGAAATATCTAAATAATATTTACTTGTACAAATATCCATGTGTGCAGTTCAACATTGCAGCTGCCCTTAGTATCCTCTAGATACTGTATACAAAATGCATTGTGAACATACATCTGTACAATGTACTAGAGCTGTTTTCTGTAATCTACATTCATACATGTACAAGATTGTAAGGCTCAGCACCACAGACTACAAGCATGCCTTTATTTGAAAGAGCTGTACCAAGCTTTGATTGCATACCGGTTTCTTCCAAGGCTCATGGGACGAGAGTCGTTAAGGTAATCTTGGAGTGGGTAGAAATCTTGAGGACGATGAGAGCGTGACATGAGATGGGAGCTGCTGATGTTGTCGCACATCTTGATTGTTTTCTGAGTTGGAATATTGTTTGCCTTGGTCTTCTCAAGTGACTTGCATCGCACTAACCAAATGGTGTGCAAGAGTTTAATTACATGCACTTTACTTACAGAGCTTAAACTGGTTACTTAAATGTAGCATAATTATATACAAGATTATCAAAGAGAGAGAGAGAGAGAGAGAAGAAGAAATTGAAATGTGATTATTTTTTTCTTCTGTGTGCTTGGTTTGTAAATGAATTTCTTTTCTTCATTTTCTTTTCTTTTTTTTTTTTTTTGGTGATGATGCAATGAAACCTACAATTTCATCATGACCTTTACATGTACAGTTATCTTCACTTACCCCAAAAATGGATTTTTAAGAAAAATCTTTATATTTCACATTATACTTATAGGCCATACATAATGTACATGTGCATTTACAAAGTGTGAAAAATCAAAGGATATATGTAATGTACTTTGGCCTACATGAAATGCACATACATGTACATGTACCCATGCAAAATGCAGGCCATGTGACACTCGCTTTGTCGTAGTCAGTGTGTTGATCTTTGAGCAACCTAGTTTATAAGAATTACAAGTACACTTTTTACACAGGTACACAATGATAGTTCCATACTTCCATTTTTCATTGTTATCAACAATTATTCCATGGCATCTGCTTTAACTTCACAAGTCATGAATCAACTTTTGATTTCAACAAGAAATCAAGAAAAACAAGGTTTCTTTGTCCAAAATGTTACACATATATGTAGTAGACATATAATGTGGGTGGGTAACACCATGGACCTACTACTAGTAGTTAGTCAGTAAATGGTTACACTGCCTGTGACCATTACCAAATGCAGATATACATGTACATGTACATGTTGTAAATGTTTGTAATGCTGTGTATAATCAGTACATGTACATTTAAAAATTGAAGACTTTCAAGTATGACTCTGATTTCAAATGTACATGTGTACTCTCAACATAACTTTAATGACGTTTAATAAACTTTAATCCTACCGACCTGAAGAAGAGCCCTACACATTACAAGTGCTTATTGATTCAGTGGACAAAGTGCATCCGTCTTTCTGTGTTGAGCACTCTATACCGGTAAACTGTGACATACACAATCAGGTCTGTGTCACGTGGACTTCACTGATCGGAAGAAAGGAAAAGCAGGTTGTGTTTGATAAGTTATGTTTACTTAAGTGTAGATGTCTGTAACTGATTGATTTGGGATTGTGGAGATCAGAGTGTATAATTAATTACACAGCTACATACAAGTACATATGTATTGTACATGTAGGTTACATGTATTTTAAAATAGAAAAGTGTGATTCATTTTTACATTTGCTGTTAAAATAGTACCCAACTTGGATAAATTTTCTTTTCCATTTTTTTTTTATGGCAGGAGTTTCTGCATTTATTGTCAAATCAAATAACAAATTTACAAACAATTATAGTAATAAATATACAACATAATTGTTCAAATTAAAAAATGTGACACTTAAATAACAATGACAACAGAATAAAGACATGATTATAAATCGAAATGAACAAGTAGAAATAACAGAAATGCAGGGGCCAGCTATCTTAAGCAAAATGCTTGAATGAATAGCAGCCAGTGGAAAGGGCTACATGGAAACCATAATTATTATAAATGTCTATATCATAAAAGCGATGTCATTAACTGGAAAAAAAAAATACTTACTACAAAAATAAGGGGAGGAAAGAGGAAGGAAAGGGATTGAAGTGAAGTGTGTGCAAGTGGGTGCACGTGCAGGTGAGAAGTTTACGAATAAGTGGATAGCAAATACTTCTTTAACGAAGCTTTAAAAGAAAAAAGAGATACGGCGTGTTTAATATCATGAGGTAAATTGTTCCAAACATCTGGACCGTGATGTCTTATCGTTTTTTCAGCTATTATTAATTTTGGATTTGTTAAATGAAGATCTGATGAATGTCGTGTCGGGTAGGAATGGACATCTCTGTTGTAGATAAAAATATTATGAAAGGATATTGGTGTAGCGTTGGTGGAAAATTTATACATAAATATAGCAGTTTGGTAGGTGTGAATATCGTTAATTTTCAGTGTTTTAAACTTATGAAATATAGGATCGGTGTGGGCTAAATAATGAGAATGAGAACAGATACGGAGTGCTTTCTTTCTTTTGAAGAAGCAACATATTGTCTATATTCATTTTGTTACTATTTCCCCATACTATGTTACAGTACGATATATGTGACAAAATAAATAAATTGTAAAGCATTAATAGTGATCTTTGAGAAAGATAATATTTCAATTTATATAAAATACCTATGCCTCTTGCTACCAACATGCTAATGTTACGAACGTGACTATTCGAAGTTACATTTGAGTCGATCAATATACCTAGAAATTTTGTTTCATGTTTTTCGGTAATGGGCATGTCATCAATGAAAATATTTTTAGGAACTTAAAGAAAAAGCTGATTACCCTGCTACTAGTCATGTTATTGCAATGTGAAAGAAAATGTCTAGGTTTTTCATGAAGGTTGGTAATGTAGCACGGTACATAAGAATAATAGTGTATTGTGAGACTTTGGAACCGCCAAAATGTTAAGAAATTGACTCAAAATGATAAGAACGCACAATTTGTTTTTCTTAGATTTAATATGAGATGCAACAGGACCATGAGTGATTTCATGTTTTGCCAACCTTGCTCCAGATTGCCATGGGGTAAAAATTGATATTCTGAACATGTGGAAGAAGGGGGGATCAATAAATATTGAATTTTGAGGTGGATTTGGGGACCGGCAAGAAGTTAATGGCATTTAAATGAGGATAAGCATGGAGAGATTGATCGAGGCTCAGGAGGCTGCAGTAGTTACAAGAGCAGTTGTATAATGTCACCCAGGGTGCTTTTTACGAGTTACATTCGATTACAGAATGTGTTACTCTTTGAAAATAGTTTTCTCAAAGATTACCTTGAAATTTACCAGCAAAATGTCAAGCACATTCCTATAATCTTGGGTGTACATGTATCCATTTGCCACCAGAGAGATTAATTGTTGACTCTTCAGTTGTGATTGATGGGCAGGATTAAGATGCATAGAAGTTAGGATTTGAACTTTAAAGATGATACTTGTATTAAAGAGGGAAATATAGAAGGAGAAAAAATGAGGAGTGGGAGAGAAATGAATTTAAAGAGGATAAACCATAATGGTAGCAAAAAAAAGGAAATGGGAATGAAACATGACAAATGTTTCAAAAAGTTTTTTAACTGGTATTAAGACACATGTACATTTTGACATTTTCATCTTTTTCAATTCATGATTTGCGATAAATTTTTATATAAATAACTGAAGGAAGTGCCGGATCACTTCTGCACAACACTTGGACTTCTTTGCCCTTCACAGCTATCTGAGATTCGTAGAAATTGTGAACGAACAGCTGATTGTTTCTTTTACACGTGTCTGTTCCATGTTGATGTCATTGGAATTTGAATGCTGGGTCAGGCATTAGGTGTAGAAATTATTTTATTACCTCTCTTTTGTTTAATATTCCTCTTTCTGAGGGGGAAAAAAAACTTTTTGTAGGTACTGTTTTTACATGTATTTTGCTATTTATCATAATAAAAGATATCTTTTGAGAAAAACATCTGAATAAAACATAGGAGCTTTAAGGAAGGAGGAAATGAAGGGCTTATTTCCAAGGTCATTGTACATTCAGAGTTTTAGAGCTCTTATTGACAAGGGGTGTGCATTGTTATTGTATTTCAGATTCTCATGATCTTGAATAAATCTAGCCATAAAAGGTTGCATCATGTGGAACTGAATACTCTGTGAACCCTCAGAATATTTGTACATCTGCAGATGGTTGCTATAGTGATGAAAAATGGTGCGTGACCAAATTTCATCGAAATCGGAGTGTTGGAGGAGTAATGTTTTTTATGAAAACATGACATGTCAATATTCTGTAGACGTATGGACACCCATATGTGAATGTTCCTTGTAATATTTACATGTATGATTAAAAAAGAACCATGTCAAAAATAAGGGTAGAAAAAAAAATGGCTGCTAAGATATACATGTATATACACATGTAAATGATTACATACTAATATTAATTGTTCCAAGTCAACTCACAACTAACATTTTCTGCCAAAGATCAGTTGGCCTGATGAAGTATCCTAGAGTGGACATGAAACATTGCAAGTTAGTTTACGTATAAGTTACATATGAACACAGTAGTTGGTATTCATATTCATAAAAAAGTACTAACTTCAGTTCAGGTTGAAAGCCAAAATAGTGCATAGAGTCAGTCTGCTAATTTACAATGTGCTTTTTAGTCAAGTTAGTGCCAACCTGTTCATCACATAAAATTACCAAAATTCTGTTACTTAATGAACAAACAAAGTCATGCAGTTCATGAAATGAATTTTTCATTTTTATTTCATAACTGGGTAGAGCCTAATCCCTTAGCACCTGACACCCTATCAACATCATTCACATTAGAGATATCTTTGAAAACATATAAACGTTTTAAGACGTAGTTTCACTTTTTTTTATTTCACCAGATGCTAGCAGATAACGCCAAAGCAAGGAGAGAGGTAGAGCTTCTGCTTCACTATTGAGCCTCTTCCCTTAGCGCTTAACACCCCATCAACATTGTTCACAGTATTACAGATACTTATGAAAACATATATACGTTTTAAAATGTTTCACTCTTTTTTTAAATTTCACCAGGTGCTAGCAGATAATTCCAAAGCAAGGAGAGAGGTAGAGCTTCATTATCGAGCCTCATCCCTTAGCACTGGACACCCTATCAACATCGTTCACATTAGAGATATCTATGAAAACATGTACAATGGCCAAAGATGTCTCCTTGTGGTTATGGAATGGTAAGTTTGTTGTTGGTTTAACTCTTTATTACAGTAACTACAGATTAAATCCCCAGAGTGCCACATTGTTTAGAGTATATGTGACATATCTGTCAGTTGAGAGCCAGAAGGGTGTTAAACTCGATGTAAAAGTATACGAGTTAAAGCCTTTCTGGCACTCTGCAGACGATACATGGTATACATGTATGTAATATGTGATAACAGTCAACATTGGCATTTCACTGTTTGTTCCAATAGTCATCTGAAGCAAATTATGAAGCAGAATCTGTAATTTCAAAAGATGATGTGACAGATGATTTGAAAGATACTTTATTGGTAGTGTGTGTGATATGATTGATTTGGGGATATGATTGGTTTGGGGCCATGTTTCATTAGGTGCTGATTTTGTAATTTGATCACTCGCTCATATTGATAAGGTACTAACAACATTTGAATGTAAAGAGATGGAACATGTATATTGGAGGCTTGAAAGCCAGGTCTTCTTTTATGTCTACATGTAGCTCATCTCATCTCATCACATCACATCACAAATTTGATTTGTGCAGTGAATTCATTCTACATGTAGCAAATATTCAGGATGCCATTTCCGAATCGAATATATGGTTTCTTCTCTCCATTTTTACTAATGCACAAAATAAAAGCAATATGAATACAATATAAAATGGTATTCTGTGCTGTATGTGTTGTGTAGAGAGAAGCTTTGATAATCAGGCAGCTTTTGCTCTGACAGGCACCTGTCTCAATTTCCCCTTTCGACAGAGGCAATGATATTTTTTATTTGAATCAAAGAGGTATTCGTTGAATGATCAATCAATAAAGCTATATTTTCGTAGAGAAACCTCAAAAGAGTCTGTGAATACAGAGAGAGGGAGAGAGGGAGAGAAAGAGAGAGAAATGTGTCTATAAAGGTTTCTTTACTAATTCTATCATGGAGAGAAATAGTCATTACTTTATAGGAGCAAGGGGCTATAATGATAGGATTTCAAGGGATTACCACCATTCTGTATAATTACTGAAGGAATTACATGTAGATGATTACTAATAAGCTACATATCAGCTTTCATGGGTTATTTTGTCCAAATGACAGAGTTTTCCTTTCACTGTTGTACATGTATACATTTCATGTTGTAATGTGCATGTATCGATACTTGCCAAAGCTAATTAAATCACATCAAATCAAATCAAATCAATGCAGAACAGGAGTACGTGTACATCATGATCATGTATTGGCCTTTATATAGGTTTGGAATGGGGATTAAAAGCACTGAAAACTCAAATGATGATAACAAATTGGATCACATAATTTTGCATGATAAATACATAACCACCTTTTAAATTGTTGGAATGAAAAATGATTAAAACACCATTCTGTTGATTGAAGTATAATATTTGATGTAATTATCATACTATGCAGTGGAAATATAACATATGAATCATTAAGTAGGGTGGGTGCTTTTTTTAATGCCAGATGCACCTCCATCAGTGTGAAGAGTTTAACCAAACAAAGAGCCGTAGATTTTATGCTAGATGACTGTAAACCACACACCAGTCTTTATTGGTAATTGAGGCAGAATCTGTGATTCAGCGACTTCTTCCTACCCATCCACGCAAGTCAAAATTGCTGAGTCATAAAATATGACACACATCAGATACACAACCATAAATCTACATTTTACATGCATGGATAAACAAAGAAGCTAGCATTTTTTTCTCCATGATGTGATATTTATGAAAATTTGACAGACTTAATGTATACATTTCTACATGTAGGAATCACTATTGGTTTGATAAAGATTAAGTCTAACTGAGGAATTACAAATGTTGCATGAGGAAATCTCTTCATTTTATATAATTTATGTCTGTCAAACACAGGAATATTTACCATTTGAGTGAAAATACATGTATATAAAATTCAACAGATTTTTCTCGCAATATTTCGAACTAAAATATGTAGTTGCTGCACAAACCTGCTTAATTAAGTAAGTGTGTAAATCACAGATGAATTTATTTGCCTGTTTCAATTATATCTCGTGTAGGCCTACAAGTACACACATGTAGAGTTGGCCAACTTGGTCCAGGGGCCGAAATTTCAAATTAAAAACAAATCTCTTTGATGGATAAGATGTGTGGACGTGTAAGCAGAGGCGGTGGAACGTCGGGCTGGGACAATGGAAGTGGAGGGGCACCTTTTGTCCTCCAAATAAAAGGTGCCCCTCCACTTCCATTGTCCGAGCCTGATGTTCCGCCGCCTCTGCTTTAAGATTGAAAGGCACCCTGGAAAAATGCATGTCAGAGCAAGAAAGCAAAGAGTAAATTAAACATTTAGGCTTACTTGTACCAACCAGTCACCCAGACACACATTATTATTATAAGCTCTGCATTAATCTAATCCATTGGGAAAAGGTCATTTCAGTGATTGATTGTATACAGACGAGATAGCAAATTGGACACTTAAACAAATTTCATTTAGGGCTCCCTGACACAATTTGATCCCATTTGAGCTGCCATGGAGTGAGGAGTATCTATGTTAAAGTACAGAGGACCGGTGAGCGATTTACCTCTGGGAAGCTCCAAAATAGCTCCAGTACACAAAATCATAAAATACATAAAAATCGCTGTGAGAAAATCACACTTTCAAAATACCACATACAAAAAGAGCTTCCGTGAACAGAACATTATTTTTTACACTGGTTCATGTATGTAGTAATATAGTCAGGCAGCCCCCCCCCCCCCCCCAAAAAAAATAAAATAAAAAAATTATGAGAGTAGCGAGCGATTTAGCTCAGAATAGCCTCAAGACAGCTGTAGAAAACGAAAATACATGTAAGCTGTTGTAAAGGAAAAGAAAATATTTTAAAATAACTGGGAGGGACATTTTACATTAATAGCAACAAATAAAAAGATCTATGAACAAAATTTTTTTTAATGATGAATGCGAAAGATACATCAAAGGGCACTTTGAGTTTTTGTAAAGCATTTCAAGAGATATTGCTTCAAAGATATATGAATATATATGATGAATGAGAAACATTTCATATTAAGGACTGAATTTGTTTAAGTAGCAAAATGTAAACAAACTTATTAAAACTGGCCAAAAACTGCTTTCAAACTTCAATGAAAAGCATCAAATCTTTTTTTCAATCCTGATTCACCCAAAGTCCTCATCTTTTTGTTTTCTCATTACTCAGCAGCTTAGAAATTGTTTTTGTTCAAAGGAGAGCTCTTTTGAGAATTTTCAATGGCAAAACTGAAATTTCCTGGTAGTGATTATTATCAATAAGTGTTTGATTATCAGACTCAGAGCTCTTTTTTTTTAGACTTCAGTTTTCTGAGTCTTTTTTTTTTCGCTTTCCAGAGCTAAATTGCTCACCAATCTCATCTAATTTTTTGCTGTTTAGTATTCAGATAAAGTTCATAAATACATGATTTTATTAATAATTTTATTTAATTCTATACTGTTCGTGGCTATGCTTAACATGTGTATGTTTAAATAATGATAAACAATAAACCATATTACTATGTCCAGCATGAGGAATATTAAGCCATCTTTACATTGCAGCTTGACTGGATGGTATATTATTATGCTGAGTGAATACCATGCTCTTGGCACTGTCTGTTGTGATTCATCAATCAGCTGAGATGTCAAGTTTTTACTGGGTCGACATGAGGCCATTTTAATTTTTTTATCTGTCAACTCTATTCTTGTATGGCGTAGAGCAGCGTTTGTCAACCAGGGTGCCGCAAGAGAAATTTAGTTACATGTATATTTAAAATTTATTTGGAATAATTTTCAACCCTAAAAGATGATACCTGACTGCTAAGCTAGGTGAGGAAATTATTGAAAGGTAAATAGCAGTTAAAACCTCATGAATTTTAAACGATTTCTCAAACATTTTCTGCTCAGCTGCCCTGCAACCTTCATCTGTCCTAAAATTGTCATTTAAAAGAAAATTTGCAAAAAGATTTTGCTCGCTTTTGCGACACTGCTGTTATAAAATAATATTGTATCCAAATCATAATTATGAAATTTACAAATTGAGACGAAATTAACAAGAAATCTCTGGAAAAGAAAAGTCATTGGAATAGAAATGTCTGTCACCCTACACCCCATTTCTACGCAAATAAGGGCCAAGGAAAGTAATTTTCTTGATAAAATACATGGATCACCGTTAGCTCTGATTATTTTTTTCCTGCCCCCGAGGCCATGGTCCAGATACGTCATTGTTTGGAGTGATGTGAAATCTTTATTTCTTAAGAGTGCCGTTACTAAAAAAACATTGAAAAATGCTGGTGTAGAGCATCTCGCTCGTCGAAGAGCTATATCTCAAATATTCCCTGTGGTTGAGATTATGATGAATTGCTGACATCTTCATTTTAATTTTAAGTTGAGCCGACAGCCAAAGATGAAGCTCAAATAAAATAAAATTGACATGTACATGTACAATGTACCGAAAAGATGTGTCCACTGTGTCTACAGTATTTGTAATTCGTTCATCATACCATATGCGTAGAGCCAGGAGGACATAATTTACTCTGTGTTAAAAGTGGAGTTGGCTCCATTCTAGCCGTCAACAGACGATATAAAGCAAGAAATATGGACGAGTCAAATTGTTTTGAGGTTGGTTTTTTTTTTTACATTTATTTGGTCAATAATACAAAAAATAGAATCCAGTGATGAATTTTAATGCTCCAACATGTACATTGATTAATTTTTTTAATTTTTACATTTCTCTTTTCCTGCTTTTTATAGGAAAGAATTTAAGCTATGGTTGAGAGGTGGATAATAAAAAAACAAGTGATACAGAGAGAGAGATGAAATAATATACAGTGTATACTGTACATACTGTATATGAGATTCAAGCAAGGTACATTTACAATAATATCACAAGTCATCAACTTGTGCGTTTGTTTTTTAGGGGAATTATCTATTAAACTGAACTGACAATTTAATGACGACTGAAAACTAACTGTCAGCTGTATGACGTAGTCGAGGGGTTGAAACACTGGACTGGAGATGGGAAGGTCGTGGGTTCGAACCCCGGCTGTTCTTTGGCAAGACATTAATCTACATTTGCCACTCTCCACCCAGGTGTTAAATGGGTACCGGCAGGAATTAATTCCTTGAATGCTGTGAGCACCGAAATCAGTAGCCTAGCTAGAGCCGGGGTAATATTGGAGCGCCTTGAGCACCATTCATGGTGGATATGAGCGCTATATAAATATCCAATATTATTATTATTATTACCATCATGCAGGGAAAAAACTTAATATTTCCATTTCGTTTTCACACATGATTGAAATGTCATTGCTTTCTCTAGTATCAGTCCATATCTTTTGAACAGGATTTGAAGTTCAAAGGTTATGGTACCAGATTTCCTGGTAGTGGTTAATAATTTATCTTCATGTATATTTCACCTCTCTCTCTTTCTCTCTCTTCCCCTTGCAATGATACAGATAGCTTTATCTACATTAATTTGAAAATGAAAAAAGATTCCATGACATACAAGGCCTTCCTGTGGTCTTCATTATTGCACAATCTTTATGTAAGAAGCTGCAAAAGCTGGAAATTGTATTAGTCATTTTGTAAATAGCATGCAATCTTGATGTACATGTATATCAACAGATACATGATTTCCCACTTTATATTTCCACACAGGCAACTACTTTTATCTGTAGTATAATTGCTTTACATAAAACAAAGTTTCAGGGTCATTTTAGGATTTAGTTAGAATTTAAGTACATTTGCTTCTCTGCATGTTTGAACAACAGTATTGTTCAGACCCAGTGTTATTGAAATGAGACAATGAAGAGCTAAAAAGTGGATTTCAATGTTTAGCTTTTCTGTTGTGTGTTCACATGTACACTACATGTATGAACATGGTTATTTTGTTTGATTGCGTACGAACTGTAGGCCAACATAATGACATGTGTATGTACTTCGCTAGTTATAATTATCTATTGTTAAAATCAGTCTGTCTCGGTATGAAAAGTGAAATTGAGAAGCGAAAGTCGATGTGCTCATCTGTCCATGTCTGGTTTAAAGTAGCAATTAATTGAATCAATCACAAGGCCTAGCCACCTCCAGGTTTTCTTTTACTCATGTAATCTCAAAGAATACTCGATACTTATGAGTAGTATTAGTAATGATATTGGTCTTGCTCATAGACTGGTTTTCACCCTCTATAAGCATTGATTTCCAAAACACATCGTATATTGTGTCTTGAATCAAGCCTAAATTACATGTAGCTTTCCGAAGGAGCAGCTACAGCACAGGGCCCCTATGAGAGAGGTAGTCTGCAGCCTGGGTAGTTTCAGACCCTGTGTTTAGACATAACTGACATGGGTTTGTGCTAGCAAACTACTCAATCTCATCGATGTACTCAAGTTCATGCATGCTTCAGAGAAGAGCAAATTTCCTACATCTTCATTCTGTTATTATGTATAAACTCCATGGTTATTACTATAACAGAAAGTGGAATCTTGTTAATAAATTGTGACCGTTGACGTTATCCCTGAAAGTGTCGCCTAAAGCAAGGTTGTGAATATATTTCATTTCAGGCAATCTCGTAATCGTGGAAACCATTTTTCTTGCTAAATTGTGATAATGGCTGTGTTCGGAGAGCTCTGATCATTTGATCATGTTCTGTCTGTAGGTTGTAATGAAAATTGGATATGTGGAGAGCTACATTTGTATAACTCTCCATGCCTTGTTTGATTTGGGAGTTGGGGGATGGGAATTATGAAGATGGGCAAAAAACAGAAAAGAAAAATCACAACATTCCGCATGGACAATCTAAAACTACCTACATGTATATGTATAGCAGTACAGTATTTGTTCAATCTTGCGTTTTGAAGACAGATATTTCCCCCCCCCCCCCTTGTTTTTCATTCCCTAGTTATGTTTCTATCAATTTCTTTATGTTGTAAAGCACCTTCAGCATTTAATCAAAATGGATAATGGTGCTATAGAAATCTTATGTCTTATTACAAAGATAAATGATTCTCTGTATACATGATTCCCTGTATAGGCTATTTAAATGCTTTGCATGTTTCAAGCTGAAGATTTACTGTAGATTAGGCCTATATTGCAGGTTTGTGATAAACAAGTATCTGGATTGATGAACTTTTGACAAATTAAACCTTCAGATTGAAATGAAATGCCTAAATTCTTGCTTTATGAAGGTTATGTTTATTTCATACTGTATGTTAACTTGTATATATAAAGAAAGGAAAAGAAAAAGATTATGCTTTGATTCATGAACCTTTGATATAGGAATGTTGTGGGTTTTGTTTGAATTACAAATGTTTGACAAATCTTTGCAACATTGAACCTTTGGAATATTATCGAACATCCACATTTGGACCTGTTGCGCAGCACAAATTTGTAGGCTACATTATATTTTCAAATATTTGGGCCTGATCCAAAATGAAATACATGCAGGTCTACATACTACTCCAATATACATGTCTAATGTACATTACATGGATGCTTTTGGTGGTAAGATCACATGTACATTACATTAGTGCATGATGTTTTGCAAGGAGATGGAGTATGATGATGATGTCATCACTTAGGAATTTCATTCAATTCAGATGCACAGACAGGGTATGGCACATGCCTGTAATGAACACTTTAGTGGCAGTGATGTCATTTCCCTGGTATAGGATGCATACAATGTATGTTGACAAAGCTTATCATCACACTGTCAATACAAATCATCAGATGGAAATTCATGCTTAGTAATAACAAGAAATGGCAATAGAGCTATAGTGCAAGAGTCCAACACATTTATCATTTTATCACATTTATCATTTTATCACATTTATCATTTTATCACATTTATCATTTTATCACATTATGCAATCAAAACTTGATCACAATCATCACGTCGCAGATGAAAATAAGAACGGCAAAGCATACAACTCATGCATATCCTCTATATTCATTTGTGTAGAGCCACAAATTTGCATGTCAGCCATTTTTCTGAACTAGTTTTCATTATTTTGTTCTCTATTAAAACAATGTTAAAGTCCTCAAATCCTGTTTTGAATAGAAATTAGAATACATGTAAGTTGACTACAGTCCATTTTTAAACCAAGAAACCACAAATCTTTTCATTGGCTTTGTGACTGTTGCCAATAATATGTGCCCACGGCCTTTATTCTGGCAATATGCTAGCAGCTGGTATGATTTATATGAAATGTATTTGTCACAGATCATTAGTGATTCCTCACAAAGTGGAGGGGTATTTTGGTTTAATATGCATTGGCAATAGACTGAACACATGTGACGTTTTGTCTAAACACTGGCGTTCCAATGCACTCATGTTGTGACATTTTAATTAACGATATGCGTCAGATGATGAAGTCGTCCGGACATGCTTAACTTTTATACAAAATATGTTGAACATGTACATGTACAAACCAAGTCCATTGTTGTATTCCTACTATTAAAGGGAAATCCAACCTTAATGGCAAGTTGTTCTGAAAGAAAAAGGAAATATCTTAGAGAGAGAGAGAGAGAGAAAGATAGAAAGAGATATGGTTTGGAAGTGAAGTCGAAACTTAATTATCTGTGTATGATGAAAACTCTATACAGTCGCGGCCCTACAGTGCAATTAACTGCCCAAAAGCTTTCACTCCGTACTGCTTAATTTGCATAAAATAAACAATTAGATTACGTAAAACGTCTACCGAAGAGTCTCACCTAAACTCTGAACTCTCACCCTAGAAACAACCAAATGAAATGAACTAAACATCAAATTCCAGAATAAGAGTTGCTCTAACCCGTAATTAGTGTCACTCGTAGTCAAATCATTTTTTAGTTTGTGAAAAAATAGAGGAATAAGCCATATTTTTTTTTTAAAAGTTTGAAAATGTAGCAGTATTTTTCACATTTGCTGTCATTGCACAAGATCGAAACTTTCAGATATGAAAAATCAAAGTATATTTAGGGAATCCTCCAAATATCTTTTCATAATTATCCGTCGAACGGTTATGTCGGGAAATATCGAAGGCAATGTCATTCATGAACTCTCTACCATTCTTTGCGTGTAGTCCCACGTATAGCGGTGCATGCAGGATGGTTTCTACTCGAGTGTACGTACGACCTACGTGCAACACATGCATATACATGTACATGTACACAGCTATAGCAAGGCCAGCAATCATCATGAAGCGCGACAGCGTCTATGGGCAGCGTGCAAGCTAGGCGTACGTACGTACACACAAGATCGAGAGTAAACGGGGCATGTCTTGTCAGTGATTGTTACCAACAAATATGCTCTCAGTCAATCAGATTGCAAGGATTTCAGTAGCTTATAACAATAGCTGATCGACGTGATCACAGCTGAGGCAAAAGGATGACATCGGATGAGCGCATGCGCACAGAGGCAAAATCGTTCGATGATAGACTGTAACTTCCAGTCTTTTCACGTTAAGTCTGGCAGTTTTACACAAAACTACTAACTACGCAAACTTGAAGCTGCGCAGGGAGTGAGACTGGAGTTTAAAGTCTAGCAGTGTCATTTGTTTGCATATTATTCATTTCATCCCAGACTTGTGTCGGGAAGAATTAACAATTAACCTCATTTCTCGGCCCTCTGAAACAGAAAAATACTTGTATCTCAAAAAATACTAAACCGTTTTCAGTGAAAATTGATATGAAGCATAGTATTATCATTTCCTGTATACTCTGGAATTTTCATGATTTTTAAGGCCCAAATAAGGGAGATACAAGAATGTGAATTTTCGACGATTTCTGCTCCTCGCTCATCAGCAGAGGGCTTCGATAGCCATTAGGAATTCAAAAGCTTTTACGACTTTATGAGCAGTTACAGTACATGTAATTGCAGTGTAGGTCTGCGCCTGTATAGGCCTACACCAAATATAAACCTGTACATGTATGACCGTGTACCAGTTACTTCCTACAGGCAGCCTACTTCCGTTCACCTTCTTGTCAGATATACATGTACATATATAGTCCTATATGAAGCATGTGGTGTCAGATTTTTTGTTCATGACAAAGGATATGTACAGCAGTTGTACCATTGTCCAAAGGTCATGTTCTATTTTGCTGCCATAAAAATGATTGATGTTATAATTACATGTAGGCTGGACATAATGCCAAGTTCCGTTTCTGTACATACTAAAGTGTTTATGACGGACAAAGTTGAAACTAGAAACTAGGGCTGAGTCATATCAGTTTTTTTTTGTGTAAACCGGGGATCTACCGCTTTTCTCCGGTCGAACACAGGTGCACCGATATATTAGTGGACCAAGAATATTTTACATAAGGTTTAGCCCGTCCTTTCGATTTGCTATTTTTAATTGCAATACGTTGGTTACATAGTCTTGCACTTAATTTGAGCATAAACTTGGCCATGTAACAGTTGGTTAGACACTTCAAAAAATTGGCTTAAATTTCACTTTAATTGTAGCTCAAAGCTGAAACTCATGCCACAATTCAATCTCCAGTAAAAGACATTTGTATTTTTAAAATTTCATTTGATTTTTTGTTACATCCCTGTTCAAAAAAGTTGGTTTTGGTGTCAAATTATTGAATGTCGGTGTCAAATTATTGAATTTCTCTGAATATCCTTCCTTCTCAAACACCTATTCTCAAACCCTATTGTCACGTGACTCACTTGACTCACGATCACGATAGCAGATTTTACGATCGCGATCGTGACCATGAGTCGTGTGACTGCTACATGTACATGTTTACATGTTGAGAAGGAAGAATAATCAGAGAAATTCAATGATTTGACACCAAAACTAAATTATTGCAACAGGAATCCAATAAAAAAAAATCATATTAAATGATAATGAATTGAGGCATGATTTGAGCTGGAATAAAAGTGAATTTCAAGCCAAGTTTTGAAATATCTGACCAACTTTTACGTAGTAGAATTTATGTACATAATAAGTGCTAGCAGCTATGATGAATGAAATGAGGTGATTATTGCAATCTGAGATGCTGTTATCGCAGGCTTCACTTTTTTCGCGGTGCAAATTAGAATCAAGTGGCAATATTTTTGCTACATGTAGCTGTTAAATTAGCATGCCAATCTTAACTCGCGAAAATTTGTGCTCGCTACTTCTTTTCTTTGTATTTATATCATTTAAATAAATGTATTGATGCGCCGGTTCGCAAAAAAAGCACCGGGAATTGATAGCCTCAATCGAGGGCCGGTTTACAAACCGCTATGACTCAGCCTTACTGGAAACCATGATGGATTAATTTAGTCAGTATCTGTAGTGCACGAGTTTAATACTCATATGGCCAAATGGAGAAAGATGAATAAAAAAATATATATTTGCCTCTATAAATGCCTATAATTACTGCCTCTTTGATAAATAAAAATGTCTGTTAGTGATAAAATTATTAATCATTTCAAATTGTTGATGGTTTTTTTTTTGTGGGGGGGGGGGGGGGGGAGGGGTTGACGAGAGCCCTCTTCCTATATTCTAGAGAAGAAACATCTTTTTGTAACTTTTGTTCTGCTTTGGGTTTTTGCAAAATCTTTCTGTGTTTTTCCAAAGCTTTTTAGTTTTCTCCCTCAATTTATGAAATCCTCCACTATATGAATGTTATTCTCAAAAGAACTTGACAAGTACACATAGTCAAGTACGTCTACATTATAAGCAGTGCAAGACTGCTTTAACAAACTGGCTTTGTTCTGATTCCAGGAAAAAAATAGCCTTGCAAATATGCAGCCCTCGATGGGGAATGTGTATTGTATTTGCTGTCACCTTCAATTACAAGTACAATTTACATGTTCATTACATAGTTCACTAAAGAAATAAAACGTGAAAACATGCAGTCTGTTTATGTTATTATGATTTGGAACTCGTGCGCTGTCGTGTCAAAAAAATTTAATTACTTGCCACATGGATTATAAACGTAGAGAGACAGTAGAAAGTCAGAGTTAATAAAGATTCATTAAAATAATTACCGGTAGTACAGAGCCTTGCTTCACGCATGTATTGCATCATAGGGTGTGTTTATACCCCCATTTTTTAGTTGTAAACGTGTTTATATGACGTCATCTAAACATGTACCATGCGCAGTGAGGTTTGTGAAACCAGCTGCAGAACCCAAATTCGCCGGGAGAAAAGATGTATAAACAGTACCCCGTGAAGCTTCATTTTAGCGTTTTAGATGATCATTTCTGCCTTCGCAAAGGATATAAATGCACCCATAGTCACCTGAGGACATTGTATATAGGCACAAGTTGCCACATGTGATATGTAGATTGAAAATTTACATTTATTTTACATGTATGCAGTTACTTGTATTGGAACAAGCAACAAACAAATAATTTAACTATAGACCTAAATAGTTATATGTGAGATTCTACAGGCCCTGGCCGCTCTCCGCCTGTCAACTCAGGAATTTTCCCCCTTGGGTATACTCATATACTTAAACATAACGCCCTTTGCCTTCTAACTCCAAACAGACGATATTTTCAAGGTGCGTAGGCGTCAGAGGACGTTAGACAGGACGTCGGGCGGAATTCGCCCAGGTGTTGGCTGGAACTTGCCCGAGCACCGACAGAACTAGTGATCATCGACCGAAACTTGGACAGCGTAGAGCGTCTGGCCTTGTGTCGAGCGGGCTTCGGCGGCCTCCCGTTTGGTTCTGACGGGCGCCGGGCAACTTCTGATCACTAGTGTTCAAAGGGCTCCGCCAAAGCCCCGTCCAAGCCCCGTCCAAGCCCCGTCCAAGCCCCGTCCAAGCCCCATCCAATATGTGACAGGGTAGATTTAAAGCGAAAAATATGCTTGACTCCTGGGCAGATTTGAAATTTGGCGACTTTGTGGCGATCTACAAATTCGGCCGGAGATCGTTGGATATGTGACGCAGGCATACGCAACCACATGTTTCTAGTGGAATTTATTTGGGAAAGAGTTGAATGAAAAACTGTTTCTTAAAGTGTTAAAAAAAGTGACCTCCATTTTGCACAGGCACAGTGCAGGTAACAGAAGAAATCCTAAATTAAAAACTTGGGACTACAACTATAAGGTAAAATACTAGAAATTAGGTTTAAATGGACACACTCTTTTATGATTTTTTTTTCACACCTGTGATTGAGATTGGTCCTTCAGTACATATTACCTGGACCTGTTTGTAATATAAAAACCCAATTTCACCATTTTAGAGAGTTTTGCTATGAGTCATCATCATAAAATACCTGGTTACTGATTATTTACTTGGTACCTCCCCAATCTACACCCCCATGACATGAATGCTTTGTTTGTGTTAACAAATCCCATGCATTGGTAATGATCCCAGTCAAACCTGCTTTAGTGACCACCTGTACAGAAAGACCATCTGTCATTATAGACCATATTTTTGTTCCTATGAGTGATTGTGTTATCACTAATTATGAAAAATAATAACCAGAACTTATTATGCAATATCTTGTATTCAAATTTTGTTCCTATGAGTGACATCTGTCAATGTAGACCATATTTCTGTTCCTGTGAGTGATTGTGTTATCACTTATTATTTATTTCTGATATTTATACAGGGTGACTCATTATCACCAATATTGACAAATAATAACCAGAAATTATAATGCAATATTTTATATTCAATTTTAAGCCCATTTGATATTGTTTTATACCATAGAATTTACTTATCTATCTATGATTAAAGTTTCCTTGGACCCCTATAAAAAACAGCAAAGAGTGTTCATCCCACAACTAAAAACGAGTGGAAAGTTAACAATTATGTTATAAATGTTTAAAGTCGTTGAGTGTGAGAGCTGTATAATATTTTTCCGCTTCATGCAGTAATAATAAGGGTGAGGTCCTAATATTCCCAGAATTTATTATTAAATTGAAGATTTTTTTTCCCCTAAAAATAAACCTCTAGTGGCTTCAAAAATTATTTACACCATTATTTGCTGAGAGCTTTGTGATACATGAATTGTGTTTCAAAATAAACTTCATGTGGGTTATAAGCACATGCTAACACAAATTATTCACAATTGTAGAAACATTTGTACATGTGGGTGTCAAGTGTTAATCTTTTGTGGAGTAAATGACCTCAAGTTCAATCTTTTGTATTAAGTCAAGGAAATCCTGTTGAATTCTCCTTATCTACTGGTACTTGGTGTTAGTAAGGTGGTTTCCCTGTTGAACTACAGAAAAACACACCCATGAACAAGAAATAATGTGCTACAGGTAACAGCTCCTAACCAAATATTGTATATTCAGCCTAACTCGCCATCATAGAGAAAAAAGTCACTAATGCCTGTTTTCATGTACATGTACTATGGAAATGAAAAATATATGTATTGAGCTTTACCAATTCTACTTCCCAAAGTAGTAGGATTATTTTCTTGCTTGTGTGCCAGGGGTACATGTATAACACATGACATCAGTTATCACAGATTTTGTATTTTATTTTGAATGAGATCTCATGCAACTATTGAGCTAGCACTGTCATTATCTGTGATTTCTCCCTGGTTCACCTTATGGAGTTCAATACCCGGTATACAGTCGATCGAAGCCTTTGATATCCTGTATTTAAAATGAGTCACTTTTGAATGTGTTACTGAAAGCACTCAGAGACACACTGAAAACTGGCAGGCATTCTGTCATTATATTATCCCAGATTATTGTCGTCATTTATGCATTAAGAAACTCTATAATTCATATGTTCTCTGTTTGTGCGAATTTACTGTATACTTATATAAAAATCCACAAAATGAAGTGACAAATCACATTATTTTGGACAACAACATGGAGGGCTGCAAAACTACAGACACTGCATATAGTGATCTGAAGGGCTGTAAGGTTTGGGCAAGAGAGTATTTGAAAATGCGCATATATATTATAATGGATGTGTGTTCAGGGGAGGCACCCCCCATCTTTGATCTAGTTTCTTCTCACTTTTTTTTTTTCTTTCTCACTTACAGTATGGAGGGTGGAGAGCTCTTCAGCAGAATACAGGAGAGATCATCCTTCACAGAAAGAGGTCAGTATAAGAGAGAGGTCAAACATCTCAGCCTCTCAGCTTGTAGAGGAATGAAGCCTCGTTTACACTTGACATGTTAAACAGCCTGAAAAAACGACGGCCAAAATAAAAACCATAAATGAATAGCAAGTGGGGTTGAAAAAAGGTAGCCGCTGGCAACAAAGGACTCTTAGCCTACTCACTTATCCGTGTTATAAGATTCAGAAATTTGATGTGCACTATGCTTATGTCATTCTATTTTGCCATGACGTTTTCTTCAGGCACTTTCCTGTGTCATGTATGAACGAGGCCTTAAGGCTTGTTCACATATGCCGTATACCGCATTAAACTACCGCAAAAAAAATGGTGTTTTTTAAAAGCTTACAGTGCTTGACATTGCTGTATCTTCTAACACACCTATGTGAGTATGTGTAGGACCTTTGTTGCGTCAAGTACATGTATTCAGTAAGAGACTTTGCATATGGAGGGATTAATGTTTTCTACCTTTGCTAAACAAAAAAAAATGACTACCTTGCATACAATTCTTTATATTTTCTAAAAGTAATTCATGACAATCACCTCCAGTCTTTGATTCAGTGCCTTCTTTCAAAGAAAAATGGGAGAATCCATAAAAAAATTTGAAAGATTACTTTTTACATTGAAACTTAAAACATGTAAAATAAGTTAAAATTACCATGTGGAAGTGTAAGATATGGCTCCGAAAAAAAGTAACTTTTAAGTTAATTTCTATAGAAATGTTCCTTTAAAAAAATGAATTTATGGATAACTGTGGGAATTTTGCCTGATTTTTCACTTAGAAAACAAAATATTTCCAAAGAAGCCCCCTGAATATCCTCTTTAAACACAGTGAATAGTTTAGAAATGTGGAGAGTGTGATGAACTGTTATAGAAAAGAGGAAGTTCATGTTTTTATGGATGCCTTTGGCTCTAAGAGAAATTGAGATGACCTTTCTTTTTTCATCTGTTTTGAATCATGACATTTTCAGTTGGAATGATAGTAGATCATGTATTGATACTGAGGCAGGCAAGATCAAAGCATGTTGCCCAAAGCAATTAATTCGTGAAGATATAGATTTATTCATGGTGCTATTGACCTTTAGCTTAAAAAAAACTAATTCAAACAAAACCAAACTAAAAATATAATAATAATTCACTGAATGATACATTTTGTAAAATATTTTGCAAGTAATGATAATTTCTTGGTGTTCATCCATGCACTTGTATATCAGTTGTAGTGTTTGAGAACATGATTGAAAAGGCATTCATTTTTCTGTCTTCTCTAAAAATCTGCCTGAAGAGAAAATGTCCTCTCTCTCTCTCTCTCTGTCCTTTTCCTTCTTTCTCTCTCTCTCCCTCGCTCCTCACCTGTCTCTTCCCCCTAAATTCTAGTCCTCTACAAAAGAGAGGAGTGTTTTCCACTTTACTAAAACCCTAAAATAGCTTATAGATTCCCAAACATTTGCTAGAAGTCCATTATTCATGATTGCACTCTAGCTTCATGTCATATGGATGTCAATTCAAGGTAACAGCATGGTAATGGAGGATGATGTAAAGCTCCTTCCATGCTTAGATGCAGAACTATATTTAGTTTGATTGCACATAGCGATATGTATTATTGCATCTTTTCTTTGTCTGGAGACCAATGTCTCCCATGCACCCATCATGTGCTCAGCTTATGATTTGAAAGCATGTCCATAGTCAAGAGTAAAATCATGTGCAATGCAATTTAAGGTTTATTGGGGGGGGGGGGGGGAGGAGTGGCTTTTATAATATGGAGTCCAGTGCACACTTTGGAGTCATGTTGGAGTCATGTCCGTCAAAATTTCACCAATATTTTTTTCAAGACGTAAACGTGGGTCAGGAACTGGTGTACGACATATTTGCTCATTTCATTTCAAACCACCAGAAAAAAAAAATGGTGGGGAGAGTATCTCCCTTAATTAATGTGACTGATAATGAAAAGCACCTACTTGGTTATTTTATAAGATTGATAAGTTGATTTAGATATTCAACCTCCAAAATGACCTGATATGACTAAATGTTTTAGGACACTGGCACTTTTGCAAGGCCAATATTACTTTGTCCAAACATGGGCGAAAAGTGAAATTCATGCCAAATGCAAGTCCCTTTGGAAAGTTGGGCAATACAATAACAGAAGTAGCACCCTGTAGAAGGGGAATTCCATGATGTAATGATTGACACACATCAGGGCTCTGTTTCATAAAACTTGTTATCAGTAACAACTGCCACATTTCTGTGACAAATTTGCTCTCAGCCAATCAGATGCAAGGATATCAGTAGCTTATAACAGTTATTGGAACTTGTTATTGATAACAAGTTTTGTGAAACAGGGCCCAGAAGGGGATTTAGGCAGGGATGCCTGCTTTCTTGTCACTTTTCAAGATTGCCACATCTCGCACCATGAGATTCCATTTATCCTGCGTTCTGGTAGCCTGGTTTCCAGGTAAAATAATGGGTTCAAACTTCCCCAATGAAATTATGTTTCATCGTACAATGTAGTCTTGATTATAATTATTTAAAGACTTACATGTATTTCCCCTTTTCACCCTCACTGTATGAAAGTAGGGGAAGGGGTGAATGAAGTTAGTCTACATGCTCCAGACTTCGACACACTCATTTTGAATTGAGAGTGAGAATAAGATAACTGGGTCTTGATTCAACTGGAGACCAGACTAGCCTTCTCAGGGGAAATCACCTGACATCTACATGTTTGCTAGAGTACATGTAGAGTCAAGTACATTCTACCACATTAGAACGTATCATATTACATAAGTTGTATCCAGGAAACAGGATCTGTCAAAAAGCCAAGGGGTCATCTTCTATGGGCAATAACTGCTTCACATTGCAAAGATACCAGCAAACTTCACTCTGGGTTTTTGTGGATTTTTTTTTGTTTATAATAAAGTAATATTGATATAATTCATGGTATATGTATATCAATTTACTTTGGAATTGTGGGTGGGGATGCTGGGTAGGCCTACATTTTTTTGTCTATGTGTTTGTATGTTTTTGTTGTTTTTTCCAGGTGGAAGGGGGAGTATTTATTGCTATTACGTACACACCATCCATTTGGGTTGCTGTTAATGATGTAATGTTTTTATTTGGGTGTGACTTCATTTGGAAGCCAGTGGCATTGTAATTTAGCAAATTTGTGAGTCAAATTTGTATCACATGCAATGATGATAAATTTATGAACATGAAGCTAAGAGATAGTTCACAATGTAGATTTAATGATAATTGGCAGAACTTTGTCTATTTTCAAGACCTCTTCTCTTGGGATAGTTTTGATAATGTGCACTGCATTGTATATGAATGCATCATGATTCATATACAAATGTATCTATAGCAATAGTGAATGTATGAGGCTATTTTAGTTTTATTACAATTGCACATTAAATATAATTTAAATATGTGCAATGGAGTATTGTACCTGCCCATAGGCGTTTTCCATTTGTGACTGTTTTCCATGCTGCCTGCAAAGGACCATCGATACGGATAACAAAATGAAGGGTGGAGGAGTGAAAACAATATGCCTCGAGCGAGCGTACAAAAGTGCAAGGTCTGTAGTGCAAGGAGAGTTCACCCAGCTAATACATTCATCCTGACAGCTTCCTATTCACCAACTTAGTTTTCAATTTGCAAAGCATTTATGCCAATAAGCCCAGAATGTACTCGATCATCATTACAAGAACCGGTAGATTAATTTAGTAATTATTGATCATTATGCGGAAGGGGAGGCAGCTATCTGGTAAATTGAAGATGAATTTGACCATTATCGTTTGCATGCAGGATGCGATGGATGTGATGGATGTGTAGGGTAGTTTTCAGACACCAACTCCTGTCCATAGCTATGAGGGCATAGTTTTTCCCCATGGGCCCTAGAATCTCTGTGAATTGACATACTGTACATACTGCTTTTGCCAAGATAAGCATCTTCTTTCGAAACTGTAGGGGAATCCTCTTTTGCTCAATACAAAAGTTACTTTAATATCATAAAATGCCTTTATATATACAGCGAAGATGTCCCAACCTGTCTTGGAAATTCCCAATGTTGTACAATAGAAAATTGTAATTTTGACATGTTTTTCCATAGACTATAGCCTAGTTGGTATTCAATTGGTTAAAAATGTATTTGGCATGTAAAGAGATGAGGCGTATCAGGCCGTTTCACACTATTTAGTATCCACATATCAACATGTTTTATGTCCAGTGTATGCTGGAATTTTAAACAACAAAAAAAAATCAGCAAGTCACTGTACATGTATTTCATCTTACACTTGTTTGTAAGGTGAAGTTCTTCACTCTAATAAACTATGTTATTTGACAGTTTTCAAACTCATTTTCATTCGAAATTTATGTAAGCTATATATTTAGCCAGCATACAATGTATATAATATATTGTGTGTTTGGAGCCAGGAAGGTGTTACCGGTAAGTCCCATCATTTGTACAGCGTTAATGCCCTTCTGGCTCCAAACAGATGATATGCTGACAAAATACACGTCGTCCCACGTTGAGGCCTACATGTGTAGTACAAAGTATGTTGGTCGGTTTCCAAGTGTTGTAAGTGGTGTCTGGCAGTCACTCATAAGGTGTTTAGATAACCTTTTGTAATGGGATCAAAGGCTGAATGGAACCATGGATATAGTTCCGAGTAGTATATCCATGATGAAACCATGTTCTGAATAGGTGCATGTACTGCTGTACAGACGACAGAGTGCTACACCCTCTATCTTTCTTTACATTGAGGTGAGGTTAAATGCACTTTGAGCATCAGTGTTTTTAGTATGAGAGCAGGAGTAGAGAATTTCTTTGATATTATCAAAGAACACATTCTTAGAGTCGATTGTTAATAATAATTAATAATTCAATGTGGCACGAAAAAGAGACATGGTAACGAAGCTTTTCGACCTGCAGTCATCAGGTTATCACGCAGGTATATAACAAATTACTCGAAATCAACTATATTATACTCAATGAACCCGGATGCAACCCAGACGCCGTAATTTCAGAACAATCGCAAAGCTTGGATGAACTCCTTTTGTCTGCACAGAAGGGGTTCGTGCGATTGAATATAGGCGGCTTCCAGAAAGCGTAAATGCTCTGCACTTCTGGCCTGGGACATAATTGAGAATTGATTAATAATTCATTAAAAATAGACCAAATTAAGTCTGATTGTAAAAAGGAATAGGAATAGGCCTATAATTAAATCTATGATAATTTTCAATATTAGACTAGTTTCCTGTTCAATTGGACAAAAGTCTTTAACTTGTTAACATTATTCAGATGTGGAGCATTTTGAGATTTGTGAAAAGAGGACTCAAGTGTACAGTGATTTTGGTCTTTCTACTCATGCGTAGGAAATTTATAGCATTTACTATCCAAGATGAAGTACTGAAATTTCTCCGATAAGTTGAATATGTTACCTGTCTTTCTTTTGCTCTACAGAAGCCGCAGAGATAGTACGTAGCATAGGTCAGGCCGTCCTTCATCTTCATTTAATGAACATCGCACATCGTGACCTCAAACCTGAAAACTTGCTCTACCGAGACAGGACGCCACACTCGCTGCTCAAGCTCACCGATTTCGGGTTTGCCAAAGAGACGACGACAACAAATCTGCAGACGCCATGCTATACACCTTACTATGTTGGTAAGTTTGTCCATCAGTAACCTCCTTCAGTAATGTATGCAAATTTTATGCAAATTTATACATACCTTTCAAACAAAGGTTGTTCTTGACAACCTGAAAGCTTGCCGGACATAACTACAAATAATGTATGTAAACTGGTTTCCAAGCATTGAGGCTCATTTATAAAAAGCAGGTTAATGGAATTGCTCGTCACTAGGTGCTCAGAGAATATATGTGCATAAATTTGTATACATTACAGAAGCGGTCTATTGTTTCATAGTGAATTTTTCCTATGCTTAGAAAAAAAAATATATATATATATATATTTTTTTTTTTTTTTTTTATATCATACTCTGTCATTCCTACAATGTATGTTTATTTTTGAAGATGTTTGTTAATTGCATTTGATCTGCATTTGAACTTTTCAGAGAAATAATACTGGTAGAATGGAATATTTTGAAATGTCATAACAGTCGTTATAGTTAATATTTGACTGTAATTGATCATTTGGGGATGCAATGCATTCAAATTAACAATTTTTTCACTATCACAGTAATAGCACAACTTAATCTGCAATTCCAAACCAAAATTATTTTTTACACTGGAGCTAATTATTTTTACTTTTATTATTCCTGTTCACAGCTCCGGAGGTACTAGGACCAGAAAAGTACGACAAGTCATGTGACATGTGGTCATTAGGGGTCATCATGTACATCTTGTAAGTACCATTTTAGTTTTGACAGTGCAAGATGGATGTAATAAATGATAAAATTTATCATGTGGAATTCTATTCTGTGTGTGGAGAGAAATTCTAGGCCAGTATTCTTAGAATTTGGTAATGTCATTAACAGTCTCATTTGTTTAGTCACCGTTTACCATATTTGGCCTTACTTTAGATGAAGGCCATTGTAGATATCTGTAGGTTGTGAGTTACACCATCACAATTTAAGTTGCCATATTTATAATTGTCCATGTGCTATTTCAAGTTAAATAGTACCGTTTTGATTTTGTTTAAAGGTCTGATTGTAACGATAGTAGTTATGAATGAAATGCTATTATCGTTTTGTTTTTTCTAGGATTACTATTTTAGTTGTTACCGATATATACAAGGGTAGGAACCAGAAACTAAACAAAATATTTTCAAGTGTTTTTTAGAAGTCTTCCATTTAATTCATCTTATTCTGTATTATCATCTTATTCTTTTTTAATTTGCTAAAGAAAGACCTTGGAAAATATAATTTTTCCTAGGAAACTTTCATAAAAGATGAGTTCTGGTCATTGGATTGAATTGTGAATGAAACTGCCTCAGAGCAATTGGGAAAGGTTGATTATATAGCACTTAAGAATTGGTGTATGCTGTAAGGTTTTCGAATAACCAGAATGATAAGAAATTGACTCACTCCTGCTTAGAGTCATATATATACACAGTATATTGGATTACACACAAATATTCGGCCTGAAAATTTAGGCTGTTTCTTGTCATATTTTGAATGTGAGGGCATTTGAAGAACAATCCTTTTCAGGAGACATTTCTGTTATGATAATCTTCACAACTAACATAAAAAGAATGAGAAAATCATTGATTTACATGTACCTTTCCCAGAACTCAAACTTCTCTTTAAGCTTTGAGGTGAACTAAAATTGTGTTCCCTTTTGTTTTTTCTTGCGGTGGGTCATTCTTATTCACATTTTCCCCTTTTGAAATGCAGACTATGTGGGTTCCCGCCGTTCTACAGCAATCACGGCATGGCCATTTCACCTGGGATGAAGCGCAGGATTAGGAACGGTCAGTACGAGTTCCCCGACCCCGAATGGAGCTTGGTGTCAGAAGATGCCAAGAATCTGATCAAGAAGCTACTCAAGACCGATCCTGCCGAGAGGCTGACCATTCAGGAGTTCATGAATCACTCATGGGTTAGGGTAAGTCATGCGTCAAAGAATTATAGGAAATATGCTTGTTACTGGAGTTACGATATATTTCAAACGATGATTAAACTGAGTTGAGCTTGAGGTGCCATGTATGTATTTTTTCATCAATTGATTGTGGTCTCCTTCTCCCCTTACAACACCCCCCCCCCCAAAAAAAAAAATAAAAAATAAAAAAAAATAAAAATTAAAAAATGAATAAATAAATAAAATAAAATTTAAAAATAAAAAATAAAATAAAAACGAACCAAAAAATAAATTAAAAAATTAATAAATTAAAATTAAATTTGTAAAAATACATAAATGGAAATAAAAGACAAGAATAGAAGGTTTTTTTAAGTAATAAGTGATAAATGAAAAATATACTATAAGAAATAAGAAACCAAAGTAGTGATGAAAATAGATAAATGGATGAAATTAAAATAAAACAAATCATTAAATAAAAAGTGAACATAGCTGATATAGTATGAATATACAAAATATGAATGTATATGTTTTATTGACCTGTGATTGTGGTCAGAATATGTGTATTGAATATAGAATAAGGAAAAAAGGGTAGTGACCTTTTCAGCTCCCTATACATGTAGAGTGAGTTTATATTGTCTACTGAGGTGCAGAAGGGCATAAATGAATGTGCAGAGGTAGAAGTTAACATCTTTCTGGCTTTCAGTAGAGAATATTGTGAGACATTGCAGCATGCTATTATTTTGTTTGCTGAGGTGCAAAAGGGCATAACTCAACTTGTAGGGTTATACATGTATGTTAACGTCCTTCTGCTTCTTATTGTAGGATATCGCAAGACATCACAGCATGCTTTCATTGATGCAGGTCACACAGGGTTGGGGGGGGGGGGGGAAGGGAGGAAGGCTAAGTTGATGGAGGGTAGGGGGGGACAACAGTCAGGGTCAAATGAAGATGAGCTAATGATATTCACAGATTGACAGAAAGGAATGTTGACATGTACCGGCTGTAGGTACATGACATGAAGACTTTCTAAGAGGGCTTGTGGATGTGCATACTCTATGTGTAGGTGTGCTTAGTACATGTACATGTACGTAGCATATTATGGTGATGAAAATCATTTCTTTATTCAAGAAAATGTACAACATACATTACCAGGTCCGCTATCCATTTGGATGGACAGTGGCAGGTATACATAAAAAATACGGACTTGAGAAACATATATATACATATAGACATACACTTAAACACAGGAGATGTAACATCCATACATTGGGATCTTCAAAAGGCAAAACAACCTAAATATCATCACGAATTAGCGATAACAATGAAATATTTAGGGTATATGACAACATTGCAGTGCATGTGCAATAAATAGAGTATATAACAAAAAGAGGCAAATAGCTTGTGGGTGATGTTATATTTTATTCTGTAATTATAAGTGACGAGGCTTGTGGCTGTAATACATAGCAATATACCAGCATCATGCAAAATTGTTTTATGTATTAAAATTAGTAAGCTTAGATAAATATAATGTTGTAAACAATATTCGTTGTACTGTAACAAAACCCCTTAATAGGGGAAATTTAAATACCAGTACATTTTTGGTTTCTCTCATTTTCATTTTAATAAAGGAGAGGGTTTCTAACACTATTTGATATTTCACAAAATGTAATTTTTTTTTTCAGTAATGGTTGCAGCAAGAGAACTGACTGCAGTGCCCAAGCTATCTAAATCATAAAACTGTTGCCATATAAATTCCCCTCTTGTTGTTTTCCTCCGCCACTGTGGTGCCAGAAGCTTTTTATTCTAGAGTTTGTCTGTTTCCCGTCTGTCCATCTGTCCAGCATTTTGTTACCACAATAACTTGAGAACCAAGGAGGTGATCTTCACCAAACTTGATTCAAGTATAAATGGGCATGCAAGGATGAAGTAATTGGTTTGGGGGTTAAGAGGTCAACGATCACAGGTCTCGGGGTCATAAAAGGCCTATTGGGTATGCCTTCAAATTATGTGTGTTATTATTATTTCATGTTTTTTCTTGAAGTCTAAATATAACCAGTGATTTTTATTGTCTTGTTTTATCTTTCAGCAATGTAGCGCTGTGCCGGCTACCCCACTCCATACCAGCAGTGTGATGAAGGAAGAGGGTGTCGAACAATGGGCAGACATTCAGGTATGTTACTATTACATCTTTTAACGTTTACCATGTAGAAGTATTGTACCTTATGAAAGAGCAAGTCTAAGGTCTTATCATGTTCACTCTACTTCACACTAAAAGAGCGGACTGTGAGTAAACATGTTTGATTAAAGAACATTTCAAAGCAACCCCCAATTTCTCCAGTTTAAGGATGTAGCATTAGACTAATATCTGTCAGAGCAAAAGACATATTTTAATAATCACATTGCAAGCATAGGTCTTTTAATTTGTTTCACTTCTCTTTGTGTTTCCTTCTACACCAGGATGAGATGACGAACGCCCTTGCAACGATGAGAGTCGACTATGATCAGGTCCGTATTAAAGACGTAAACATGTCGTCCAACCCCCTCCTGGCAAAGAGACGCAAGAAAGAGTTAGCAATGCAGGGTGAATAGACGTTACTGCAAGAAGGGACTAGTTGCACAAGAGGATGAGTGCAAGAAGGACTTCTCAACAGTCCAGCCAGAGAAACTGGTCTAAATTCAGCAGATATCCTCAACACCACAGCTATTTTTCACACTATATCCAAATCGACTGTTTAAGAGAGACATCAGTATTGAAAATAGTCTTTCTGTAGAAGTACTCGTGTATACCTTTTATGCATTGTGCCCAAGAAGGCGTAAGGGAACTTACATGGAGTATCTGCATGATATGTTGACATTTTCAGAAGCTACCCATGGTAAACCCAATTCTGTGCATGCTCACAATATGCAGTGGAGAGCTGCTTATTTATGATCATGGTTGATTTGGACATCAAAGACACCAATTCCATTTGTACAATTTATATGTATATATATATATATTCTCTATCTTGAAAGTGTGCCGTGATATATGATGTCAAGTGACAGCGCATTTGCCAAATAGAAAAGGAGAAAAAAAAAGTTCTCAAGGATGTTGGACCTTGGCATGTTCCATGTAAAATTCAAAAGTTTTTGTGGTTTTATTCTGAGAGTCTGTGGATGATTTGTCACCGTCTCTATGACAACTTCGACAAATTTGAGTAGTCCGTCTTTTTTTGGTTTTATTTGATAGCTGATGAACACTATGAACATGGCGAACAAAGAAGTGGGCAAAATATACAGCTCTCCATTGTACCTTCCACAATTGCTCTGGTGGACAAAAGAACATCCCTTCATTGCTATTATGTAAAAATATGTAGAACAGGTGTCACATGCATATTCACCTGTTCTACTTATTTTACATAATAGCCATGAAGGGATGTTCTTTTGTCTACCAGAGCGGTTGTGGAGGGTAAAATGAGGAGCTGTATATTTTGTCCGCCTGCTTTGTCATCATGTTCATAGTGGAAGTGATTATTTTGCGGTATTTAAACACTTTATTTCACTGTACGATTCCCCGTTTCACTTGCCTTGGCTATCCTGCTGTAGTATCAGCTCTATACGTCATATATGCAGGAGAAGCCTTTTAGATATCAAAATGACTCCTGAAATCTTCGAGTATGTAAATTTCTGTTTTTAAACAAGATTACATACTTAAATTTTTTTATATTCATTCAGGAATCTCTTTCAAATGGCACAAATATGTAAATCAAGTTTTATCACATTTCAGTTGAATATCATATGAATTTTCCTGAATAGAACAGCTTATAAAAGCAAGGGTAAAAAGTTGAATACCATTTTTAAAGTTTTTTTATTCACAGTAGTTATTATGCAAGGTGTACAAAGTAGAAATACACAATACTAATCTTTCAAAAATGTCCATATATTTTGAATTGACATGCTGAAATGGATACTGGTAGCTTTTAAGTTGATTAAGAAATTTAAGTTAGAATGTAAATAATTAATTTTAGAGAAATATATTAATAAGAGACAGAAACTTAGAAAACTATAATAATATATACCTTCCTTAGAGTTACATGTATCTCGGAGCAACAGCTTTTGAATCACTTAAATCTTATTTTCCCATTAAAAATATCACACATATGTACCTTTCAGGAAAGAAAAAAGGAATAGGTGTAAACATATATCTACTTAATAGATCCTGATACTCAACTCTTATTTTTGTTTAATATAACATCAAATGGAGTATTAAAGCTGATATTGCTCGTGAGTATAATTTCCTTTATATGTATTATGATCTTGATTTATCTTGAAGTCACAGATATATGTAAATGCCACAGGATATGTAGGGCATGAATAATTTCAAAGTCCATCTGTATGAAACATTTAGGCCAAATACTCTCTTGTGTTTCATGTATGTTCCAATATCGTACAGTTAAAGTTCCACATTGTTTCAGAAGTGTGTGATATAATTGAAATTTTACTTCTTTGTATTGTGTAACATTGGTACATGTATGTTTAGTATGTACGCTTCCATTAAGGGTCGGAGATTAAAATTTGTATATTTTAGATACTTTCTTTTAGCTTTAATGCTGCTACCTGTTATCATGATGAAGATAGAGAATATGTGTTTTGTTATTTTGTATGCTTATACGTTTAGAACATGAATTATGCAGAGTATTTCGCTACGAAAACCAGGAAGTCATATGAAATGTAATTACATCTGTAGTCCATTTGTATTTTTTTTCCAATCATAATTCAGTGTACATTTAGTATAATTATGTTTCAATTCAGAAACTTTTTATTGTACAATATTTCATCAATATTTTGACAAAAGTGAATTAATTTGCTACATATTGTGGTTTGAAACCATACTTTAAAACTATTGTTTAAAATCAACTGAATCAACAGTCTGTTGAGATCTTCAATAATCTTTTATATCTTCAATAACCACTTTTGTTGTTTTACTTTGTGTCCTGTTCGATCACAGCTTGTCATTTGTGCCTTCGATTTGAGATTTTGAAGTAATGATGACTATAATTTCTGCAATCTTGAGTAAAAGACACTTTTGCCCCTCTCCCTGACCCTGGCATCCATCCATGTGATACTTCCTTGTTGGGTCTTTTCTTTTTCTTTTCAAATCTGTGCCATTACAAGTGGAAAGCAAGTGATTTGCTGTTGTGTTTTAAACAATAGATAGACTGGGTTACTCATACTCTTGAATTTTCTGAACTTGGATTTAAGAATATTTGCAATCTCAGGTGCTGAAATTTAAATGTTTGTGATATTCTAGAGATTGATCATAGCAATAGTTTCTGTGGGTTTTCTTGTACATAGTAGTCTAAACTTGAAAGTTTTTACATGTATCTTTGTTTTTAAGAGGTCACAAGTTTCTCTGGTCCGTTTTTTATGAAAGTGCTTGGGAAAGTTTTTACGCCATCGTTAATTTCTTCTCATTTTATAGTATATTGCTCCTTCTGTCAAGTAATTGGGATGATGCACTTGATTTTGGGGAAATAATTTGAACTAAATCATGTTACATCTATAAGCTGCTAATTTTTATTCATTTAGTATGGGTGAAAATAAATATTCCTGATCATGACATGGATGATACCACTTGTTCTCAAATCTTGTTTTATAGCTCTGACTAAACTACCGGGGAATGACAAAAGGGTGAATTTCAGATTTTTGACCCCCGACAAAATCAAGTGGGCTAGTAAGTAGTAATCATGGAAGGTATTATTATTATTATTATTCAGTTTTAAGATACATACTTTATATTGTATATGAGTAATTGCCACAAAATCAGAGATGTATGCTGTATGCAGACCATATTGGTTTGATGATGTCTTATACATGTACATTAGGTAAATAAAAAAAAGTATAAAACTGCTTCGTCTGTGTACTCGTTATCTAATTTTTTGTGAGATTTATTTCATTTATATTTTGTGTTTCGCTCAGTATTCAGATCACTATGTCCGAAGAACGATTCGTAACCCCGTTGACTACTGGATTCTTTAACTCTCATCGGCTCAATACAGGAGCTGCCCAGTTCCCGTAGTCTATGGGTTAATTAATCTGTGGCACTTCTTTCTTGCAGTAAAACAAACACTATAAAACTTTCATACATTACCGAAGCGGTCTATTGCAAATCCCCCATTTGCAATCGATTGCAAATATGATACTTGTATTTTAAATGGGAACTTGCAATCAATAGACCGCTTTGGTAATATATGCAAATTTTATACATACCTTTCAAACAAAGGTTGTTCTTGACAACCTGAAAGCTTGCTGGACATAGCAACAAATAATGTATGCAAACTGGATTCCAAGCATTGAGGCTCATTTATAAAAAGCAGGTTCACAGAATAGCTCGTCACTAGGTGCTCAGAGAATACATGTGCCTAAATTTGTATACATTACAGAAGCGGTCTATTGCAAGACTTGCGACCGATTTGGGGAATTTGCAATAGACCGCTTCGGTAATGTATGCAAATTTTATGCATATTTTATGCATACCTTTCGAACAAAGGCTGTTCTTTACAACCTGAAAGCTTGCTGGACATAGCTACAAATAATGTATGCAAACTGGATTCCAAGCATTGAGGCTCATTTATAAAAAGCAGGTTCACGGAATAGCTTGTCAGTAGGTGCTCAAGAAGCGGTCTATTGATTGCAACTTTCTTGCAACACCCCCTAAGAATGCAAGTATATGCTTAGGTTAGCAACCAGTGGGACCTACGGATTTGGTCCTAAAGGAGGGTCTTGGTGATGGAAGATAAATGCCCAACCAAAATGGTCTCTCTCCCCCTTTCTTTCTACCCCCTATCTGTCTTCCGTCCACTCCCTTTTTGTTTCATCTGTACCTCCCCCTCTATATCTTTTCCTCCCCACTTTGTGTCATTCACGCCCAGTCTCGCACCCTTTTTTATCCACTTCCTTTCTATTTTAATCCGTTTGGAATCTACGTCCCATAGCCTTTAGACGCAGGCCTTGCATATTTATACCAGAAACAACCAACATGAGAAGACTGGCATACAGTGGTGTATAAAGCTACTATGCCTCTCTCATGCTCGTCTTCTCATGCCAGTTGTTTAAAATGCATAACTACTCTCCCGTCTTTCAAAATTAAATTAACGCTGTTCCAACTAAACCAAAATCGAACAACTTTCTCTCTCTCTTTCATCATTTTTCTTTTCTCTGCTCTGAATGTAAATCTACATGTATATAATGTAAGACCTGAAACTTTCTACACAAGTAACCAACAAAATTTGCAAGGGGATCCGATCCCGATTCGTGAAACTTTCATGCCGTGGAAGAATAAACCACACTATTTTGGGGGCAATTTGTCAAAGTTTCTTTCAGCATAAATTGCTCTTAATGACAATTTGTGAAAGTTACATGGGGTATAAGTGCCTGGTTTTACAGTATGATCTAAACCAGCTAAAAAACAAAACAAAATTACGATTGTCCTTCTTGTCGTATGCAGACGTGCAATTATATTTATTGCAAATTATTATAAAACAAATCAGCCTTCTCAATACGATAAATGTATATTCAAAGTGATTCCATCTTTCTTTACTTTAAAGGAGAGGACAGAGATGAAGTAAAAATCCGTATATACAATTCCCTGTTATTTCTAGTTTTCTTTTCTGGAAAGATATAGTAGATTCATATATATACTTTTACAATTGTGTAATTAAGTACACTGTTACACACATGGACCTCCTAAAATGTCAAGCATTTTCTTCCCACTCAATATTATCTCAAGTCTAATATGATACATGTATAATATGATAGTCTAGAGGATGATTCTTTGGCCACAGATTTAAAGGAGAATTAACACTAGAATATAAATGTACTTATGTTTGAAGGTGTAATATATTCTTAATCATTGACCTGTATCACTTTAGAAATAAAATATCAGAAAAGGGTTTAAATCAAGACATTCTAGCTCACGGTATCATCTGCTATTACACTTTACATGGGGGCTGCCATTTTCTTGATGACATGGAGTTGTACATGAAGCATTGGAAACCGTTCCGGTGAGAAGATATGTTTAATCCTTGAGCTGAATTGCTTCTCTTCATTATAATAAATCCCCATATATGATGGAAAATACATTACAGGTGTATACATATATTCTAAAATTTGAAATTTATAGATTTCCTTTTAAATTCTCTGGTTTTGCTGACTAGAAATCGTTTTCTTGGGCTTGCCTGGCAGAGCAGAACATAATTTATACAATGCGCATTCCGACTGTTGAAGTCCATTATCTCAAAGCAGGTGAATGCATAGTTTGTCGCTATTGACGCTCGGGAAAGGCATTTGGCATAAATTTGAATCAATTCGCTCCGTTGCGTACGTCATAGTATCAAGAAAATAGATTTATATTTAGTAAAATCTTAATTTTCAAAGAAATATAAAACACATTTTTGTTTTTAGAATATATGTATATATCTGTTAAATATTTTAAATCTCATATGGGATTTTTGTATCAGCAAGAAAGACAATTTTGCATTCGGAATAAAAATATCTTTATGTACACATCAAGAAAATGGCAGCCACCGGGTAGCGCTAGCAGACGATAAATCTTGCTGAGAAAATCTTGATTTATACCCATCTCGTATATTTTAATGCAAAACTACGTAGGACAACAAGAAGGAATAGATTACATCTTTGACTATAAGCACATTTATATTATGAGGTTAATTCCCCTTTAAAACCTTGCAAAATGATGAAATGATAGAAAATATGAGTGTTTCTGTAAAGTCCAACTAGACTAACAGTTATGATTTCATTCACAGATATCGTTTTCACTAGAGTGAAGTTATTCCATGAGCCTGGGGCCGTTGTTCCTGCCCTTTCTCTTATTGCTGCTTTACTCCATTATGGTCTGTCTTGTGGGGTGTTGCAAGAAAGTTGCAATCAATTGCAAATTGGAACAACCATTCTGAATGGTTCAGGGTCTGGCCATTCAAGAAGATGCACTTGCAACAATGATTTTGATTGGTCAGTACCAATCAGTTGCAACTTGCAATCAATCGCAACTTTCTTGCTACACCCCATTGGTTGTACGACACATCCTCCGACAATAATTGCTCTTCGGTCGATATCCTACGCTAACCACATTCCTAACTTCAAACCTGGATCAAATAATACCTCATCCTAACAACCCTAACCCAAAACCAAACCTAAAACCCTATTGCAACCTTAACCTTAGCCTAGACCAAATGCCGGATCACCTCTATCCTATAATTCATTTGAAATGCAAAAGGAACGAGTCATAACATCTTCGAGCTTATATAGAAATTGGAACTGTCCATGTATTTGTGTGTTTTGAAGAAAAGTTGGTTAAACTTCTCAAGGCATGCATATGCATGGAACCAGGGGGAAATATTGGCAGTGAGAGAGAGAGAGAGAGAGAGACAGACAGACAGACAGAGAGAGAGTAAGAGAGAGAGAGAGATAACAGCTTGATTCTCAGATTTATTTAACAGACATGACCTTAAGGGATGGATTTTTTTTCCCCTTTTTGACGCTGAAAAAAACCCTCAACAAAATAGATACAACAGATTGGGGACATGTTACACAAAACAAGCATGAATATACTGCAGCTTTGTTTTCGTCATGCACTCATCAGACTCAGAAAAACAAAGTCAGAACAAGTCAATAGACAGTCCCATAAATAATAAATGTTTCCTCGATCACTCATATCTCATTTACACAAAAGAGCTCATAAATCTGATTTTACATATTCATGGTGAGCTTCGAGTTACAAGGAACTGGAAATGTAAAACCCACTTGAAGATTACACTACTATTATTTGCCCTAAATTACCTTTTTTCCCCAACAAAATGACTGATATTTCAATTGTAGACTAAAGTTGGACTTGACATTAACAGGCGCCCAAATATAAGTCTGTACCCACCCCCCCCCCCCAAATTTCACATACAGACCCTACATATTTTATTTTGGACATCCTGCAAAAAAAATTTAGTGTACTAGTGTAGAGCCCTGTCTGAACATTTAAATATTGCATGCAAAACAATTATACTAATTGAGCTACGGTATACCAGTTGAGGAACTAAATCTTGCATACAACTATAATTTATGGAGAGATGCGAAAAATACCATCCACATATCTTGTTCCTCATCTAGTACTAAGTTAATACACTGCGGAGTTAGAATATAATATAAAGTAGAACATAAATCAAAATCTTTTCTTCTAATAAACATGTACAAAAATAAATACAACTCAATTATCTCACCTTCAGCATAAGTACAACTTCTAAAACCGAATACATACTAGCTCTCAACATACATGTATTAAAAAGGATTTTGTACGAGTCCAAAAAAATACCTTGATATGAACGAAAATCAGCCGTTCATTGAAGTACATATCACACGCAATTTGATTCACTACAATGTTTAGAAATCAAATATATTTGTCTTGTTTTTCTCTAAATATGGGCAGGAGAAATATTCCTTGTCTTGTTTCTATCATGATTTTCTTTGCTTTTCACTATATTACTAGTAAACGAAATGCCAACATTGGTTTGATTCATTCTGACATGAATCTCAGGCCTCAAAAGTCAGCAATTTTAGGGGCAGGCAATTTCTGGTTTTGGGGGCAGTCTCTTTCAATATTTTTTTAGGGGCAGCAAGGCAAGTCAGTGGGGCACCAAGGCAAAAAATAAAAAATAAATCAAAAATCGTCTAAATTTTATATATTTTTCGTGATCGGGTTGGAAATATTGTAAAGATAATATGGTGTGAAAATCAGATTTTAAAAGCTTTGAATTCGCTCACAGCGAGCGACGAAAGATCGACTTGCAAGATCGAACATCCGCGCTCGCACGCCGCTCCATTGATAACACACGCAAAATCGCGGGGAGGTGTGTTGACAGCAGAAATGTCATTTCCCCATAGACAATACACGTAATCCGGTAATTACTACCAGTTCGTTTTGCGTGCGTCAAAAATAACAGAAATTTTGCGAGGTCGTGTTTCGGAACTTAATTAACTTATATCTCGAGACAACGATCATCATTTGCAAAACGGATTTCATATTTGGATTCATCATCACTTCTTTTATGAACATCGTATTGGGAAGCAATTTTGAAGGTAGTTTCCAGTCTACGTCTACGTCCAGACTCAAATGGCTGTTAGGAAGAACTTTTGATATTTTCAGCAAAATCCAAAGTCAAAATCTTGTCCAAAACTGGAGAAATCCCCTCCGATTTGTTTCGCGATCGCGTGTTGTTTACATACTGCCGATGTCTTAGACTAAAATCGGCCAATAAATTTTTTGTCCACGAAGAAACTCGGGATCGCAAGCGCACATCGATCTTTACGATCGCGCAGACAGAAAATCGGGACTTTTCCGTATACGCCATAGGGACCGATTTTTAAGGACAAAACTCTTTTGGGGAGATGTCAGCGCCCGCGGCGACCAGGAAATGTACACAGTGACTCCGATAGCTCGTTTCGCGAGAATCAACAGTAAATTACGGATTTCATTTTTGGAAATATCTTTTCCAACATCGGTGAGTTGAATTTATTGTATTTCTTGGATATTTTGGGGTCGGTTTTTGTAAATTAAATGCTGATTTTGAGTGAATGTTGGTGACTTTTGTGCAGTGGTGTTTTAAAAAGTTGAGGTGTATGACTGCCTACATTCTACACACGAAGTATAGGAATGTAGCTGTGAGTGCTCACACTCTTTAATCGCTTTCCTGCGACTCTATGCTCTATGCTCAGTACATACTGCTCCGCGCGGCCTCGCTCCCTGCTGCCTCTTACGGCATGCCCACCAGCCAGCTACGTTACCTGGGTGGCTGCAGCTGGCTGGCGGGCAGCAGAGAGCGCGGCCGCGCAGAGATCCATTGAGCGATGTTAAAAAAGTTGCAGTTCTTCGTCATGCAATCACATTATGTACATTTCTGAGTGCTTGTGGACAAGTAATAATGTCATTTTGGTGTAAAATATTCACTCGTGTAGTGAGTTCCTCAACAAGCTATTGTTTGTGTATGTTTCGGGCAGCCACAAGTTGCCGTAAGTATCGTATTTTTAGAGGGGCATCGCGGCAAGTTGAAGGGGCATTGCGGCAAATTGCCTTTTGCCGACCGGGTAATTCGAGCCCTGGAATCTACATTCTACACAAATAACATCTCTCCTTAGTACGTATGTGCCATCGACCGATCTGCACCACAGATCGATTCCTGCTGTCTGTCATTGTACACTGACAAGCTTGAATGGAATATGGGAACTTCAGGGACTCTCAGCTCTCCTTTTAGTAGAAAATGACACTAAATGCTGACACATCCTTTTGTCCAACTGGACAACGTTCTTTCCCCACTAGTCTGGAAATGATCATTCGAGGTTCGCGACACACACTTTGCGATTGTCATGTCGTCCATTACTGAACAGCAGCCTTCACACAAGTTGCTAGTAAATAGTTCCTCCGTGGTAAGTTTCATTATATCCGCTGTAAAAGGTTCATCCACATAAAGGATCATTTCAAGAACATTATATATACTGCCATGATCAAGCAAGATAACGCAGTGAAGAGATGAAGACGAGTTCCAATTATAGAAGCTGAAATATGGAAAAAAAGTATAATAAATGTTAGTATTTGGCAAATCCTTCATATACTAAAAAAAACAAGTAATGACTAGACTGCTCTGATACGAGCTCTCCATCAATTAAACTATTAAATCTTATTAATTTGTCATATAACTGTTACTACTGGCTTTAAAGGGGAATTAACCCTTCACAGAAAGTTGGCAAGGGTGAAGTACAAAAATCAGAGGAGGCCTATTGCATGTTGGGTTTTTTTTTTAATATGGAAAAAAAAATTATGAATGGCAAAGTGATATCTTAAAAGGAGAACATCTCTATTTGTTTTGTAACTAAATTCCCAGTTTCCCTTTACTCAATTATTTTATGGAACAAACGCGAATTTCACAGGAGGGCATGAATCCATAATACATCATTGTATCATTTAAGAAGTCTGTCATTGAAATGGAAAAGAATTATTTTGAATGATATTTGTATGTATACAGCTCTCCCTGTATGACATCACATGCAATACCTTCCTTTATTCTCGGTCCAGTTTTCTCAGACTTTCACCGAAAGATCCATTTCTCCGAAATGTCTGCTCATGCTAAGGCCAACTTCTTAGAGGTCATTCACATTAAGAAAACAACGACAGGAGGCATATATATATATATATATATATATATATATATATATAAGACTATTTCCTACATTAGGGCAAATCCTAATAATGCGGTTTATCTCGTCACAATAGAAATTCGACGTGAAGGCGAAAGTGACTGTGCGTTGAGGCGAATGATAACAATATGCTGAGATACGCCGGAAAAAGAGTTTTATATATATTTATATATATATATATATATATATATATATATAACTCTAAAGGCTACATTAGCTGGACAGTTTTTGTCTTATTTCTATGCTCAACTGTCCCGCTAATGTAGGTGCCGCTATTATGACGGAATAAACCGCATTGTTGTGTGTCCAGCTAATGTACCCTTTAGTCATATATATATATATATATATATATACATTGTACCTCCCAATTTATTCTCATCACCTTTTGATCTCTTCTCTTTTGATCCTGTCTTTGAATTAAATGAATAGGGGGGGAAAAAAGGGAAAAATAGAGAAAAAATACCTTTGTAGAAGACTCCAAAGAAACCTTTCTTTTCTGAGAGGAACCATTGCTTGAGACGTGGAACTCTTCTCATGTAGGCGCATGTACAGATCACAAGAAGCCCGAATATAATCAGACCGTCAAAAGAATATGCTGGAGAAGAAGAATGAATATTGCACAAACATGAATTGCACCTCATGTACTCTGCTATGATGACAGGGCATGCCATAAATTTCCATTTTCTTAGTAATTTTGTTGAAGGAATTGATCATGGTTGTGTAAAGCAGGTGTGCAATAATAATCGTGATGAGATATAGATTCTACAGCTTGTGTAACTGTTAGACCCTAATTATTTTATTTGGAGAAATAGAAATTTATAGTCCTATTAATATTATATTATAAATAGGAATTCATGGGAGAGGATCTCAAAAGATATCACAGATTTATTCATTTGTTTGATGAAATAAAGTTGATAAACTTCTCATTTCTTTTGGACCGAAAAGTCAGTCTATTTCATTCGGGGATATGCTCCGCTGAGACTACGTCTGGCTCCGTGGAATCCCTCTCCTACATAGAGCCTGAACTTCTGAAGTACAAAAGTAAAAAAATGTTATACATCTCCTCCTCCAGACGGATATGGATTTAATTTCTTTCTAATTTATTCAAACTTTGTTCAGTTTATCAAATTTTCTTTCACATCTGTTTCTCTAATTTTTCTGCTTTTATTAAAACCAACTTTCATTGCAAAGGATTATAATAACATGGCTAGATTGCCCAAGTCTGCGCACACGCTTAACTGCGCGATTCTAATTAAAAAAACACGCAACGAACACAAACTTTTCATCTTTATCATAGCGATAGGTAATCATGCAAAAACGAGTCAAAATAATAAAAAACAGTCTTATTTCAGACATTTTATTCACAAGTCTCAAAATGTTGTCTTTCACGTCAAAACTCCCGAACTGCGTGTAAAATGAATGAGTGTGCAGACATGGGCACCATTGTTTTTTCAATGTTGAAATGACACGGCCACTGTTTCTTGTGAAAATGGCATTGTTCTTGCTCTAAATTCTAATTTTGATGAGATTTTTTTCAAACTTATTCTTTAGAATATCAGGAATAAAATAAAATAAAGCTTAGTTTAGAGGAATATTAAAGATATTCTTGTTCATTTTCCCGTCAAAACCTTAGGTGTGCCACACCACGAATAGTGGTCATATTGACCACTACGAATACAATATACAAAAAAAAATTTGGTATTTTCTGTCGCATGTAGTAAAGGTATGGGGAGAGAAATAAGATAAATATTTTAAATACTTGCTTTCAAATTCAGCCCTTAAAAATCTCACTCCTACCTCAAATGGCCGTTAGGAAGAACTTTTGATATTTTCAGCAAAATCCAAAGTCAAAATCTTGTCCAAAACCGGAGAAATCCCCGCCGATTTGTTTCACGATCGCGTGTTGTTTACATACTGCCGATGTCTTAGACTAAAATCGGCCAATAAAATTTTTGTCCACGAAAAACTCGGGATCGCAAGCGCACATCGATCTTTACGATCGCGCACACAGAAAATCGGGACTTTTCCGTGTATGCCACAGGGACCGAATTTTTAAGGACAAAACTCTTTTGGGGAGATGTCAGCGCCCGCGGCGACCAGGAAATGTACACAATGACTCCGATAGCTCGTTTCGCGAGAATCAACAGTAAATTACGGATTTGATTTTTGGAAATATCTTTTCCAACATCGGTGAGTTGAATTTATTGTATTTCTTGGATATTTTGGGGTCGGTTTTTGTAAATTAAATGCCGATTTTGAGCACATCAGCAAGCAATGGTCATATTGACCATTAGGATCATATACATGTGTGTATACTGGGTATTGGGGATACAGATGTAATTTTGTTTGAAATGGAGGTTTTTGTGGGCAAACTGATACTTAAGTATCATTCTTTAGATTTTAAGTTATCAGTTCGTTAAGATACAAAATGTAGAAAGTTATAAAAACTTACATTTACAGCCCTCTTTTTGGTACTTGTTACCCACACCTCCATACGGATGACGACTGCTCTCAATATGTTGCGCACTAATGAGGCCGCTCTACATGGTTACGCACCGTAGATACGTACGCAGAATGTTACGCACACAAGCTATTCTACGAAGACCTGGAAGGGCCAAACTGACGACGTAAAAAAATAAAAAATATTACGTACGTACGTAGTAATTATTACGTACGTACGTAATATTTTTTATTTTTTTACGTCGTCAGTTTGGCCCTTCCAGGTCTTCGTAGGAGATCGACGAACCGATCGCGCCGGTACTACTACGAGCGCTGAGGGCTCCCTTCATCATAATCGTCAAAAATACAAACTGGATGCTGACGGGACAGTCTCGATAGCAGTTATCGACAAAAAGGACCCAAAATTTCAGGAAACCCTCTTCAAAGGTCACAAAACAACCTGGTAAGTTTTAATCATCTATTATTCAACATAAGTATTTGGATTTAAGTAAACTGCAATATATGAGTTTCAATTAAATATAGCCAAAAATGCACAGTGATGCAGTTTAGGTATGGGATGTGTGTTGGCTGCGTTATGACTACACAGTCGGCAATGGCGTGTGCCTATGAATGATTTTGAGTGAATGTTTGTGACTTTTGTGCAGTGGTGTTTTAAAAAGTTGAGGTGTATGAGTATGACTGCCTACATTATACACACAAAGTATAGGAATGTAGCTATGAGTGAGGTGTGCAGACATAGGGCTCCCCATCATACTTGTGCATGATTTATGAATATGATCATAATTTTATATACGATCATGACGATTCTAGAAAATTTCTACGAAGCATACACGAGATGCCGTCGCTTGCGGCTTCGCGACGACTCGAGTTAAAAACTTGATGTCAACTGCAGTCAATACACACACACAAATATAGTTTGCAAGAATCTTCAGTCAAATTGAAGGAGGCAGACTTCATCTGAAGAAGAAGAGGAAGAAGAAGAAACTAGTAGTAGAATAGAAAGTAGAAATATCTTCATTCAGAATGACATCTTTGTCTACGAGTGGGACTGAAGTGATGTAAATACAGTCCATCTCGGCAAAGTGACACACAAATACGAGGATGATATGAATAAATCCCTATTCAGCTCACTCACCATTCGTCATCTTTGGTTTATCGCAATTCTCATGATGTTGAAAATCTATGAATTTCGAACCCCAGCTCTTTCCTCAAATTTGAATAGAGGCATGAGAGGTGAAGTTTGCCACCGCAGCACAAAATACGTGGCTGAATATTTTCGCTTTTGGTCTTCTATTGTGGTCGTGGCTAATTCTACATCAGTCCGGAACCTGAAGTTAGCCCAAGCGATCTTCGAGCCAATCTCGACACGTTGCCAATTTGAGGAGCCTATAAGTAATAATCGTGCGGTTGTGCCAGTCATACACGTACGCAACTATGACTGACTGCGATACCTTTAATTCATCAAGAGTGTAGTGCCAACCCCCCCCCCCCCCCCAAAAAAAAAAAAAAAAACCACGCCAGAACAAAAGAAAAGAGGGAATCAAATTACCTAGCAGATATATAATTGCATTTTCATTTTAAAAAGGTCGATTTTTTTGCTCGATCGCAAGCATTCATAAATTGGACCCTGTATGCCTCTGCTCAGCCTCCTCAATTTTTTTGGCTCATTACGCCACTGAATTACATAAATGGCACTAAGAAGGGCATAGGTAGGCTTCTTTTGTGGGGAGGGGTGGGGATGAAATACGCGTCCCGTGTGGATCGGGAATGAATAACATTTTAATCGAAACTAGGAGTTGGTTTTAAAGTTAATGATCAAAAGGGGCATAATTTATAATGGGTCCAGGCATGGAGAGTGCAATGGCATTATGGGGGGGGGGGGGGGGTTCTGGGGTTGAGGCAAACGTCCGAATTGGTGGATAAATGAACAATGTCATCAATTAGGTGGAGGGTGTGGGGTCCTATCATACCACGTACCCCCGTCTCTCTCTCTCTCTCTCTCTCTCTTGCTTTTCTGTTCCTTTTCTGTTTTTCATGACTAGAGAGGGGCACCTTGTAGCTACGCCACTTGACAAAGTTCCAAAACAAATTATTCTAAGACGTATGGTCTGAATAAGACGTGAAAATGCAGTTTCGTAAGTGGAAAAGGGCAATTTGATATGAAAATACTGTATAACCCCAAAGAATATACTTGAACCTCTTCGGAAGTACATTTTGAAACAACTTTTCCCCCTTTTTGTTGTCAAAAAGATATTTTTTAATTGTTTATAATAGAAATGTTGAGATATAGACCTACAGAAATGTGGTTTGTTTTGCGACTGCCAATTAACGAAAAGTATGTGTCATATAAGCCGTATTAATGTAGGACTGAAGTCAATCTTAGCAATGTGAGGAGAATCAAACTTGTATAATGGAGAGTAAATAGAGGAACAATACTAACATTCATACTTAGAGCAAAAATAATGATAAACAGATATAATCAAAATGTTCATGTTGTATATCAATTGGGTATTAATTACCACGTGGAATATATCCCGATTTGGCCGATATTATCATCATTTTTGCAGTAAGTGACACAGATTAGAATTTCATACCTTCATTATTTTCATATAAATATATAAGTATATAAGCATAGTATAATCCATACCAGCTCGAATATATCCTGATTTGGCTATAATAATCAGACGAAAACCCCAATAAAATATATTTTCAACATTTTAAAAATGGATCTGAAAGTAATGACACAGGTTAGAATAATGTTACCTTCATTATTTTCATTAAAAAAAAAACAGAAATGATTAAGATATACATCAGTTAGGTACATGCTGTACATCGGTCCAGTACAACGCACGGAACACATACCAGCTCTAATATACAGTAATATCCCGATTGTGATATTTCAATGAGAAGAATACCAATATATCTCTTCAAAACTTTGAATAATGAATAATCATTTGAAATTAAATGACACAGGTAGAATGTCATAACTTAATTATTTTCTCATGATAAACTGAAATGGTTAAGATGTACATCAGTCAGGTACATGTTGTACATCAGTCCAGTGCATTGCACAGTATAACACATACCAGATCCAATATATCCCCACTGGGGTATTCTAATCAGAAGAATACAAACATAATATCTTGTCAACATTTTGAATAATCATTTGAAAGCAAATGACACAGGTTAGAATGTCATAACTTCATTATATTCTATGATAAACAGAAATGATTAAGATGTACATCAGTCAGGTACATGTTGTACATCAGTCCAGTACATAGCACGGTATAACAGATACCAGCTCAAATATATCCCGATTTGGGTATTCTAATCAGAAGAATACCAACATAATAATATCTTGTCAAAATTTGGAATAATCATTTGAGAGAAAATGACACAGGTTAGAAAGTCATAACTTCATTATATTCTATGATAAACAGAAATTATGAAGAAGTACATCAGTCAGGTACATGTTGTACATCAGTCCAGTACATAGCACAGAACAACAAATACCAGCTCAAATATATCCCGATTAGGGTATTCTAATCAGTAGAATACCAACAGAATATCTTGTCAACATTTTGAATAATCATTTGAAAGCAAATGACACAGGTTAGAATGTCATAACTTCATTATATTCTATGATAAACAGAAATTATGAAGAAGTACATCAGTCAGGTACATGTTGTACATCAGTCCAGTACATAGCACGGTATAACACATACCAGCTCAAATATATCCCGATTTGGGTATTCTAATCAATAGAATACCAACAGACTATCTTGTCAACATTTTGAACTATGACTATCTCCATAATTACCTACACAACTTGACCAGCCGGATGCCCAGGATATGCAGTGTTGTGATCGCTGCCAGTGGCATGTCCTTAGATGGGAAGTGTATATGGCCAGAAACATGATAAAATAAAACTGAAAATGAATAAATGTACATCTCATGACATACCATTAATTTAATCATAATGTTTCCTTTAAGGGTATACACAAATGCAAAGAATATGACTTTCAATGAAAAATGAAAAACCAAAAATTCAATTCAATTCAATTTCAATACATTTATTTCCAATATTTCAATATTAGTGTACAAAGTAATGAATGAGCAAAATGATGTACATGTATTTTTAACAAAAATTACGACAAAATACACATTCATGTGGTACATACATAAGTTGGAGGACACACCTCTAAAAGCAAAAGCTTGAGGAGAGGGTGTCTTAGTAACACAATACATAATATTACATAATAAATATATAAAAAAGAAAATAACTACCTACAAAAAAAAAGATAACATTCTTAGACCACTGGGCCAGATTGGAGGAAAAAAGAAAAAAGGAAAGTGAGAGAGAAAAAAAGAGGGGAAAAGGGGGAAGAATGGAGGTGCAACATAAAAGGAGTACGGAGAAGAGAAGTATGGTGGTGTTCCCAAAATGTTGATGTGTTTCTGAGATGAAAATACTAGTTTTCTGCATGACTATACCAATGACCTTCTCATTTTGCTGGAAATTGTATTTTGGGGGATATGTTGCCTTTTAAACGCATGACTGCCCCTTTACATATATGTTAAACTGGTGTCACCATGAAGGGTGATGTCTACTCCTCAGTTTGATACCAAATTGTTGCAATACAACACATCTGATGATAAATAAACTGTGGGTGATTGTGAGAAATAAGTTCTTATTACAGGTGTACTCGAACTTTTGGAGGACAGTGTATTTATGAGGTAATTATTGCACTTTGATTTTTAAACATTAGTATAGCAATTTGGCAGGTATATGAATATCAAATATGTGAAATATGTTTAAAGTTTTTAGCCTGAAAAGTTGATTACCTTTCAAATATCACAATTCCGACATGTCTCATTAACAAATACCTTATTATACACCACTCAGAATACACTGTCACTTAACATGTTTTATATTGGTCTGGTAAACATGCTAAATACTTGTCAGAATAATGCCCCGTTATTTCTTGAGAGTCCGAACGATGTACGTTCATTTCTATATTTCGGGGGGTTTACTTCGAATTAAATGGAAAAAAGTTACATGTCATAACTTTCCAATATGATAAGAAACAACAATTATGTGACTGCACATCACTCAGGTATATACAATTATCACAATTTTATACTCCAACACATGTTTGTCACAATCATGCCCAACACCGTGGCTTGTACACAGCAGGCTTTGAGGATCCTATACTGACTATATGGAATAGATAATCGTGGAATTTTTCTCTTAAAGTGTTCTCCATCGTTTCACTCATGGAAGTTATTTTAGAGGCCTGTTACCCCGTGAACGAGGCCTTTACTCAAATACACAACACTACAATAAACAAATCCTATGGAAATATTCTTGGATCTCAAAGCCTGAATCTATCTCATGTCTAAGGTTTGTGAGTGAGAAAAGCGAACGAGTGAAAAACGCACTTTATTATCTCCTAAATTTTATTTTCAAAATACCCCAGTGTTATCGGGGGCATCCTATTTTTTATTATAGTTTCCAAGAAGTCGATGTTTTATATATAAAATACTATCACGGCACTCCGGTTAAAAAGACTGTATTAGAGGACCATAATCAAATATTTAAGGGCCTGACTGACTAGACCAGGAGACAATATACTCCATGCAACTTGAGAGCGGGAAAATTCTCTATTTTGAAGTGAACAGACACATTAAATACATCCTCTCTTTTCAAGCATGTTTTTCTATATTTCTCCATTACAACAGATTTCATTTGAGCGTTTATCATGCTTATAACTGCTTATCGTCCCACATTATCTTTGTATTGCGTTTTTAAGCAATCTCCTTGAATTGTCAGCATTTCCTGTCCAATCTAACCCTTTTTAAAAATCATAATGCACCATATAGAGCGCTTCAATTTCGTCCTATAGGCTGATAAGAATAAACAATGATCTTCCAAATGTCAAGATAGTTTAATAATTAAAATGTCATTCAAAAGGTAACATATGATATCTCCATTCATTTTCGTCAGATGTCATTCAAATTCTGACCTGGCGATCCGCTGCAAAATGTTATCATCAAATCCATCTTTTCGAAGTTGATTTCAAGAAATTGTCATTGAAATTCTTCTCACAGACAAGACCTTACAACGAGCGGGCGACTATTTTGAATGACTCTTTGAACTCATTCAGTATTTGACAGAAATTGATAGCAAAATGAAAAATAAATTCCGAAAATGAAGGGCCAAATACGTAAGTTGACTATATGACTGTGCAATTTTATGAAGTTGCGGGACAAAGGCAAATTAAAATGAGTTCAAATTTGTTCGCCCTATGATTCTCTAGGGGGTGGGGGGGGGGGTTGATGTTCAAGCAGATTTCTGCTCGCCAGCTGAACCCGCTCCCGTTACAGGGCTGCCATGGACCTACTACGAACAAATTTGAATAATTCTTTGAATAACGCTTTGACAAAATCGATTGAAACATGGCATAATGTACAAAATTCGAAAATGACTGGAGAAAGATGACATTGACTTATTACAGATTTACCAGATTATGAAGTTACAGGACAAAATCGGAATAAAAAGTATTAAATTAGGCGGAAAGTTTTATCACATTATTTTCCCCATTTCCTTCATCTCCCCCTCGCTTCACCTATTCTTTTAAAATGAATCTTCTTCTTGTTTTTCAAGCGGACCTCTTCTCTTCTCTTCGACCCCCGAACACCCCCCCCCCCCTTTAGTTACGGGCCTGCCTGGCTGATGTACAATTTAATCATATCTGTTTTTAATTAAACCTTATGAAGATATGATATTCTATTCAGCTGCAGACAGGAACACGCATCACCCCTGCTTGGACAACTTCATTGGCTACCAGTTGAAAAAAGAATAATGTACAAAAGTGCACTATTTGTTTATAAATGTACACATAATGTTGCCCCTGAATATCTTTTGTCATCATTGCTACAATCTTCCGGTCACTCCACTTACAAAAAATTCGCTCAACTACGGACACAACAGCTTTCTACGTGCCTAGAAAAAATTCCAAAATTCATTACAGTGTTCCAGTTGCATAGAATAAGCTACCATGTAAATTACGCTGTATAGCATTGAGTCGAATTCTTTAAGAAGCATCTTAAAACATAATATTTACACTGTAATTAACTGCATTACATTTGCGTCATATTTCTTTGTTGACTTTTAATTAGTTGATTAATTTATTTTGATCATTTATGAAGATTGGATATTGCGCTATAAAAGAAACTATTTATTATTATTATTATCATTTACTTTCAAATGATTATTCCAAATAATACCAATTATTATGTTGGTATTCTGATGATTAGAATACCCAAATCGGGATATATTTGAGCTGGTATCTGTTATACCGTGCTATGTACTGGACTGATGTACATCATGTACCTGACTGATGTACATCTTAATCATTTCTGTTTTTCACGAAAAATAAAAAAGTTATGACATTCTAACCTGTGGCATTTACTTTCAAATGATTATTCAAAGTAATAATTGTCTTTTTTCTGCATTTTTTCCGAATTAGTATAGCCAAATCGAGATATATTCGAACTAGTATGTGTTATACCATGCTATGTGCTGGACTGATGTACAACATGTACCTGACTGATGTACATCTTAATCATTTCTGTTTTTCACGAAAAATAAAAAAGTTATGACATCCTATCCTGTGTCATTTACTTTCAAATGATTATTCAAAGTAATAATTGTCTTTTTTTCTGCATTTTTCCGAATTAGTATAACCCAATCGAGCTATATTCTAACGAGTATGTGTTATACCATGCTATGTGCTGGACTGATGTACAACATGTACCTGACTGATGTACATCTTAATCATTTCTGTTTTTCACGAAAAATAAAAAAGTTATGACATCCTAACCTGTGGCATTTACTTTCAAATGATTATTCAAAGTAATAATTGTCCTTTTTCTGCATTTTTCCGAATTGGTATAGCCAAATCGAGATATATTCGAACTAGTATGTGTTATACCATGCTATGTGCTGGACTGATGTACAACATGTACCTGACTGATGTACATCTTAATCATTTCTGTTTTTCTCGAAAAATAATAAATTAATGACATTCTAACCTGTGTCATTTATTTTCAAATGATTATTCAAAGTAATAATTGTCCTTTTTTCTGCATTTTTTCCGAATTAGTATAGCCAAATCGAGATATATTCGAACTAGTATGTGTTATACCATGCTATGTGCTGGACTGATGTACAACATGTACCTGACTGATGTACATCTTAATCATTTCTGTTTTTCTCGAAAAATAATAAATTAATGACATTCTAACCTGTGTCATTTATTTTCAAATGATTATTCAAAGTAATAATTGTCCTTTTTTCTGCATTTTTCCGAATTAGTATAGCCAAATCGAGATATATTCGAACTAGTATGTGTTATACCGTGCTATGTGCTGGACTGATGTACAACATGTACCTGACTGCTGTACATCTTAATCATTTCTGTTTTTCACGAAAAATAATAAATTAATGACATTCTAACCTGTGTCATTTATTTTCAGATGATTATTCAAAGTAATAATTGTCTTTTTTTCTGCATTTTTCCGAATTAGTATAACCCAATCGAGCTATATTCTAACGAGTATGTGTTATACCATGCTATGTGCTGGACTGATGTACAACATGTACCTGACTGATGTACATCTTAATCATTTCTGTTTTTCACGAAAAATAAAAAAGTTATGACATCCTAACCTGTGGCATTTACTTTCAAATGATTATTCAAAGTAATAATTGTCCTTTTTCTGCATTTTTCCGAATTAGTATAGCCAAATCGAGATATATTCGAACTAGTATGTGTTATACCATGCTATGTGCTGGACTGATGTACAACATGTACCTGACTGATGTACATCTTAATCATTTCTGTTTTTCACGAAAAATAAAAAAGTTATGACATTCTAACCTGTGTCATTTACTTTCAAATGATTATTCAAAGTATAATAATTGTCTTTTTTCTGCATTTTTCCGAATTAGTATAGCCCCGCATCAGGATATATTGGAGCTATCGGGATATATTTGCCAGATTTAACACTGTCAGTTGGTGAAGTTTCTATACATCCATCGGATTCAATAAGGAATCTGGGTGCCTTTTTTGATGTTAACATGACTATGACAGCACACATTAACAATGTTTGCCGCAGTGTGATTTTTCATTTGAGGAACATATCTAGGATTCGTAAATTTATTGATCAAACTACTTGTCATCATGCTGTAAGGTCACTTATTCTTTCCAGACTAGACTATTGTAATGGGCTTCTTTCCTCTATACCAAAGTCTCATGTAAACCGTCTACAGCGTCTGCAGAATTGGGCTGCACGTCTTGTTTTTGAGGTTGGCAGAAGTCATTCTTCCCAACCTTTACTTCGTTCCCTTCACTGGCTGCCCATTCAAAAACGTATCATCTTCAAATTACTTCTTTATGTTTATAAATCTATCAATAACCAGGCTCCAGGGTACATATCTGAATGCTTAACTGTATATACACCTAGTAGAAATCTCAGATCCTCAAATCACAACCTTCAGCTCAGCTACCCAATGACCCGAAATTTGTCAGGTGATAGGACTTTCACAGTTACTGCATCTAGGCTATGGAATAATCTCCCCTTGACTATTAGACAGTCAGCATCCATAAAGACCTTTAAAAAAGCTGTGAAATCATATTTATTTTAAATCCGGTATCAAACTTTGTAACAGGTACATTCATTACATTTTGTCTCCATAAAACCACCTGGTAGTTCCCACATGGACGATTGAAGAGTTTTCTGATTTGTATATACAAATTATAATGTGTTCTATAATTTAAATATTTTGTAAACGCTCCGAGCCTTATGGGAAGGACGTACTAAATGCTTATTGTATTGTATTGTATTGTATTGAGCTAGTATGTGTTATACCTTGCGATATACTGGACTGATGTAAAATGGATGTACAACTTAATCATTTCTGTTTTTCATGAAAAATAATCAAGTTGAATGAATGAATGAATGAATGAATGAATGAATGAATGAATGAGTTCATTACTAAATCACAATGATACATACATCTTGGTAAAAATCACAATAACGTCTTGGTAAAGGGAGCTAACAAATAGCATATGCTAATCGAGGTTAGCCCCGTAAAATTGATTACATAAATCAATAGTTAGCAAATTAATTGAAATATACATCTCATATATCTTCTTTTTTTTAAATAACACATATCCATTATTTACAGTCAGCACGATAAAAACTACTTTCGAAAAATAAACTCAAGGGCAATTTCAAGGCCTACTGCAGTGCCCATAAAATGACGTTCGGATTATGTAATTCGCGATTGTAATGTTCGCACATTTCTTAAAGGTGACAGACAGGGCTATTGAAATTGTCTTGAGTTTATTTTTCGAAAGTAGTTTTTATCGTGTTAATCAATAAAGGTAGTAATAACAGTACAACAACAACAACAATAACAATTAAACCACACTGCTGTAGGCCTATATTTCAACATTTCTGTAATAAACAATTAAAAGAAAAATCTTTTACAAAAGCAAGGGGGAAAGTTGTTTCAAAATGTGTTCCTTCCGAAGAAGTTCAAGTACATTCTTTCGGGTTATACAGTATTGTCATATCAAATTGCCCTCTGCTTCCACTTACCAAACTCAGTGCAGTTTCTCGTCTTATTCAGACTGTATACCTCTTAGAATAATTTGTTTTGGAACTTTGTCAAGTGGCGTAACTACTAGTAACTCTAGTCGTGAAAAACAGAAAAGGAACAGAAAAGCAGAAGTAAGAAAGAGAGAGAGAGGGGGGGGGGGGCGGGGTGGTAGTGATAGCTAAGACCCCACACCCTCAGCCCGGAATTGATGACATTGTTCATTTGTATTTTATCTACCAATTCGGACGTTTGCCTCAAACCCAGACCCCCCCCCCCCTCCCCAATAATGCCAGTGCACTCTCCATGCCTGGACCCATTATAAATTATACCCATTTTGATCATCAACTTTAAAACCAATTCCTAGTTTCGAATAAAAATGTTATTTCATTCCCGATCCACACGGGATGTGAACCCGTATTTCATCCCACCCTCTCCTCCCGAAAGAAGCCTACCTATGCCTTTCTTAGTGTTATGTAATTCATTGGCGTAATGAGCCAAAAGAACTGAGGGGGCTGTCAGAGGGACACAGGGTCCAATATACCTTTTAAAATGAAAATGCAATTTTGTTATATATTTGGTAGGTAATTTGATTCCCATTTTTCTTTTGTTCTTTCTTGGGGGCGGGGTGCTGCAGCGCCCAAAGCCCCCCCCCCCCCCAACCAGTTCGCCAGTGATGTAATTCATGTTACACGACACTCTGAATTAAGGTAGCGCAGTCATAGTTACGTACGTGTACGACTGGCATAACCGCACTATTATTAGTTCTAGGCTCCTTCAAATTGGCAACGTTTCTAGATTGACTCTAGGATCACTTGGGCTAACTTCAGGTTCCGGACTGATGTAGAATTAGCCACGACCTTCTATTGTTGTCAAAAAAAACTCCCTCTTGAGACGAGACGACCAGTCCAAGCCATAGGAGTTCTGTGGTCCAAGCCCATGCCCTTTTTCGCAGGCTAGCATTTTGACAGTTATTATATATATATATATATGTGTGTTTTAATGAATCAATAGAAAAATCACATGATAACAAGAGATTGAAATGATTGGAAATACGAAAGAAAAATAATAAATAAAAAATAAAATTGGCAAATGGACAGATAAAAAAAATATATATTGTACAATATATAAACAGAATGTAAGCTGGAAAATGGGAGTTTTCCAACAAATAAGGAGCTACCATGAAAACAAGTATACATGTACTATTATTTGGCTGGCAATTCTGTTCGATACCAGCTAGACCATCTACTTTGAGAAAAAAATTACACATTTTTTGCTGAGAATTTAGTCATTGCTACGAGAAACCCCCTCCACCCGAGATTTATTAAAAAAAAAAAAGTTTGTCAAGTGTTTCTTTACAATAATGATAATACTTAAAGTTTGCAAATTTCATCTACAATGTAACTGTTATTTCAAATCAAATACAAAACTGAAAAAATCTCATCCAGTCAAAAGGCAATTACATACCTTTCCCTTTCTCTCTTTCTCTCTCCCTTCCTCCCTCCCCATCTCTTTATTTCTCCTCTGTTGTTGGCATCCTCTTACTTCTTTATAATTTTATGAGATTTATTTAAATAAAGAAAGAAAGAAAAAAAAACATTGCTTTTCTTAAGAATTTTTTATTTGCTGTGTCGATACACTAAAATATTTCATTTTTTGCTTGATATTCATATTAATTTTTTTACAGTCACATACAACATAAAAGCAAATTAAAAACAAACAAACATTGAAACCTAGGCTACTGTGTGAATACTATAAAGAACAATACAAGGTGGAAAATCGTACACCTATACATTTACCCAGAACAATGAGCAGACCATACGGAAAAATACAACAAACACTTCATGCGGAATCGTTAACATAATTTTTAGCATATGGTACATATTTCACATTAATAGAATATGAACAGCTCAATAAGGTCCTGATTTAACTCTTTCTGTGCCAAGGGGTTTAGCTCTCTTCAAAATTTTACCAAAACGTGATCAATGCTTACTTTTCAAATGTCTGCACTTCATTAACCATCTACTATATTTCACAAAATAGTGTGTACCAAACTTGCAGACAAATTTATTACCACTTCTTATGATACCTTAAATTATTACTTTACTCAACTTTATGCATAAGAATTATTGAAAAGTACATTAGTGTTTCTTTTTTTGTCCATTATTTTTTGGTTTCTCATTTGTTTACTATTGTTCAATGTTGAAATAAAGTAATATCTTTTTAAAAATCTGCAATTTTCTCTGAAAATTTCTATGGTAGCATAATAATCATAATCATATATTTAGAATGCTTGATTTATGCTCAAAATTTTGATATACATTGATCACCATATACCTTTCCTGTGGTCGAGCAATAGGTGAAAGAAAATGACAAGTCTATCTGTCACATATACGTGCCATCGGCAGTGAAAGAGTTAAGTGACGGATATCAGGTAGACTAATACATGTAGCCATAAACATGATATACCGAAAACAAAGATTTAGAACCGTTAAATGTTCCTGTAATATTGTAGGTAAATGCTGTTTATCAATCAATTAATAAAATTATCATATAACATGGTAGTGTTGGAATTACAAAGTAAAAAATAATATTCTGCTTTCATATAAATCCATCTTAACCTAAAACACAGTACAATTTGGCTTTACGTGTTTTTACACTAGACACAATTTAAACCAAACTCTGCATCATTCTCACAAGGACCTGCAACCAACCCTCTATTAAAATGGAAGTATGTTTTCAACTTGATTGCCAGTTAGAATATTTAAGTGTCTTGAATAGTCATTTGATAAACAAAAAATTGTTACTCCAAGCAAGAAATTGGGAAAACTTAGAATTCTGCAAATAGAAAGAAAATAGAATGATAAAGAAGAGGTATATATTTTCAAAAAATATGTTATAGGCAAGTAGTTCTAGAAATATTCCAACCACACATTTGTAGACCTCCTTTTCCATCTTTTATTTGTGATTATAAGAGAATATGTAATACATGCATCTTTCTCTATGCTCATGTAGTTGGATGTATGCAATTACACATTAGATGTGGATTACAATCAATCTCTGTTGTTGACAAGTTTAACAAATCGAGAGCAGAAGGGCACTAACTCTGTGTTACAGTATATGAGTTAATGCCCTTCTAGTTATTTTAATGTCCATCACTTTGGTCCTACAGACCTTTCTCTCATCGGTCCACTGATTTTATTTCTGATTTTTTTTTCTCCAGATTTCAGATTTGGTTTATTCGCCATTTTCAAATAGAGATCGAAAACAAGCTGCTGAAAACTGCTTATATGCTTGTCTTGCTCTCTATGTTTGTCTTTTTGCCTCTGACGAAGATTCTGCTAGGATCGAAAGCTCAGGCCCCTTTTGACTCCATTTTCAAATAGAGATTACACATTGCAATGCATAACATTACATTTCTTAATATCTCAGTGAAATCTTTCTTCTTCCTCTCACTCTGGGGGTATCTTCCACAACTCCAGTCCTATAGACAAACACCGCATCACATAATGCCATCTCCTACGCTGTGTTGGGTGACAATTCCAACATCATGGAGTATACTCGAGCTGACAAAACCTTGGTCTGTAATCAATCAAATGGAGATATCACAGACAAATTAATGTGGTACATGTACATACATGTATATAAAAAATATGACAACAAATGTACTTCAGACAGAATCTGTTCATCAGCAAATAGGTCCAACTGATTCTTACCAGCTCACTTCTGTTTCTGCCAACAAATTTCTTTCTTTTATAAATTCCTTACTTCATTGAGTAGGTAACATTGTTTGCTTATCATTTTGTAAGAATTGATTTTACTAGTGATATCGATCAGGCAATACTTTGGATTTGGCTAATACATATCTCTTTGACTAAATATTTACCATGCAAGTTGATGATTTCATTTCTAAATACTGAACATGCTTGATCTTCATACACATGTTTTTACTTTAAACGCTGCATGAGAAACATCAATAATGAAATTAGCAGCTCACTGAATGAACTATTTATAGAGGTAATTGACCTTGAAATTTCAAAGGCTACAGACAGTATAGCAAGTTTTTGAGACCTGGGACCTGTCTTGTAAAGTGTTGCAACTGGTTGAATCCGATCGCAAGTCCTCCATAATCAATCATAACTTTACAATCTCATAGTTGCGCTTGATATCAAGTTGCGATCAATAAGCCAGTTCGTAATTACAATTTGCGTATGTGCAGATTAAGGTCATTTGTACCGGGTACAATTGACCTCTCTATACACAGTCATTTTCTACACACCACGATGCACACACCAGTGTGATTTTACATGTTAACCCCTTCCATGCCACCAGATTTTTGAGCAATATTGTCAAAAATGAACTTTCAAGAGTTAATAAAATATTCAATGAGATTTTTCTTGAGCAATCTGGGCAAAGATATATTGCATAGGAATAAGCATTATACTAAAGGCACAGGTTTCTGTATGAGGAAGAATTTTCAAGCCATTCGCAGCTTAAAAAAGATGTTCAACACTCAAATTTTGGGCGGGATTAGCTGCCCACGGCATGGTAGGGGTTAAACAAGTATCACGTCCACCAAAACAAATGAGCGTGCACGTACAAATTTGGGTCATTTTAGGGTCATTTGTACCATGAACTATAATTACGAACTGGCTTAATGTTGTAGAATACCTGTCTGTGAAGTCCAGGAAACTCTTGTTGAACTGAACTGAGACCTCTGGATGTGCTACCAGCCATTCCTGTATCATCTCACTGTGTCTGGTGTCTGTCTCCAACCATATCAACCCATGAGGTTTGAGGAGAAGCCTGGCTTGTTTGATGATTAGTAGGATGACATCCAGGCCTTTGGCACCTCCTTTCACGGCTAACAGGTCTTCATACCTAGGAAAAAGAGAGAGAGTGTACATAATTATGAACAAGAAAAAGCGTAGGCCCTACAGATGAGAACCATATTTACTTAAACCTATAGTACTAGTATTTGGACTTAAAAGGAAGGTTAAGTTCTGTGAAAAGTGGAGAATAATTTGTGAGCTTTCTTACTCTCTTTAAGTCAATTTGGAAGATTATCATGAAAGAAATGTCACCTGAAAAGGATTACTCTTCAAATGCCCTCATATTTTAAATACAGTCAACCTCGCCTAAGTCGATCATGACGTGACTGAGTGAAATGCGTTGACTTAGGCGATTTTCGACTTGTGCGGAAGTCGAAGAAAATCCGACTTATGTGTGTACATTGTATACATAACAAGGGGACGCTGCAGAGCGGACTGTGGCCGGCGGCCCGGCGGTTTGATCGATTGGGAGTTCTTATCAAAGTAATGTACAATGAATTATATTGTGCCGACATCGAGAAAATAAGAACATACATGTACTGTCCCTTACAAAAATGTCCTGTGGTATTCTCTGTGGTACTTGTCTTTACCACACAAAATACCACAGGAATATATGTTACCACAGCTGTTAACAGGTACACCTGTGGTACTTTACCATATACCTGTGTGGTAATGTCAACTGGTGGCTGTGGTATTCTTGTGGTCCTGTTGTACTCATGTGGTACATCCGAAATACCACATGAATACAAGTTGCCACACAATATACTTGTGTGGTAATGTCACCTGCTAGCTGTGGTATTCCTGTGGTGCTCTTGTATTCCTGTGGTACATATTGTTAACATCCGAAATACCACAGGAATATTGGCTGACACAGGGTTACCACAGGTACACCTGTGGTACCTTAGCATATAATTGTGTGATAATGTCAACTGGTGGCTGTTGTATTCTTGTGGTCTTTTTGTGCTCATGTGGTACATCCAAAATACCACATGGATACATATTACCACACCATATACTTGTGTGGTAATGTCAACTGCTAGTTGTGGGTTTCTTGTGATGTTGTATTTCTGTTGTACATATTGTTAACATCCGAAATACTACAGGAATATCTGTTACCACAGTACACCTGTCGTACTTTATCATATATTTGTGTGGTAATATAAGTAGATGATTGTGTTACCGTATGTCAAAGAGATTTTAACTAAATCTCCTTGGTTATGTATTCTTGTGGTCCTGTTGCATTCCTGTGGTACGGTATCATATATTTGTGTGGTAATGCAAGTAGATGACTATGGTATGTATTCTTGTGGTCCTGTTGCATTCCTGTGGTACTGTATCATATATTTGTGTGGTAGTGCAAGTAGATGACTGTGGTGTGTATTCTTGTGGTCCTGTTGCATTCCTGTGGTACTGTATCATATATTTGTGTGGTAATGCAAGTAGATGACTGTGGTGTGTATTCTTGTGGTCCTGTTGTATTCCTGTGGTACACATTGTCAACACCAAAATACCACAGGAATACATGTAACCACAGGTACACCTGTGGTAGTTTACATGTACAGTGTACTATGATGATTGTGTGTAAACGGCTGGCTGTGATATTTGTGTTACACACCCAAAATATGACAGGAATATTTAATGATATGCATGTAATCTGTAATCTGTGTGGTAACTGGTGTGTGGTAATCGGTGTGGTAACTGGTGTGTGGTGATCTGTGCGGTAACCGGTGTGTGGTAATCTGTGCGGTAACTGGTGTGTGGTAATCTGTGTGGTAACTGGTGTGTGGTAATCTGTGTGGTAACTGGTGTGTGGTAGTCTGTGGTAATTCTATGGTATCTAATACCACATACTAATCCCTTCTGTGGTAACCTTTACCACATATTAAGCCATTCCTGTGGTATTCCTGTGGTAAATTGGGACGTTACCACAGGACCGTTCCTGTGATACATTCTGTGGTATAGTGCTGTGGTACAATCCTGTGGTATTACCACAGGACATTTTTGTAAGGGGTACCTTTCATGTGCCCAATATATTACTTCACACTCCTGTTACAAGTTGGACAATAAAGAATAAAACCAGACACGTCCAGTGATTAATTCCAATGTATTAAATCCTCCCTTACATCCATTTATATACACATGGCCGTAAAGGCAATAAAACTGCAGGTACGGATCCATCCGGCCTGCCGGCCGTGCAAACATGACTTAACACATGACATTTTGTTCTTCACATGAGAGCGCGAGAGAGGACGTGGAGATCGCGCCAGAAAGTCAGGGAATTTTTGTAAACAAAATCGGCGGGTGGCAGTTTCGACAGTGATTGATTTCACATCGCCGTCTAGTTCGACTTGCGCAGTGTAAATTAATGCTTTTTCATGATATCGTTCTCAGAATTTGATCGATATAAGCAAGTATGCGACCTACAAAAATCGACTTGCACAAAGGATTAACACACGTAAGTCTATGAAGATAAATTGGGACTTTTCATTGACTTGAGTGACTATTCGACACATGCGACGTCGACTTAAGCGAGGTTGACTGTATTTGATATTTTCTAACATTTATTTGTATGGTGTCTTCAAGGGGACAAATTGAAAAAGTGTCATCTCAGTACGATTTTCCCATTTTCAGGCTAAAAACAAAAATAAGGGAAGAAAAAACAAACAATAGAAGGATAACGCAAAGAAAAACATGAACGATAGAGAGAGGATAGAAGGGTACGAAAGATGGAAGAGAAGATGATGCAAGGAAACAGAATACAACAAAAGGAAAGTTGGAAAGAAAAAAATGAGTGCATAAAAACAAAGAATAACATAAATCTAAAGACATAAATAATAGAAGGATAAAGATATTATGAGTAACATAATGAAAGATAGAAGAGAAGATGATAATTTGCATAAAAGAATAACATAATGAAAGGAAAAAGGATAGGAAAAACAAAGAATGGCTTAAGGAAAGTAAGTAAAGATGGAAAGCAGAAAATGATTAAAAAAAAAAAAGAATATCATGAAAGATAGAGAGAGAAATGATAGGATAAAAAAGATATAACATAAGAAATGATAGAAGGATAAAGCTTAACGTGAGGGAAGGTGGGGGAGAAAATGATAAAAGGAAACAAAGAATATCATAATGAGAGGAAGAATGGAAAGATCATTGATAGAAGGATAAAAGCAAGGAATAACAAAAGGAGAGATAGAGAGAGAAGTGTTAATAGGATAAATATAAATGTGGAAAGGTGGAAGATTCTTTTGTCTCCTTTTTTTTTGCTGCTCAAAAAAGACGATACAATACATAAAATTCCTGAAAAATGTTCGAAAATTTCTACCCTGCGAGCCGCGCAGCAACCCAACTGTTTAGTAAAAGCCTTTGAATGTTCTAGCTCAAACACAGCACAAGACAAGACATTTGCCACTCTCCACCCGGGGGCCTGTAACATAAGGAGAGATACAATCAATCTTACGACTGATATCCATCATAAATCTATGGCAAACCACTGGAGGGTTACAATTAAACGTAAGATTGATCTCTTTATGTTACAGGCCACTGGAGTGGTAACTGGGTACGTGGTAGGCAGAATTTTTCTTAAAAGATATGAGCCCCAAAATGCGTAACCTATTCAACTGCTGCTGTGCCATAAAATATTTGAACAATGGTTATATATGGCCTCTCAAGAGTTAAATTTTGACTCATGTGTTCTCTCATAGATAGGTTGAACATGAAATACCAATACCAGTAATCTCAACCCCTTGCCAACGGGAACTGGGTGATACCTGTATTAAGTCTAAGGGAATGAAAGAATTCAGTAGTCAAGTGGTTACTATGAAGGCATATGAAGGCTTCACTGACAAATACTGCTTAATAGAATCAATTTAATCAAAAGCCTGAAGTCACGAAAGATGTTTTATTTTAAACCTCCACATTAAGCATAGTATGCGCATGTAATTTGTCCAATAGGCGGTCAGTAATGCGCTTACGTACGTTTATTAACGCCAAACTTAGTACATGGTGGAGGTTTAAACCATGGTTTAAAATATACCTCTTTCATGAGTTTGGGCCAATGAAGGGAAGTATTGGGCACTAAGGCAGCTTTGATCGTAGTTAGTATATGTGTATGCTGCCTAGACACAGTTGATTGCAGAGTGTTAATTGCAAATTACATTTTTAACCATTCTCTGCCCTCACGTGTACATTAACATGACAGAACCATTCCTAACTCAAAATATAGCTCAAACCATCCAAAAGTCGCAGGTAGAGAGACAGCTATATTTACCCACCCAACAGATAAAAGACTGAAAATTGAACTTTCCAGCTCAAATCAGTCTTACGAATCTCTTTTCTGGAAAGCTGATAATTTGTAATGACCCTTTCTCACTGACCTTGTAACCTCTGGACAAAGGTCATCCATATCCTTTGCACATACGTATGGAGGATTGCTGACAATGACATCATATCTAGCACTTCGCACTGGATGAATATCCAAAGGACTCCTGTCTGTCAGGATGGTGTGATGAACGCTGAGCCGCTGACCAAGCCCAAGTCTGAATTTCAACAGGAATGGGAAATAAAAATGTAATGTAGAATCTTTAAACTTTGAGAAATTCAAAAATACTTTTTGTGGATTGGACAAGACTTGCATACTTGCCAACTCTACTGCTTTGGGCGATAGACTACTGCTTTTCATAGAATTTAATCACTTACCGATTTTGAAATTTCTTTTCAATGAAAACTACTGCTTTTTGATAATTTAACGAACCACAAGTACATTTTGATACCATTTTCACATTAGTTGCAATTTCACTCATTATCACACAGTAATGGATACAAATTCATCAAACTCTAAATATCAACATTTTCTTAAAGACGTTCAAAATCATTTATCCATCCATGGGGGGAGGATTTGGAATTAGTGATGGATGTTGGCATTACCGGGGGGGGGGGGGGGGGGGGGGGGGGGGGGGAATATGATCATGAATTATCAAACCATACCTTGTGGCATTTTCCTGTGTTAGCATCACAGCATCCTTATTTGCATCTATTGCTGTTCCATGAGCCTAGGGAAATTGAAATTGAAAAGAATATTTTGTAAAAAAAAAACCCAACAAACAAACATACAAACAAAACAAAAACAACAGGCAATCGTATGCTGTCTCATTCACACTGAATGCAAATTGCCTCATTTGTAGACATACAATTGCAGACTTCTGCAATGAAAATAAAGCTCCTAAACCTAAGATAACAGATTAAAATGATTGGATGGAGGAGTGATATCATAAAGCAGGCTTAGCAGATCTATACAAAGACTTATCAATATGTGACACAGCAGATTGCTACATAAAACGACACAAGCGTAGTGCCCGTGTTAATAATGAGCCTGATCGGTTAGTCACGGAGGGGCATTTGGCAAATTTTGACAGTTTGAAGGCCAGTAGAAAATAAGTATTTAATTGAAGAGAGCTGTTTTGTTTCATTGTGAAGGACATCACTGCATGAACGAGCTAAAATTTGATAAAATTTGGTTGCCATGGGTGCCTACTAACATTAGAAGCCATGACACAGTCAATGTCACGGATGGACAAAATACCTACCATACGCTAATCCGTCTATAGTACCACACAGATCAAAGTACACAGAGATGACTTTGTTGATGCAGCTATTTAAAAAAAAAAAACTCACTTCCCAATAATTTAAAGGTTTAGTGGTGCTTATTTTGCTGCTACATTTTTTAAAGGCAGTTCACTGCTTCATGTATGAATGAGCCTGAATGCTAAACTGACAGTGGGGTAGGTCAGGTTTTAGGGTTAAGGTTAGTGTAAGCTCTAGTGTTAGGTCCAGGGCTCTTCTCTCTATTCTCTATATAAAGACAGTGCTACATGCAATACAATTTCATGATAATAACTGCAACTGTGTTTTTATGACTGTAAATGTATATTATTGCTGTCATTTTACCATTTTCACCATGTTTTTATATGTTTGTATATAATGATATTCCATTTTTATATTTGTTACGCCAACTATTCATATAAACATGAAATATTCAGCCCTGCTGCCCTTCATGTGAAATGTATTGTACATGAATTGTGAATACAAATAAACCATTACTGAATTGAACATGGTGTAAATTTACCTCCAGACCATGTGTTGTACAACCAAGCTGACAGCAGCCAAGAATAGAGTACCGAAACGTGACGTCATACCGGCCAAGTTGTCAAGGTTGCTGGTTCTAAACAATTTTGTGCTAAACAATGGCGTGGTGATCACACCAGCGCCAAACACTGAAATTGCCCTGCTCCAGCCCGTTGGACCTTGTGCGCGGGCTCTGTTGTTTGGAACCAGTATCCTGGACGACGAGCGAATATGACGTCAGCACTCCGGTACTCTATAAGCATCTAAGATAGAGACTTACCCTCTGGAATTCATGAAGGAGTGAGAGACTGATTGGACCGGAACCACACCCCACTTCAAGAATGTCCAGTTCTAAATCTTCTTCATAATGGCTGACCACTAGATCTATCAACATCTAGAATACAAACATGTGAGGGACATAGAGGTGTTGTGGTCTAGCCGTTAAGTTTCCAAGACTGTGAACCACAAGGTACGGGGTTCAAAACCCGGCCGCAGCACTAATGTCCTTTGGCAAGACATTAATTAATCTACATTTGCCACACTCAACCCAGGTGTAGTAAGTGGGTACATGGTAGGCTTTATTCCTTGAATGCACTGAGTGCTACATTTGCCAGAGCTAAAGCCTGGTAATGATATTCTAAGTCCTTTGGAAGCGCATAGCGACGTTATATCATAATGCGATATGCACTATACAACAACAGAATATTATCATTATCATAATTGAGAGATCATCAAATTTTAAATTTTAAATTTTAAATTTCCAATCTGTAAGAGATATTCATAACAAGGAAAGAATTTTACTAACAGTGCAGTGTATAAAATGAATCCTGCATTCATGGGGAGATGTATTCTTTTTTAATTGACAACTACCGTATAACCTTTCCCTTTTAAAATATGACCTCTATAAGAATGCAGGCGCTGAATCTTATTTGAAATGCATGCTTATTTTCATTACTAAAGCCAACATTACTTTATTCATTGTCATATGCCAATATCAAATCAGATGGGCCTACAGCAGTGAGGAATTATAGTCAAGCCCAAACATATTTTGTTTGTTCCAAGAGAGTAAAGACAGGAATCTGACCCAAACAAACCTCTGTTTCTGGTCTAGGTATAAAGATCGGGGGCTTCACCTTCAGCGTGAGGTCTCGGAAATCCCACTCTCCTAAAATGTACTGCAGTGGTACTCTGAAACATATTAACAAAAAGCAAGACATTAATTATGAGTTGTACTGAATAAAAATTTAACCCCATGAAAAACTAGAAATAAAATCTGCAATCTGGCCTGAAGCAAAATTGTAAAGTTATAAAGTACTACATGTGTATGTATACAGGGCAATATCAGAATAACATCAATTGCAAACAATACAAAATCATGTCACCACTGAAATACCTCATCAAGTGTAGCCTGACAACAATGATCATGAAGAAACTTTCTTTTGAAAAATGCTTTTGGAATTTCTCTACCATCTTTCTTTGTCTAACATGCATGATTAGCAACCTTTACAAAACCCACAGTTTCCTTATTTCACTTTCATGGGTTTCTTTAGAGATGAGGAGAATATACCTCCTCTCCTACCATGCCATTACAGCCATTAAAGGGAAATCCAACCTTAATAGCAAGTTGCTTTGAAAGAAAGATGAAAAATCAGAGAAGCAGATTGGTGATAGTTTGAACGAAATCGGACAAGCAATAAGAAAGTTATGAATTTTTTAAAGTTGTAATCACTATACATATGGGAATTTCAAATTGGCCGAATAGGTAATCCGTAATGTCACTGTGATGTAGCTGTGGACAACTCCCCCATTCACTCCAACACACAAATGACTAAAATTTCATTTTTTTCAAAATGTATTACTCAGTAGGATCTTTTTCTTTCATGAGGACCTAAAACAATATGCTATCTCCAATATTTTCTGAGTACTGCCTCGAGGGTAAAAGCACCTCAAAGAAAACCGCAAATTAATGATATATTTCTGTATGACAAATGGGAGAGTTGCACAAAAATGTCACAATCGACTCACAAAATTGCCGATTTGAGATTCGCATAGATGTAGTGATCTCATTTTTCAAACATCCATAACTTTTTTAGTCCTTGTCCGATATCTTTCAAACTTTCACCATCCTGTTTTTCTTATTTTTCTGCTTTCACACAAATCATCTTATTACCAAGGTTGGATTGCCCTTTAAGGCAGTACCGGTACCTCTTTAGTTATAAAGTAGTTTTGAGTTTTGAGTTTTGAAGCCTCTAGAAAGACAGTGAAACATTTATACCATATTAAAGACCTCTTATGTTACCAGAAATTTGAAAATGCCAGAAGTTAGAAGTGTTACATAATATTTCATTCACCTTGCCAATTTTTGATTAGCCAATTCTGAGACTCTAACTCTCTCCTCTGCTGATAGAATTCTTGATTGGTCCATTCTTTCAAAATCTGACAGCTGAATAACAGACGAACATTTCAAATATAAAAAAGATATTGTAGACCTAAAAACACCCTGCTCTGGAAAGAATTATGAAAAGATTACAAATATATACACAAGTATATTTTATCTAAATAATATACTGCCACTGAACCTGAAATGTTCAGGGCTAAGAAGTTTTTGGTGATTGGTTCACAAAAAAATACATGTACATTAGTCATGGGAACAAAAAAAAAGAAGATAAATCAAACATAATAAAAATATAATCCCTGAAGAATGAAATTACAACAAATTATATGTGATTGTAAATGGGATATTGAGAACTATTCATGCATTCTTCAAAGTGATCAAGGCTCAACATAAACAGAGGTCAGAAAAAGTAAAAGTGACACCATTTATTAAATATCACATTGTATTCTAGACTCTATATTTCTTATGGAATGGCATCATATTCAGAGTGATATTTTATTGCAGAACTTTCTATGACTATGAGTATAATGCTATTAAAGTTCAACAAACAATTTGAATTCACATTTTTATCTCTATATCATATTGATTAAACGTAATGAAATGTGATAAACACTTGATCTAGTAATAATGAACTCTTCCAAGGATATTTGCTCTAACTATACCTGTTTCACTCCCAAGGCATGAGCAACAATATATTTGCTACACACATCTGATTCTGGGATAGCGGCACTTTCAAACTTCTCCATGAGTAGAGCCACCGCTCCAGACACGGTTTCACTTTCACAAGTCCATGAATGGCAAGATCTTCTGTGCTCCTGCGAAAAATGCTGCATTCCTCCTGTTATGATTGGAGCGGGACGACACAGACTTTGACTACCGGTACACCATTTTGGACTAGAACTGAGCTGAGAATACCACGATGTAGTATTCAAGTCGTGTTTCGACTGAACTGATTTTGGTGCATGAGGAATTGACTGTGACCGATGCAGCTTCGCTTGAAACATATTACTTGATCTCAAGATCAATCTTGAATGTAAAATTGATACCAGATATTGAGACTTATTCATGATAGCCAAAATAACCCCTACTAAACTATAGCAAAGACTTTAAATAGTATCAAGACAGATCACTCCGACCTACTTCCGTAGTACATTTTGGAGGCATACTTTGCTGTGTTAAAAACAGACTCGGAAAAATACGTTCTCCATAGGTATAACACGTGAAAAGATGTCTCACTTTTTCTTGATATTTCATATCTTACTCTATCTTTTTCAAGTCTGATTTTTGCACGAGAAAAAGGATGGATAGTTAAAAAAACATTTCTTGAACCTTTTTTGTCAATAAATGCCGATATGAATCCCTTGGATCATGCCTGCTTTTTGACAGAGTCATCTGCCATAGGGTTAACACGTGAAACATGGATTTTACAAATGATTATAGTTCCTCTAGTATTACCTTGAATTTAGTGCAAATGTGGCTTACATGTAATTTGAGACTCTGAAAATGCTTAATGAAGGCTCAAAAAGTGCAAGGGACCCCGCATAAATCCCTGGGAATATGCACGCTTTTGGCCTTCCATCTCCCATATAGGTTAACACGCAAAAACGGGAATTTTTGAATGATTATAATTCCTGCAGAATTAAATCAAAATTTTGAAAAATGTGCCTTGAATAAAATTTAAAGCTCTGAAAATGTATAATTAAGACTCAACTAGTTGAATAGACCCCGCATAAATCCCCGGGAATATGCATGCTTTTTACCCAAAAAAGTCTCTCCTGCCATCATGGGTTTACACGCGAAAACAAGGAATTTTAGGATGATTATAATTCCCATAATTTTTATTTGAAAATATAAAAAACGTGATTTACATAAAATTTAGTATATTGTATTTTTGTTACCATTTTTTGTTTTCTTCAATATATATATATATATATATATATATATATATTATCACCGGAGCCCCACCCTTTACACACAGCCCCCCCCCCCCCCCCCCCCCCCCCCCCCCCCTCCGCAACACACACTCCTAGTAGCCCCATACCCGGTCAAGCCTCAGGTACCCCGCACAATACCTATACCCACTAATCCTCTTCCCACTAAATCCAAACCCAGCCCTCAGTCCCCACACTATCTCCACACAGCATCAACACAGGTACCTGTCAACTTATATTATTATTATACTTACATACGTATACTCAGATACTGTATATAGTTATATGTTTCTATGTATTTCCGTTACCGTTCATTTGTCTATTACCCTATTCACTTTATTATGTTACCTCTCAGTGCCTTTGATTATGTTATATTTAGTTCGTATTACTTTGTATTATTTGCTTGTTTTATAGCCGTGATAAAGGCGCCCACGCCGAAAGCTTGGCACTAGCAACGGACTTAGAGCTACGTCTCGTGTCATCATTCGCTTTTGCACTTCTTACAAGATATATATATATATATATATATATATATATATATATTGTTATACATAATTTGTATATATATATATATACAAGTGTAAGGAAATAACATATACAACAGCTTTGGCTTGTCTTTGTTCAAAACTCACCTGCCCCCGACAAAGGAATTAATAAGGTTGAGGATTTGTCAATCTGTCGGTCAATTGAATCCGGTGTCGCCGAAACCACTAACCCGTCTCCGTGGTCTAGTGGTTAAGGCATTGGCGTTCTAAGCCAACGACCCGGGTTCGATTCCCGGCGGAGACATTTTTTCAGCCTTTGCAAAAATTTCAAAAAGGGAGGACAGCTCTGGGGAACTTTGATTGAGCTACGCAACGTTATTCTCGCAATTTCTTTCACATGTACATATATATTATATATATATTACTTTTTATACCTGAGGGACCTTATCTTACAAGCTATATGCTTCCCGCTATGAACACGATGACAAAGAGAGCGGACAAAATATACAGCTCCTCATTGTACCCTCCACAATTGCTCTGGTAGACAATAGAACATCCCTTCATTGCTATTATGTAAAATAAGTAGAACAGGAGAATATGCATGTGACACCTGTTCTACATATTTTTACGTAATAGCAATGAAGGGATGTTCTTTTGTCTACCAGGGCAATTGTGGAAGGCACAATGCGGAGCTGTATATTTTGTCCGCTTCTTTGTTCCCCATGTTCATAGAGTTCAGGTCTCCTCGTTTGCCTTTCTCAAAATACTGTTACCCTTTGTTATTATTACACATGCCATTCAGTCATATATTTATGTTTAATATACTTGTAGCCTAGTGTTACTGTTTTTATTTATACCATTGTTGAAAGAAAGTGTTAATGTTATTGTTTTGTTTAATACTTATTGTTGGAAGAAAGACAAATGAAATAAACGAACTTGGAGTTTTATAACCCTGGAACTTGAAACTTAAATAGTTTTATAACCCTGGTTGGTATAACACTCGTGAAAATCCGGGGCAAGTCAAGTGCCCCATTATACTCTGTGAGGAATGACTCTTTTTTACTTCTATAAGTGTAAGTACCCTTTTTGCCGGCATTTTCCTTCTATAGTTAATTCCCTGTTTTGCCCCCTATTCCTGTAATTAGTGCCCCTTTTCAAATCTTAGGAGTAGACCTACCCCCTTTTACTTCTGATAAGTTTGAAATCTGTTATTTGTTAATGCATTATTTGAAGCACGGTTATCATCCATTGTTTTGCATCATCCCTTATGCAGGATTATCTGTAGGCTAACTACCGGTAATTATGATCTTAATCTTAATGGTTATAGAGGTCAGCCACGCCCGGCCCACACAAGTGTAAAGCAACTGGTCCTCCGTAATCAGCTTGAAATACATTCTGCATGTCATTTTACCGTTGTAATTGCAACACTATTTCCCTGTTTCAAAAGTGCAATCATTAAACATCGCCTACTTTTAAAGCAAGGATGCTTTCTTAAGGAGTTTGGGCTGATCTATAGCAGCGGTATACCAGCGCGAAGTTGTGCACCGATCCGTGCTTGTATGTAAACAATTAGGAAGGGTTAATCGTGGGAACTGTTGCTAGCTAGTTTTAGCGCGCGCTCTCCACGAAGATCGCGGCCTAATATGTGGTATGATGTATACTAGGCCTGTACATGTGCAGTGATAAGGTTGGATTCTGGATTCTGGATCTGGATTTGCCATCAGTATTGTCAGGCGAATGAGAAACAATCTCATTGAGAATACGGTAAGGTGTGATCTAGAGAATATGTATCTATCGAATGTTAGAAAGTAAAGATAGTGTGGAAAGTAAACTTAACAAGAATGGTCAATCTTTCGAAGTTCCTCAGACTCGGTTTAGTGGATGGTTTTTGCACCGCAGCCGCGCCGGCAGTCGCAGGGCAGGCAGTGCATTATGTCAGTGATTGATCATTCAGGCTTGGAGAAGACCGCTTTGATAACTGTTCAGGTTGTAAATATAGGAAAGTTTAGATGGAATATTGAATGTTGCTAATTTGAGATTGCCATATAGGCCTACTATATGTCTAGATCTATGATGGTCTAGGGGTGTCAAAATGTCACAAAATCGGAGGTCTTCATAATTTATAAATGAACATTTTTTAACTCCACCTCCACCACATTACTAGACAGAAAAATCTGTCTGTTTGGAGGATAACATTGTTTGACTTTTGAGGTTCTCCTCCAAGAGATAGGGATTCCGTTAAGCTAGACGTAGTCTCAATGGAGCATATCCCTGAATGAATTTTGGTCTACACCAATACCAGTTATTCTTGATCAGTTCACAATTTTGTGATTATTTTTAAATGTAAGTTTGTGGACTCTACTCTTGGCAATACTGCACTATAGCGGGATATATTATTTTTACCTCAATCACATCACATCTAATGTTAGGACTAGGTCTTCCAGGAAATTGCCTCCATTGTCGCGTGCTGGAAACATGGGAAGAGCTGGCGATTGCCAGATTGCGCAATAATGTATCCCACTATACAGTGTGAGTCAGAAAAAAATGTTACACTTTTATAATTGAGTAGGTATTGTTTTAAAAATGTGGGATTAACATACATGTAGTATGTTTTAGCATGTATGGTCTGTGCATACATTACGAAACAATGAGCGTAAAGTTTATGCATATGTTCAATTAAGACTAATAAACATGAGAACCAATTGGTAGGCCATTATATAGCGTACGCATGGAATTGGTATGGATGTATCCCCTACGCTCGATGGAAAGAGAGGGGCTATATGTGAGATTGTTACTTTGCTTCGATGGGAGCCCGGATAGCTCAGTTGGTAGAGCACTGGTCATGTAATCCAGGGTCCCGGGTTCGAATCCCAGGCGGGGCATTGTAATTTTCTCACATTTACTTTCTTTATGATAAAGCCAGAAATCATAACATCCAGTGATCTTCACTGAAATGTCCCTTTTTATAGTCATTTTGGGCACCTGGACAATCTTCCACATGGCGTTTCTCTCGATGCATTTCTGAGCTCAATGAAGCATCGCTGCCATGACCCTCGAAAGTGTCTGCCTGTCTTCTCGCAGATTGGTTGCTTCTCTGACAATTCATTGCTGCACATCATCCTGGTCTGCAGGTAGGCTGATGTACACCTTAGACTTCAGGAACCCCCAGACGAAGAAGTCCATGGGTGTTAAGTCTGGAGATCCTGGAGGCCATTCCACATGTTTGCGTAATGCTATGACTCAATTATCATTACAAATGGATTTCTTGCTCATTGTGCAGTGGAATCCAAATCAGGCAAGGCTTGTTGATGTTGGCGCAAATGGATTTTCACCCAGACACATTAACTGATTCCTATTCAGTAAATTTATTACTGATTCCCCACAAATGAGGTATCAAATAAAACTGGAAGAGTTATTCTATCTAACTGTGGTGCAAGAATTTATTTTATTTCTACCATATTTGTAATTATAAGCATTTTAAAAAGTGTAACATTTTTTCTGACTCGCACTGTAGTGCAGGATTGCCCTACTTTTCTGTCTGCTGCATGTCTGATTATTATTTGCTTCTGTTCAACTTGCTAGCAAGTTGGATTATCTCATTAAAGATACCATTAGATAAATTTTTGACATCATCATGAAAGTTGAATTGTTTTTCAATTTGGGGAAAAACTGAAAACAACCGTGGTCATGGAAGGAGCTAGGAGAATGGATCCATATTTGGGATCACAATGTTGTATTGCATAAGAGGGAAAGTTAATGTTGATTTTCAATATTAATTGTATTCATACTGATGTGTTTAAAAAAAGAACCCAAACAAAAAAGCAAAAAACAAAAAACAAACTTTAAAATCATAGATCCATCATATTCATAACCGGAGAAGTGATCTCTAAAGCATTCCATACTAGATCTACCCCACTAACACTTATATGCATGGTTATATTAACCCATATCTTATTCTAGAGTTTCCCATAACCTTTTGGATTCCCTATTCAGCATGTAATTTTGATAGTTAAATTGTAGGTGTAGCTTTATATTTGACTGTTATATCTCCAAAGCCTATGATTCTTTTGAAAATGAGAAATGTACTGTACATGTACTTTGACTGGTCTAAAAACTTTGCTTGAATTTTTAGGAGGTCTTTCTTTTTATAGGATACAAAAAATGTTTGATATTATGACCCTATCAGTCTCGTCCAAATATAATACCTAAACATATAAATTAGTAATTACAACCCCCCCCCCCCCAAAAAAAAAGAGAGTAAAAAAAAGTTGATAAAAATAATTATAACTGGTTATGACAAGCATTAATATGATATAGTCTACATGTTGCTCCATATTATGATTAAAAGCCTGAAAAAATGAAAGCATTTAGGTGGACATTGAAGTGTACCCATCACCTATATACATGTATGTATTTTCCCTCTATATTATATTATAATATATACTATAATATATTCAAAATATGAACTTCAAATATTAATTCTTTATAATATTGCAAGTTTATACTAAATGAACATTACAGTGACCTGTGAGTAGACTAATTGACGCACCCGTATGCACCCGCATTGAAAAGAGCCTAAACCCAAGTCAGATTTGGGTTCCATGCGGGCTGTGGTTTTCTTCTTACTCCTTAAAACCACTGACCCCTAGGAGTTTAGGTAAAGTTTTCTGAGATTAATGGTACACTTAAGGTAAACAAAATAGAGTACTTGTACTGTATTTGCTTTGTTCTGTCATTACACTTGAATGAATTAAACTTTGTTTTTATGGTCTTATTTGCAGATCATATCAGATATTGTGTGGGGAAACAAAGAATGTCATTGAAATTTTACAGTGCTCTGTTTAAACAGTACACTGACATGTATATGACTAATGTTCTCACCAGTGTTATAGCTAGGAACTTTTTAGTGGTGGTTCAAATTTCACTGACTGACAAGCAACAAGTCATTCTAGCGAACGGAGCCTCGCAATTAGCAGCTTCCGGTATACGCTACGTAAAACATGATATCTATTTGTACGTGCAAATTACGAACAGTAGTACAGTATAGTGCGTAACAAAAGACAACGAAACTCGGCAAATCTTTAAGAAATAATCATTTATTGTTAAATAGAAAGCATGATTCTTGTACGATTGCAAATAAAACAAGAATAAAGATGGAAATATGAATGTAAGTACCACGTTTCTTCACAAACTGTTACGTTTAATGCTGTTTCTTATGTGAAATTAGTGCCGGTCGGAAGCAGTGTTTTTCACCCGGAGTGGTGGACGGAAATCCCCCGTGCTGGTCGGGCCCGTCCACCGCCGACCACCGTAGCTATAACACTGGTTCTCACACATACAATAGCAAACAAAGACTAGGTGAAAAGCAAAGTGAGAACCCAGAATGATGTGGAGTAGAACATATTTACAGGGTAGTCTACACAAAAATATTTAAACATGGGAAGGAGTATAAACTGATGTGTGTGCATGAAGCACATTTAGTCCCTTGCAACCGACGTCCAGTGCCCGCTTGAGGGCCCTGGAAGCTCTGTGGTTCTCTGAGGCTCATTGGTGCAATCTCAGCCATGTGTTGAAGCATTTCTAACAAATTTTATGACTAATATATTGAAAATGATCAGACTAACCTGTAGTACTGTACCGGTAGTTTCAAAATTCAAATCTGTATCTGTTTCAAGTTAAAAACCCCTCATGGACCAACCTGCTTTTAGGTGCTTTATTTGTGTTTAGGAAACCAGGGGGGTGTTTCATAAAGCTGTTCGTAAGTTACGCACGACTTTACGCACAACTGGTGATCAGTTCTTGTGCTAAATGATTGAGAATCTGATTAGTATAGCACCCAAGAACATGTTCCAGTCGTTCATAAAGCCATTCGTAACTTTACGAACAGCTTTATGAAACACCCCCCAGGGTAAGTATTCTGAAAACTATGTTATCTTATATGTTAGTAAAACAATGCCAATTATCATAGCTAATCAAAATGAAGAGAAGTCATTGGTTAATATCTGCGCAAGTTGGCTATGTTCGTGTAAAGTTAATAGAACCCTCTATTCAAGCACCAATAATTAGTGGTTATTTTGCACTATTTCAGTTTGTTAGGGCAATTAATATTGTTTTACTTTAGACTTTTTCATTCTGTTATGTGAACACCCCTTATTCTGTGGTCAGAGGCATGGTCACGCAACCTAAAAAAGATGGTTTGCTTAATTTTCAGCCTTTTTATTACTCCCAACCATCTCCGAGGTTCCTTGTCGTTCTCCATGTTTGTGGAAATTCACCCAAACATTAAGTCCATTGTCAGCTGCTAGGTCTGGGGAGCTGAATGGCTTCTTACTCAACTATCCACTCATTTGGGCAGAAATCAGTCATGTTTTAATTATTCTTGTTCTCTGACATACGTTATTAAATATTTTTATGCATGATGTCATACAGTACAAAAGAGAAAATTATGAATTTTTATCTGATGTTTACCTTTTTTCAAAATAATTATGTTTGATACCCTAAAAACTCATGCAAATTAGCAATTTGTTTGACGTGCAAATGAAATTTTGATACCACCACTTTCCGTTGTTTGAATTCAATCATGCGTGAAATGCCGTGAATTATGAATGATGAGTTGTACATCAAATGAAAAAAGAGAAGTGTATAGCTTTTCATAGATCTATAACTCATCAAGGACATTATTCTTTGTGATAGAAAATTTCTGCCATGAAATCCAGTTTCCTTTTTTCTGGAACACACTGTATATGTAAAAACACTTAGTATGTCAACTTGTGAGACAAATATGCTGGAGAGGAGAGTAGTTTAGACAACTGAAACTGAAAGGAGCTCTAGTGAAATATAAAATTACAATACTATAAAAAAATCTCACATTTTACAATGTTCTCCCATCTCCCTGCTCAGCTATATTGTATTTCACATTTGGTTCACTTCCTTGTTGTCATATAACAGGTGATGACACTGAAATAAACTTCATGAAGAGATACAAGGTGTACATGTACTTCATATGTAGGGCCTACTTGTGTCTATGGATTCAATATAAAATCATGGCAGGTAAAAACATTGCTTTTATAGCAAGTGATGTGTCATGATGTGTCCTTTTGGAGTTCCAGGGTTTTGACAAGTTAATACAGGAAGTGACATCTTTTGCTGGGCTAAGTGTGCACTGTTGTTGGTATTGTGTGCCTTGTACGTGTAGCTCAATTATGGTATGTTTTTCTGGTGAATTGTTCTAATTTGTGGAACGTTTTAAAATTTCACTATGCGTAAGTTTGTAAATTTGTATACTGGTAGCCATACAAGTTATAACCCATTGTTATTCTCTTCTCAGTCTCATTGCTTGACCTGTTTTATATCATTACCAAATTCAGGCAGGTATCAGTACCCCCCCCCTCCCTCCCATTGGCAAAGGAAAAAAGAGAGAAAAAGGGAGAAGGAAAAGGACAGGAAAGGAGACAATAGGACCCCTCCCGCTCCCTCCCTCTACTCAGAGGCCATGTACTGAAACCAATTTGCATTTTTTATTTTCAGATTAAGACAGATACCCCTCCCCAATGATCCCAGTGCCCCCACAATGGCTGCATTCAAGCTGTGCTACTATTCATGTTCAGAAAGCTTTATTTGTGTAACAAATGTTGGCATAGGAGAGTTCTGTATTAAAGCAAGTTAATATATTTTCCTCCCTCTTCATATGCAGACACAGTCCCGTTATGAATGTGGCCAAACAGTGTACCACTACAAAAAGTTCATGTAGGAAAGGCAGACAATAGAAGAAACCCATGATGGGCAAACCTCGGCCAAAACTCCAGCGTACTTTCAGCACCATCAAGCGTCAGTTCACGTTCCGGAAGTCCATCAGGCCTTTCATCAGCTCCACCTTCCTAGACTTCCAGGAGGAGCGGGGCCACCTCCAACGCTATGTCTTTCCGCAGCTCAACGCGGTCTGCCATGCCAGGGGAACCTTCTTTGCACCAGCCGACCTCCGATGGGGCATCAACAATGAACAGTGCAGCTCAGGGAATGTTATATCCCTGTGTCTGGAGTACATCAATCGCTGCAGTCCATTCTTCATCTGCCTCCTCGGTGAGCGCTACGGCACCCACCGGTCAGACGATGCACCCCTCCTTCCGTCGACCCTGGAGAAACTGCCTCGAAACATGTCCTGGTTGGACAGGAATTACCTGATCGCTGCGAGCAAGGGACATGAGTGGATTATGCAGGAGGCCTATCAGTATTGCAGTGTTACGGAACTGGAGATTATCCAGGCGGCCATCTTGAATGACAGCAAATATTGCAGGTTTTATATGAGAGATGTCAGTCACATTGAGGACAAGTTTCTGGATTTACCAGAAAAGGAAAGGGAGGAAAAACTGAAGGTGAGTTGTTGTAGCATGGAGGATGCATCATGACATTTTTTTCCCCAATAGTTTTGTAATAATCCAACTAAATGTTTGTGCTATGTAAACATGCTCTTTGTACCTGGCTCTGAACACCTTTTTTCAATTATCAGAATCAGGTTTTGCAGTGATTATTTTATACAGTAATTGGAGCTTGTGAGTTATTGTAGAAAAAAGAAGAAAAAAGAAATGATATTTGATCTGCTGACTGCTGTACTTCTGATAATTGCTGGTAGCATCTAATCCCGTTCAGAATTAAGATGATCTGTTGTGTCATCAAGTATTATAAAGAAAATATTGAGGGTATATGAACATGTAGAATATCTGAAGCAGAAAACCAAAGTGTATAATTTGTGTCCACCTGTACATTTGTACATGATGTGATGCTATAAAAAGGTTAAAAGTTATAATTTAACATTTCGATACAGTATATGCATGATTGAAAGTAATTGAAAGTAAAATTGTTCATATTTTTGTCCAGGAATGTAATAAAAAGTAAACCTGATAGTTTCAACAACAAAAAATCAGTCTTGCATTAAAAAGGGGTAAATACATGTTGCAATGATTTTTTAATAAGAATTCTATTCATATATGTACCTTGTTATGAATAACTGGGAATGATAACTCAGGCAGTAATTTTAAGTGCATTCCATGAGATTGTATCTATCTGTATAACATTGATTAGTATGATTTTGTGGACAGGATATGTACTTTCATACTTGTGCCAAACCACAGTCAGGCTTGGTGTGGAATAATGCCAGCTACATGATATTGTTTAAGTGAGAGAAAAAAAAAAGAAGTAGGCCAAAACTCATGTGTACCACAACACTAGCCATATCTAGAAATGCTATGCGTGTTTTCTTTTTTGTCCTTTTGTTCCATGAGTCTTTAATCAATAAATATATTCATTAAAGAATTCCTGCTTGCCCATTTTATAGGTAAGGGTTCAAAACACTTTCTGTTAATCCTTCATTGTTTTAGGGAAAGGGAATCACCATTGCACCACTTCCCGGCTAATTTTTTTTAAAATGACATCATTGTATGTTTTGTATCCCATACATGTAGCCTATGAAGGTTACTGCCTGTGGTGCAATCCAATCCACAGGTCCTCTGCAGTGTTTTGACAAGGACACCAAAATGTGCTTTGTCCACATGCTGAAAAGAAACCCTAATACCACTGGATGTTTATTGATATACTGTAGCCCCACCCAAGTATTTTTTTTATGCTACATATATACAGTACAATTTTTAAAGGAAAATATTAAGAATTTCAAAGTGTGTAGAGGTTTCTCCTTATGTTTGAAAGCACAGGTATACTACAATTAAGAACAAATAATTAGAAAAAAGGAATTGTTGCTTAATTACTTTGTGTTTAGCAGAGGCAAAATTGTGAATGGGTTAATAATTATGATAATAATATTGAGCTTATATACATGTAGAGCATCATATAATGTCATCTCTACATGTATGTGCTTACAAAATAATCTAATATTCTTGTAAGATGTACATGTAATTGCATCATATGATCAAATATTCATAGATCATTCACACTTTCATGATCAATAGGAATTAACTTTTATATTCATGTACATGTATGTGTAAAAGTATCTCTTGTTCTATGTTTTCAATCTTCAAAGCAGATCCTCATGTACAGGTGTATGATCTTACACACTTGTCACCTTTGGATTATACGTGTATTCTACTTCACCCCACTAATTACGATAAGAACACTTAAATTGTTTAAATTTTGGTTCTGAATTTACCAATGCTGTCAATATGGCTCAACACTTTCTCAGTTTTATTCCCTATGAAATAATACAATGTATATAAACCCCTCAAAAAAAGTTTGGAAACTCAATTGTGATTGATTAAATATCTCTCTTGTCATGGCATAATCATCACTCTGTTTAGTGTCAGTAGAAAGTGTCTTTATTCCTCTTTAAAATGATAACCAATTTGTTATGACTTTGCAGTCATAGAATGAGCAGTAAATCAAAATAAGGGGCAAGACCAAAAGTGGAAAGTTGCAAAATGCACTGCTGTTGTTCGGCTGTGAATTCTTCTTTCTTTGAAGAGTGTATAAGGTTGCTGTGGTTTCAGATGATCTTCCATGAGCAACATGCACATTGCACTGAAACAAACATGCATGAAGTCGAGCAAACATGCAAGCAACAAAACAGTAATGCGTCATCACTCAAAAAAACATGCAATGCACTTCTTTTCACATGAATTCGTTTCTGTAAAAGAAAATCAAACTCGGGATAAACTTCAAGGCTTAAATTAGAAATAATTCATGTTTGTTTTCATGTTTGAAACTTAGACAGTGAATGAATGTTCAGCATTAATTTCATTTTCCTGATTCTTTAGAGTTTGGCATTCATGGATGACCAGTTGGGAACAATTATAGCCCCACAGTCCTTTACAAAAATCACACTCTCTTTAATATGTCAAAGAAAGAAGAGTGCTCTGAATACCAGTGCTTATGAATGCATTTTGCAACTTTTCACTTTTAACCCTGCCTCTTATTCTGATGTACAGCTCACCCCATGACTGCAAAATCATAACAAATATGGTATCATTTTAAAGAGGAATAAACACATTTTCTAATGATACTAAACAAATCGATGATTATGCTATGACAAGAGAGATATAATCATTCAAAATTGAGTTTCCAAACTTTTTTTTTGAGGGGCTTATAATAAGATGAACTACTATCATATTTTTAAAAAATGTTTATTTTCTCGATCATCTTTGTTTTTTCCCCTGTTGATTTGATATTGAAATGTAGATGTACATGGCAGAGAATGAGGAGACAGAAATGAAAGTAAGAGCTTTGAAACAGAAACTCATCAACAAAGGCTTGAAGATCCAGTTCTTCCGTACTCCTGAGGAGCTTGGTCAGAAGGTTCTTGATGACTGGATGGAAGTCATCAATGAACTCTACCCTCCTCTAGATGAATTCCTTGGTGATGTTGGTAGGTTAAGGGTTTCATAAATGGTTTTCACCAAGACACCCTTGGTGATAATACCAATTGTGGGGAAGTTTTTAACAGAAAAAAAAGCAAACAGATACCCCCCCCCCCCCCCTTGTCAGGGTTATTGAATATGTCAATGTATACTTTAAACCACCTAAATTGTTTTTGTCCTCCCAAACCACCTCCTTGGGGTGCCATAAGGCATTAAATTAAATTGGACCAGTAAATATGCCACTGCATACTTTCATCCTGTAAAATTGCCTTGGTCCTTTCAAATCACCCCTTGGATGCTGAAAAGCCAAATTTCTTTGAATTTGGACAAAAGGTTTGAACAATTTTCTGCTTAGCAGTCTGCCACTCTGTTATTTAACTAGAAAGTTATTAGAACCTGTACTCTTCATTTTTCATTGAGTTAAAGGGAAATTCCAGCCTGATATCAACTTAGTTTTAAAAGAAACAGAAAAATTAAAGAAACAGATCAGTGAAAGTTTGTGCCAAATCTGAAAAGAAATAAAAAAGTTATGTATTTTTGAATTTGTGATTAATCAGACACAAATTGACAACTCTGTGATGGTGACATATCTTACGAGCTCATCTCCCAATTGCCCTGTACTGAAAAAAATCATTAATATCCATTTTTTTCATGCATGCACCCTAGATATTATCATTTCACTTATGCTATTACACAAAAGCTGTATAATACATCTATTCCCTCATCGAAAAAAAAAGAAACTGCAAATTTGTGAATTTTTGTGTACGGAGCAAATGGGAGAGGAGCTCTCAAGATACGTCACAGAGTTGCTAATTTGTGTTTGATTGATTACAAATTCAAAAAAATCATAACTTTCTTATTTCCTACTTGATTTTGCTCAAACATTCATTGATCTGTTTCTTTAATTTTCCTGCTTCATTTAAAACCAACTTAATATCAGGGTGGACTTTCACTTTGATAAACGTTAAATGTTTTTATGTTCTTTTTTTTTTATCAGATGGAGAGCAGTTCCGTGAGTGGGCAGCCCACGAGGCTTACGCAGAGACGCGACGTCGAGTGTTTGTGCTGACCCCAGAGATCCAGAAGCTCTTCACCAAAATGACAGATCACTGTGAAGAATGGATGGATCCTACCACGCCCAATACAGCGGAGAAGGTGGATGAGTGGTTCGTAGTCAAAGGCAAGAATAAGAAAAGGTAAGCTAGCATACTCGGCTTTTACTCCTCTTGAAACTGTCCAGTATCGTTATACGCTAATATATACTAGATTTATGCAAAATTCAAGGATAGAAGTTAAAAGAAAACGTTTGAGAGTACTGATAATCTACAGTTTGCCATTACACTTCATGGCAGATGTGGGAACCTGTACCTGTGGTTGTAGTTGTAGGTGTAGTAGTAGTAGTAGTGGTAGTAGTGGTAGTAGTAGTAGTAGTAGTGGTAATAAAAACATTTGACACTTTTGACTATCAATAAACTCAAAAGGTATACATGCAGCTTGTATCAGACTGAGGTGATCACATTGTAAAGTTGAAGGATGTCAAGTTTATTTGGAGTAAGTTTTGTGCAATTTTCTTCATTAATATTCCAAAAATAATGCTTGGAATATTTAATTGTATCCCCCGGCAGTATGCCGGAGGATACTTTGGATTCAGCAGCGTTTCCCCGCCGCCGCCGCCGCGTCACATTCTTGTGTGCGCTCTAGCGGTCACATTTCTCGACGAATTTCTTTCAGACTTCCTGTGGACGTGTATATTGGTAAAATCTGGACCCCTATAGTTTCTGGTGATGCTGCCCCCAGTGTTCCGTCTTTTATAGGGTAAAAGGCCATATTTTGGGGGATAGTTTGTGTGCGCTCTAGCGGTCACATTTCTCAACGGATTTTGTTCAAATTTTGTATGAAGGTGTCTCTTGGTAAAATCTGGAACCCTGTAGATTTTGGTGATGCTACCCCCAGTGTTCCGTCTTTTATAGGGTCAAAGGTCATATTTTGATAGATGTCTTGTGTGTACTCTTGTGTGCGCTCTGACGGTCACATTTCTCAACGGATTTCGTTCAAATTTTGCATGAAGGTGTCTCTTGGTGTAATTTAAAAACCTATAGTGTTTGGTGATGCTGCCACCAGTGTTCCGTCTTTTATAGGGTCAAAGGTCATACTTCAGGGCATGGCGTGAGTGCACTCTGCAGACCACATTTCTCAACGGATTTTGTTCAAATTTTGTATGGAGATGTATCTTGGTATAATCTACACATGTTTAATTTTTGGTGATGCTGCCCTCATTGTTCCGTCCTTTATAGGGTCAAAGGTCATTTTTCCATTTCTTGCACTCTTCTGCATTTCTTGACGGATTTCATTCAAATTTTGTATGGAGATGTATCTTGGTATAATCTACCCATATTTAATTTTTGGTGATGCTGCCCTCATTGTTCCGTCCTTTATAGGGTCAAAGGTCATTTTTCCATTTCTTGCACTCTTACTTCTGCATTTCTTGACGGATTTCGTTCAAATTTTGCATGAAGGTGTCTCTTGGTGTAATCTAAAAACCTATAGTTTTTGGTGATGCTGCCACCAGTGTTCCGTCTTTTATAGGGTCAAAGGTCATACTTCAGGGCATGGCGTGAGTGCACTCTGCAGGCCACATTTCTCAACGGATTTCTTTCAAATTTTGTATGGAGATGTATCTTGGTATAATCTACACATATTTAATTTTTGGTGATGCTGCCCTCATTGTTCTGTCCTTTATAGGGTCAAAGGTCATTTTTCCATTTCTTGCACTCTTCTGCATTTCTTGACGGATTTCGTTCAAAATTTGCATGAAGGTGTCTCTTGGTGTAATCTAAAAACCTATAGTTTTTGGTGATGCTGCCACCAGTGTTCCATCTTTTATAGGGTCAAAGGTCATACTTCAGGGCATGGCGTGAGTGCACTCTGCAGGCCACATTTCTCAACGGATTTCTTTCAAATTTTGTATGGAGATGTATCTTGGTATAATCTACACATCTTTACTGTTTGGTGATGCTGCCCTCATTGTTCCGTCCTTTATAGGGTCAAAGCTCATTTGTCCCTTTTGTGCACTCTTACTTCTGCATTTCTTGAAGGATTTCATTCAAATTTTGTATGGAGATGTATCTTGGTATAATCTACACATATTTAATTTTTGGTGATGCTGCCCTCATTGTTCTGTCCTTTATAGGGTCAAAGGTCATTTTTCCATTTCTTGCACTCTTCTGCATTTCTTGACGGATTTCGTTCAAAATTTGCATGAAGGTGTCTCTTGGTGTAATCTAAAAACCTATAGTTTTTGGTGATGCTGCCACCAGTGTTCCATCTTTTATAGGGTCAAAGGTCATACTTCAGGGCATGGCGTGAGTGCACTCTGCAGGCCACATTTCTTGATGGATTTCTTTCAAATTTTGTATGGAGATGTATCTTGGTATATCTCTCAACACATTTCTTTCAAATTTTATATGAAGATGTGTCTTAGTGAAACCTACACATCTAAATTGTTTGCTGATGCTACCCCCACTGTACCACTTTCTATACAGTCAAATGTCATATTCAGGTTGTTGTTAGGGTCAAATGTCATATTTTCGTTGCATGCATTCTGGAGGACACATTTGTTAACTCATTTCTTTCAGATTTTGTATGTAGGTCCATTATAGATTACACCTCTACAGTTTTTGGTGATACTGCCTCTAGTGTTCCGTCTTTCATAGGATCAAAGGTCATATTTTAGTGGATGGCTTATGTGCGCTCTGAGGTCATATTTCTTCCGAATTTTCTATAAAAATGCACTCTAATCTGCACAAATCGTTTTGGTAATGCTGCTCCTAGTGTTGACAATATTCCGGGCCACTGGCGGCAATTTCTACACCATCCTTTTGTTTGAGGGAGGGGATGGGGGAGGGTCTTTGTCCCTCCTTCAAATCGCTGCCAGTGCCGGGGGATACATTTCGCATTGCGCGGCACCAGCAATGGACATTTCTAGTTAGATTTTCACTTTTTGAAAAATTGAAACCCCAAAATCTGTTTTATATCTGTAATTGTGTAACAGAACACAACAATTGCCATTGTGCATTGCAGCTGAAATTCCAGAGCACCTATTTTAACCCAGAGTCAAGGATCATTAATGAGACTTGAAAGCAAAAGTTTGGCAGAAAGGACCGGTGCGAGGCACAATGGCAATTTTTTTTTTCTGAATTAATTACTGACACACACACATTTTGTGGTTTCAGTTTTTCAAAAAGTGAAAATCTAATTAAATATTCAGAGCATTATTTTAAGAATATTGATAAAGGAAATTTCACAATATTTATTCCAAATAAATTTTACATCTTTCAGTTTTCCAATTTGAGTTGTTAACAATCAAAATTATGATTTTTTTTCATACCAAGTAGTAGTAGTAGTAGTAGTAGTCATAGTGGTAGAGGTAGAGTAGTAGTGGTAGAAGTCGTAATCGTCGTCGTCGTAGTGGAAGTGGAAGTGGAAGTAGTAGTAGTAGTAGTGGAAGTAGTAGTAGTAGTAGTAGTAGTAGTAGTAGTAGTAGCAGTCATAGTAGCAATAGCACAAGTAGCAGTAGAAGTAGCAGCAGCAGTAGAAAGTATTATATGTCTCGATAAAGTAGTTTCATCATATTACATATATTACTATCATTGAAATTGCCATTTTATTTGTTTTTGTTATCATTACTAAATAATCTATATTCAATCTAACAGGGAAAATCTCCCAATCACCAAATCTATTGCGACCCTGATCGGGGAGAGAGGCTGCGGAAAGACATCCTTGGTTGCCAATTGGGTCAAGCAGTTCCAAAAATCGCACCCAGACGTCAAGGTCTTGGCCCATTATGTTGGCTCCAGTGCCCCGAGTACTGACATCTGCAGCTTCCTCCGCAGAGTGACCTTTGAACTTAGAGGAGAGTTTGGCGGTACTTTCAAACCCATATCTGTTGAGAGCCAGAAGGGCATTAAACTCTATGTTGAAATATATGAGTTAACACCCTTCTGACTATCAGCAGGTGATATGTTTCTGGGCAAGTCCATATAGGTCTTTGGTCATTTTGCTGTCCCACACATTAAAGGAGAATGGAACCCTGGGGAAAAAAAATCAATTTTAATTAAAAGAGAGGATAGAGAGAAGCAATTTTAAAAAGTTCCATCAAAATCGGTTAGGAAATGAGAAAGTTATGAAAGTTTGAAGAGTCTCAATTTACTTTCTGTGGCGATCCTCAAATTGGCAATGTTGCTTCAAGTGACAGGTTTAGTAGATAAACTCTCCATATGTTTTGTACACAAAATTTCATATTTTCCCTATTATCTCTCAAGGTGCAGCTTGCTCCTTCTTAACTCAAGATATATCATGGGAAAATGTATTTGACACAACATATGTTGAGTTCACAAAAAGACAAGCATCATCTTTAGAGATAATGGAGAAAATATGAAATTTTGTGTACACAACATATTGGGAGTTGTACTACTAAACCTGCCATTTTGAAGCAACATTGCCAATTTGAGGATCCCCATAGAAGCAAACTGAGACTTTTCAAACTGTCATAACTTTTTCATTTCATAACTAATTTTGATGGAACTTTTTTTTTAATTGCTTTATGTCTATCCTCTCTTTTCATTAAAATGGATATTTCCCCAGGGTTTCAGTCTCCTTTAAAGATAAACAAAATTTCACATTACAAGTGTCCTTTTCCATGTTATTTGGTGTGATTCAAGCTGTAGTAGGATTGTCAACTTGATAGAATCATTGGGTACACTACAAATAGGGATGATGTCAGTACAAAGTTTAAGACAATAGTATCTTTGCACCCCACCAAATTATTGAATACCATCTGCACTCAACAGTTTTCAAGAATAATATCAACCTGTGAAATATGATGGAGAGCTCGTATGAGTGTGAGCTTCCACAGTCGTGACAAATCGCATCAGGAAATATAGCTCTGATGTTCTAGTCCCAACTCATGTGGTGTTTACAGGAAGCCATTTCTATGAGGCTGTCAGTCTGGCAGGAATCAGGGCAAGGATAAAGGTTCTGTGATGCTAAGTAATAATGTATCCTGACTAGGGAAAGTTTGTTAACCTATTTCTGTTTGATTCTGGAAACATCATCAAGTCATTTGCCTCTTTTATACCACGTATGTTTGTAAAAAAGAAAGAGAAAAAGAAAAGAAAACAGAAATGGCCTATATTTCTTTTGAAACATATAAAGATGATTATTCTGCCTAGAACTTTTGTAGTTGTCTTTTTGGTCATTTTAAAGATAGATCCATGCTAAATCCAACCATTTAAATACAAAAAAGTTGAGTAGTACCTTTAAGGCCTCATTTTCAAATAACACCATAATCTGCCTTGAAAAAGGAAAAAATGCCCAGCAAAACCAAATGACTATTAAAGTGTAAATGTATCCAGAAGATACAGATAAGTGAGTGTGCTTAACCCTTTTGAGACAATTGACCACATTTTGTGGTTTGACTCAATAACTTTTGATTCAGAGCTCTCAAAAATATACCAGATGCGTGAGTAGAAAGAGCAAAAATTTCTGCACACATTATGTCCATTTTTGTTGCATTACCATATTGCGTTTGATGCCAGACATTTTAAAAACTAGAATAAGCATTAAAATCCTTAAATTGAAAACAAATTGAGAGGTTCAAAATAATTATTTTAAAGGAAATTGGCAATATTTTCAACTTTTCAAGAAAATTGCTAACCATGTATATTGTTTTTAAAGACATAACATCTTATCAAAACCATGTAGCAATAAAAGAAAATTATTGTTGCCAGTTTGAAGAACAAAATGTAATCTATTTAGCCGTTAAATAATTTTGGTCCTGGAAGGGTTAATACATGTTAGTGACTTTGTTATGTGCAGCTACTTTTTACTTACCCCACTTACCTTTCATCTACACATATCACGTCATGAGTGAACGAGCCGTAGATTAAAGTCAACATTCCCTCTGAATAACACCACTGTTGATTTAGGTGACAGTCCAGCTGAGAGCAGTGGGGATTCTGAGGAGCTGTCTAACTTCCATCGTATCTGTGAGGCGTTTGTAGCAGCCATCGCCATGGGTCCGTGCGTTATGGTCCTGGATGCTGTGGATGAACTCGGCAGCACCATGGGAATGGGAGTTCATCAGGTAACCATGATGACTCTTGTAAACAGTTGTGAAATCTATTCTAATGTGATAAATGACGTCTGTAATTTATAGCAAGCTGAGTTGCAGTGAAAAGATAAGAGTTCTAGAAAAAAAGAAGAAAATAAACATGTGGATATTCCGCTTTTTCTATGTCAAATCCCAAACAGCTAATGTGAAGAAAAAAAGTAATTTTTGCATAGCTGAGTTACTGGATAGTCAGAGTCAGGCCTATAATGCCCTGTCTGTGTGCTACCCCAATGGAATTTGTCTAAGCTCATGAAGACTAAGGGGCTGTTGCAAGAAAGTCGCAATCACTTGCAAGTCCCCCAAATCTGTCGCAAGTCTTGCAATTGATTGCAAGTTCCAATTAAAATACATGTATCATATTTGCAATTGATTGCAAATGGGGCATTTGCATTTGATTGCAACTATCTTGCAACACCTCATAAGACTTCTTGATATTTCTTTCCCCAGGTCAAGGAGATGAAATGGCTCCCTGCCGTCCTCCCACGCCATTGCAAGATCATCATTACCACTGTCCGCTCTGACCTTACCTACAAGTCGCTGATGAGCCGGCGCGACTGTGAGACCCTCTCCGTCCCTCTCTTCGACGGCACTTCAGACAAGGGTGCGGTCATCGAACGTCATCTTGCCATGCACTGCAAATGCCTCGATGCCAGCCATCTTAAGACGATCGTAAATTGCAAGATGAGTTCGAGACCCCTCTTCCTCACCATACTGGCCAATGAGCTGCGGGTGTGTGGGACATTTGACAACCTTCAGGATCTCCTCAAGCGCTATGTCAGGGCTCCCTCATTCAGGGATCTGTGGAAGTCTATTATATCTCGTTGGACCAAGGAGTACGGCTGGAGTACTGAGGGAAGGCTCTCTGCATCCATGTCAAATTTTGGACAGATCGATCGTAAGAAGCCACATTTCCTTCTCTTTATTTTGACAAAATGTGGTTTATATCTTTGTTATCGTTTTTAAAAATCAGTACATGCAGTGAAATTGGTAGACTCATTTGTATAATTGTTGATACAGGTGGAGGAAAAAGAGAAGAAAGAAGTAGAATGATTCATAAAGAGTATATCAATGGAGGAAGGATCAGTTTTCTCTTATGAGAGTAGGATTTGAGTTTCCTGGCACTAAATTATCCATTACATATGCAGCTTTCACTGGATGGGTAGCTGAGACTCTTCGCCTACTGGCCTGCTCCCGCCACGGACTCAGTGAGACAGACATCCTTTCCCTGCTGAGGCAGATGGGATACAGAGGTCAATCAGAGGTCACCAGCTTTGACTTTGCACTCTTCAGGTCAGCCGCCTTTGATGCTCTGGTGGAGCGACCTGGAGGACTCTTTGGGTTCTTCCACCAGGATCTCAGGGATGCGGTCCTGAATTCTCTGCTGGGTAAGTAGTCAAGTTGGTCAGTTGCCTTTAGAGTATGGTAATCAAGTCAGTTCTATTGTCCTTAGAATATGGTAGTCAAGTCCGTTCTATTGTCAGAGGATGGAAGTCAAGTCAGTTCTATTGTCTTTAGAGTATGGTAATCAAGTCAGTTCTATTGTCCTTAGAGTGTGGTAGTCAAGTCGGTTCTGTTGCTGTTAACCCATTCGCGACATTGATTTTCTAAAAATGGATCATGACGTCCACTCTTCAAAGACGGCAACAAGCGCAGTACATGCTCTTGCAAGTCTAGGAACACGACACTCACCAAAAGGGACATGCAGTTTGAGAGGGACTGTTCCCAAGCTAAATATGCCTGTGATTTACACCATTCAATTAAAATGAAATCTTTATGAAAGCCATCATTTAGAAAAGTAATCTGTTATATTCTGAAATAGTGATACAATGTACTTTTTATATTTAGAACTATCTTATTTATGTTCGTTTGTCTGTCATTCGTGAAAGTGCATGCCCATTTCAAAGTGGAATCATCTATTCTAGTCATTCATGCTGGCACGGCGTGATTTTGGATTCGTCGACTTTGTACAGGGGGATTGAACAATGACACCCCGAGCAGTAAGGGATCGAGTCGGATAAAAATCACAAAATGAGAGAAGTAATATCTTTACTTACATGCAGAATCTGAAAAGTTTCGTATTATTAGCAAACTGACCTTGCTAAAAGTTTTTATGAGTCTGTGATTTTGTCCCCAATTTATCATTCATCCTGTCCCAAAATGGTATAGCTACGCGAAGGACCTCAACTATCGATAGCTTGTGTTATTTTTAGCCCAAGGAAAAAATAGCGTGGGAATTGGAAAGGGAGGTATGCAAGGAATGTGATTCATCGCGCAGTGCGGGTACAGAGCCAGTGTGTACGTGTATTTTTGCCTGTGTGTGTACTTTTGAAAGTGTACTGTGCAATAGTCTGTCATCTAGTCATTCATTTGGAAATTCTTGAAAATAGTTCTTTGATTATCAGATTGAACGTGTTGGAGTTGAATATAATGGTGTTATATTATGTAGCAATAATAACAATTGAATGTTTGAACTACCAGAAACCTTATATTACAACAGAAAATACAAGCAAAAAATAAATATAGTATTACCCAGGACTTGTATTTCTAAACTACTGCAGCCCACTGGTAAAGGTTGCCTAGTGACCAAGAATGACTCATTACTCAACAACCCTTTCTCGGTAATGTAAACAATAACACTGGTGGAAATTGATAATATTATGCTGAATCGAGGAGTTATCACAGACCTCCTTGCTTGGCTGAATAATGACCCCAAAGCACAAGATTTACGTTGGTGAATAAATTAAATTGTAGCTCTTACTTGATTATTCTTGAAACTGCAGAAATAAATATATTTTTACTGGTTGGTTGGTTCCCCTAAACTGTAGCAGTGGCCATTCAAAGGGGATCACAAGAGGCACATCTCCCCCCCAATAAATTTTGCCATATCCAGGTCATAACTTTGTGTGTCCCCACCCTTGACAAAAAATCTTCTGAAAAAGATATTTTATTATTGAAACATCCCTCCCCGAAAACTTGATTAGACGTGTCAGAGAGCATGGCGTGGTGAGGAAAAAAAATGTTAAGCAATTTGTATTCAGTGTTCAGTCATGTCAGTGTTAGTAAATGTATTCATGTTCTTTCTTTACATTGCAAAATTTTTTTTTTTTTCTTTTTCATCGGGCTTGGATAAAATAAAAATGACGACAAAATAAGTTGGATCTCGACTTCAAAATGACATGCATCACATTCACAGTCACACAAAGTCACACTCAAACTCGAAGTGTATACTGGCGTACATTCGGCGAGCCTCAGCCACCAGACAAATTTTGCAAATCCACACAAATATTTTAAAAAATACATGCAGTTGTTGTATATATTTTACAACTCCGAAACCCACTCAAACAGACATGAATGAGTTATAAACTAACTCAAATCTCAAATGACTGGACCGTAAGTAACCCAAAGAAAAAAGTTCAACGAAATGACAAGCATTACACAATCACATCACACAGCTCATTCATGCCATTCACAACACACGCGAACACTCGCGAGCGCGATAGACTCACTCACGTCGAACAAACTCACCAGATTTTCACCGAAACCAATTAAAATTACGTACTACACGTCCACCAGGATAAAATAAAGCACAAAAACTTCCACAACAAAGTGGACAAAACCGGGGGAAATAAACAGAAATGCACAGAAGATAAGAAATAGATGAGAAATTAGACGTGCTAGGCTAGCCTGAATCTACTGATAAGTCCGAAGTTGTAGATAAAAAAAAAGGATCGCGATAGCCGCTATCGATTTCGCACTTGTTGCTAGGATACATTGGTCAGGAACAATAGATATGAATATTCATTGCAGGCTCGTACAGATTTGAAGTGAAATAGTCAATAATGGGTCTTCTAAAATTCATAAACCTGAAATAGATTTTTGGTGAGACGAAGTAAGGAGTGTTCTGATTGGCCAAAATATTTCTGCATCGGCAGGCGAAGTTTGGGGTCACAAAACGTTCTAGTTTTCTTGTAAACAAGGCAAACCACATAATGTGGTCACTCTGTCGCGAATGGGTTAAGAGTATGGTAATATGTTACGGATACATCGTTAATCATGTTGCAAGTGTTTCAAACATGAAATTTACCTTGTATTTGCTGTATACTAAAAACAATAACATGTGTGAAAGCTAAATGTTGTATGTAGCATAAAGTCATCTTTTTCAAGAAATTTGAACAGATTCCATATTTTCCTTTGAATAGTGTGTATGGAATACAATTTTAGATATGGTTGCTTTTAATTAATTGAAAAATCGATATCCCTTTCTTATACTCAATTAGGAATTCTTCAACAGTATTTTCTTCTATATACCATTTTACTATCCACAACTATAGAACATAATCCTGCAAAATGCATGTACTTTTCTGTAAGATATGCCATTTGGCTTATATATTCAAATATATATTCAATGAAAGAAACCCTCTGAAACATTTCACTTTTGAAAAAAACACTCCCTGCATTTTACATTTTTCTTGAGGCATAAATAATGGTTATCAATATCAACATGTATATCTTATGTACTGTACTTTTCAAACCAGGGGTCATTCCAGGCCTGACCAACGACCAGACCTCGCCATCAGGGGTTGGTTTCCTGCCTCAGATGTTGAACAGTCAGATGCAGCAGTGTCACAAGCACTTGGCAGACTACTTCCTCCACCAGCCCTCCTCCAGACGAAGGGTGGAAGAGCTCCCCTACCACCTGGACAGATGTGGGGATGTCAATGGGCTTAACAAAGTCGTCACTAATCCCGAGTATGCATTAAACAACTCATGAAAACCTGTATTGTTGTTTTTGAGATAGCCTAGTGGATTTTAGGGATGGAGATCTTGGAACCAAGGATCTTGGAACCAAGGGGTCTTAGATTTAAACCATATCAGATGATATCCCATGTGGTAGGCATTCATCCTAGATACTCTTTTTTTGATAATTTAAAGATGTATATGAACCCTTTACACTCTTAGAAAAGGGTAGGCTGAAACCCGGGCTTAGTGGTCCACCTGCACATCCAGATCACTTATCCTTCGAGGAGAACCCTGAAGGTCGTTGTGGTTAAATTTGCCTTTCCCCTCTTAAACACAGATAATGCTGAATAATCAGTAACGGTAATTTTTATATTGATCAAAATTTACCTCTATTTACCTTGGTTCATTAACTGTCTCTTCTTTACCCTGGTGTAGTAATGGTTTCACTCTTGGAAAAAATCCTTAAATGCATGAGCACCGTTTTGGGTGATGATAATATATCAGCACACCAACTTGTTGGAAAATGTGTTATAGATCACAAATCCAATGATGATGATAATGATGATGATTGTAGTTGTTGCTTTAGTTGTTTTTATTAGTTATTTGTTTGATAATTGAAAGTTTTTTATCACCGATTATTCCTCAGTACATTTCTGGCCATGCAGGCTGACACCTCCCAGAACATCACCCTGAAGCTTGACCTCGTCCATTACTGTACCCGTCTCTCCAAGGAGAACTTCAGCATCACCACCTCGCTCACCAAGATGGTATCCCAGGCCATCAGCAAGGAGGACAAGCCCAACCAGATGAAGAGCACATTCAAGGTATCCTTCGCCGATGATGTCGGTGAGATGGTAATGAGGACGGCCACCAGGATGGACTGGGAGCTACCGGGGTTCAAGAAGAACCTGGACAAGAAGAATGACAGTGTTGGTCTGCCGAGTGGTAAGTTCCTCAGGTTTCTTTAAGGTTGGTTGTGCCATCAGCTGCACATGCACTCTATGGCCAGTTTTCATGAAAACATACTAACATTTAGTGGGTAGGTTTTTTCTTCAGGGGGCATTTTATTGAGTGTTTTGTTGGTGATTTCTTACTGACAAATTTGCTCTCAGCCAATCAGATGCGAGAATTTCAGTAGCTTATAACAGTTATTGCAACTTTCATTGATGACAATTTTTATGAAACAGGGCCCTGATATATGGAGCACCCAGTGTCCACTTCCTCATCCTATAACAATGACCGTGTTTCTGTAACTATATAAACAAATAAAAATCATGTCAAGATGAAATAGACCTATCATTTCACTTCATGACTGGATTCATATCGTTTATTCATTTTGTCACATAGATACAGTAATTTTTACGGAATAAAGAGCTTTGCACTGGGTGCCCCATGAATCATTGAACTAAGTTCAACCAGGTTTACCTTAGTTTGTCTGTATGGATACAAGCCATTAAGATGAAATGCACCTACATTTACTGTCACAATTTCAGTACATTACTTTTGCATATATTTTAGTGAATGGCTATGTCTTTCATGTACATATGACACATATTTTGAAAATAATATTAATGTTGTCTGCACACAGGTGTATGTGTTGAAATGCAAACTTCGATATGAAATTTAGAACTTGTTTGGTTTTCTTTATGGCATATTGCAGGTTCTTCTCAATATACAAATAAATATAGAAAGCATGGAAATATATTTACTAGGAAGATAAATATATTTCCATTCTGTGTTTTCGTAGCAATATGACATGGTTAAAGTAGAATTAGATATGTTACATTTTGGCTTTGTGTGTAAGATTTCATTTGTCAAGTGATCATTACAATGGTTTTACATTTATCAGTGATGATTTATAAATGTCATGTTGTTTCTGATTCTCTTATCCAGATAACTTTGGCAGTCACTCTTCTAAGCCCATGATAGATCTAACAGCGGTGAAGCAAGCGGATGCTGCCAGCATCTCCTTTGGATCCAGAGGCCACCATAGTACCTTCAGTGACTTTAAGAGCATGGAAAGCAGAAGAACTGTAGAGAAATCCACACCTGAGAGTGGAGAAGTTGAATATGTACCCAGCGAGGATCCTACCGTGAGTCGAGCCACAAGGACTGACCTTGACAGAATCGGTGGAGGAGATGATGCTGGACCACCACCACCACCACCTCCCCCTCCTCTTTCATCAAGTGCATTTAGTGGCATTGGAGAGGGCAGTAGAGATGGGATGGAGAGCAGTAGAAGTGGCGTAGAGAGCAGGAGAAGCGAGGTGAGCATTGATGCACAGTCTCGACCAGAGAGTCAGATCGAGAGAGTTATCATCCAAGAAAAGTTCACAGCGTCATCAACATGCACAGAGGACATGTCATTCTGCAGAAGCAGCATCGGCGACAAGAGTAGTCGAAAAGGAAGCCCATCGGGTGAATCTGAAAAGACGGTTAGCGGTAAGAGAGGAGAGAGCCGAGTTGGAAGCAGCATCCCAGATGCGGTTCCTGTGGAAACCAGCGATGCAGACTTATCAAGGAGCCTGGCTAGCTTTGCTCCTGGTGAACAAGATATGCTAGATGACTTGGTGAACTCCCTGGGAGATGCTTTTGAAATATCAAGCAAAAGCAAGGAGGATGAAGAGGAGGACAAGATGGATGCTGAGAAAGAGGAAGGCGAAGAAAGTGAAGTGGATGGAGAAACATTTGATGAGAACAGGGTACGGTGCAAAGGAGCGCTTCTGGCCATGCATGTTGGAAAGTTTCTCGCTGAGAAATCAGCATTTGACGAAGCTGAAGAGATGTTAATGCTGGCATATGACAGGATTATAGATGTGAGTTCAGTGGAATATCATTCATGACTTGATTCTCAATATGTAATTATAAATGTAATTGGCTGCTAGGAATCCTTAGTTCATTTCTTAATTTTGATTTGTCTTATAGAAGTCACTTTTTATTTAAAACTGCCCCTTCCAGCTGAGAGACCACCAAAAGGATCCTGCCTTTTTAGGATTAAAATCATACACATTTACTACGAAAAAGGGTCTCAATAAAAATTTCATGTAACAATGCTTTTGATGCGGGGTATCTTTAATATTCTACATCCCTTAATAAATGTTGTATTGGTCAGATGACTTTAATACCAGAAGCTTATAAATGTGTTCCTGAAACGTTCTCCAATTTCGCTAGTGGTCCAGGTTCGTGCAGAGAAAGGATTGAAGTACAACTTTGAAATGATGTAATTCGCAAATGTTTCTCACCACAAAATTGGCTGTTTTTAACAATTTGTGAAACTTTCAGGCCTCAAAAATGATTTCTGATAAAGATATATGTTGCACCATCTTTCACCTGTCTCATTGTAGATGTTCCCGCTGACATACAAGGAACAACTTCTTCTTGTGGAGGTACAGGAGAGCATTGGGGAGAGACATCTCTTCCAGCTGCGTAAAGAAGAAGCCATACAATTCTTTGGCAAGGCTCTCAAAACGCTGCAGCATATCATAGAAGAGGAGTCCTATGACAATATCAAGCCACTCCTAGAAACAAAAGGTATGATCATCTAGAATCTTTCGCTTCAAGAAAAGTCATTTGAAAATGGTTTTATGCATTTTCATCCCTCCAGCACTGGAGATATAGTGCCTGATGCATTATGTTTGGGGGTTGTCAGTCTGTTTGTTATTTAAGAGGGTTTTGTTACTGTGAGCAAGTCTGATGGTTTTTCAACCGAACTTGACAGAGTTATTCATAGAATGTATTATCTAAGAATGAATTGTGTGTGCATAGGGGTCTACGCAGGGCACAGACATATTCATTCACAAGGTCTTTCCCATGTTTTACCACGTTCCCATATTTCTCCTGAGTATTGCATGGCAATGTCGAATGAGCCTTTTATAAAGGACACTTTGTGATGCAAACCATGTCACAAATGCTACAAAACCATTCTAGCATAACCACTAGACCTCAACATCTTTTTAAAACATAACAAAGAAAGAGCATATTGTATTTTGTTTTGTTTTGTCTTTCTTGGCCTTTTGTTGTATAAAAATGTTTTCTGTGACTTTGCCAGTTCAGCTAAGCCAGGGTAGCATTAGCCAGTACCTTTGTATGAATTGATTAGGTAGATGGTGGCATGTTATTGGGCAAATCTTAAATTATTTTTTTGTTTGGTGTCCTATACTGTACCAAAGTATATTGGAGTTATAAACATTATACCATTAAATGTATCATTTCACCTCAACTTAACACAATCATCAGAAACATGAAGTCTTAGATGTTGTCTGTCACAGATATGGGACATAATAGCTTGGACTTGCCTTATTGTTAATTAAATTTGTATTTCTTCGGCTTGCTGATAACAGGACGGGTGCTGACCAGGCTGGGTAGCATGGCTGTACATGATAAACGAATAAAGGAAGCAGAAGAGGTCCTCATGGAGGCCAGTCAGTGCATGAAACGGGCAAACAGTGTGTCAGGCATCGCAACAGCACAGTTCAACCTGGGATTCCTCAAGTATGTCCATGATGTCTTGCAATCCCTTTCACCTCCCCTCTGAAGCTTCGTTCACACATGAGGCAGTAAATCGCCCTAAACCCTCCCCCCCCCCCCCAAAAAAAAAGGAAGATATCTCAGCAATATTAAAAACCATTTCACATGTACATAATGGCAAGTGGAGATGAAAAGAAAGTAGTTGCATCTATCTGAAAGGTATGCCTACTTGCCATTGTATTTTTCTCCAGAAGTTTTTTTTAAGGCTGTTTACCCTGTCATGTCTGAAGAGGCCTAAGACTGCTATACTTAAAGGGGAATGAAAGGTAACAAACATTAGCCTATGATCATGTAGACAATTATCAGCCTATTACAAAATATCTAGAAATTACTACTATTTGATTATTTGATTATTTAAGATGGAGAACACTGTCTCAAAAAGTTGCAGTTTCCTTGATTATCTCATGGAGGCTGCCATTTTCTTTACAAAGTACAGTAATGTCAGAGCAGTTCTATTTGTAAGATACCCACTGACCTGTATTCTAGCTACAATGACAGTCGTGATCACCTGTGGAATGCACGGCGCTGGATTTTCTCATAATAAACCATTTTTGGAGTCCTGTACATTCAAATGAGGATACTTTTATCCTGTCATATAAACCTGTTTGTGTCAAGTTATTTGGTTCAGCTGTTTTATAGATGGGGTAATTCCGTTTGTTAAGCAGGATTTGTCATGCACAAGGTGTTTCTTGGTCAGACAAAGGTTTGTCAATTCTTCAAAGAAGTGACAAAACCTCATACAACTGCACCTAGATATCACCCGTGCGAGATGCAGGGGGTACCAAGATGGCTGACATTTTACATTAGTGGCTTTAGTTGTACAATAGCTATTCATTATGCAAGATCATATCCAATGTGTACAGGTAAATAGACATGTACGACTATGACATCACAGTTTTTCAAAATGGCAGGAATCTGCAAACTTTAGAAAGATTGTTCTCCTTACAGAGTAATGAAATAGGGATATTTTCAAGATATTTGGAACAGGCTGGCAATTTCCCACATGATTATCAGCTAATATTTGTTGAGTTTCATTCTCCTTTAAAAAGTTTCTGTCTAAATACTGCCCATCCATTTTGGTGACTTATAACCTTTTTACATTGTGACTAGATGTAGAGAGAAAAAAATTCTCATCTTATAAAGGTGAGACACATTTGCATTGGATGTGAACGTGCCTTAGACAAATGTACAGGAATTTATTATTTTAGAATAATTATTTTCACTAATTTCCACTCAGAGGGAAAATGGAGATCATCACTTTATGAAAAGAAAGGTTTACATTCAACTTTGGGTTCTACAAAAAAAAAAAAAAACTTTTATTTAACCCATATCCGCCTAGGGCACAATGGAGCGTATAATCCTGTGCTGCCTGAGGCCAAATCACACACATTCATCCATTCAAGATTTGCCAACTTCAAACGGTCTTCACTGACAATAATCAAAAATAGTGGTGAATGATGTATCAGTTTAAAGAGTAGAAATTGGTCTTTATTGTGAGTTTTGTATCAGGTCCATTCAGACATTTGTCATTTATTTAATCTTCATATAAATCCTATATGAAATATGAAAATATGAACAATTTTCTTAATATCATATAATAATTCACAATTAAAAAATATAAATTTCAAGTTTATTGAAAAACAACTAGAATTTCCTAAAAGTTTAGAATGTATACTTTCCAGTGGTTTTTTATAGAACTTATTGGGAAAAATATTTGGGAAATTATGAAATTATACAATTGAAATTGATATTTACTTATTCAGTCTACTGTAAAAGTGGAAATTTTCGCGGGATTAATTTTTCGCGCTCGGCTGAGTAAAGTGAATTTCGTGTGTTTTTAATTTCGCCGATGCGCTAGGCCCATGCGCAAAAGAATACATAAACAAAAATATTCGTGTGTTTTTATTTTCGCGCACATTTCATGCTGCGCGAAATGGGCGAAAATTTCCACACCGCGAAATATTCCACGTTTACATTATTAGGCTTTGTACTGAACACACAGAATTGCTATTCAAAAATGTGCCTGTATAAGAACTGAAAAATCTTCATCTTAGCAAATTTTAAATGTGTTTCATGTTACATAGTATAAGTTCTGTCCGAATATTGATGAAACACATATTTTTTTATGTTCAAATATACTATCAAGTATCAAATCCCGTAGCGATGATATTATGATGCGTTGTTCCTGGTAACGTGATGTGATCGCGTGAATGATGGTGTGAAAATGAAGAAAGCTAACTATACAAATGTTGGCTTTTCTGTATCTAGTGAAATGAACTGAACGCTGAAAGTGTAAAAAAAAGTGATAGGAACGAGTGCAAAGCATTGTGGGATATCAGGTCACGGTTCGCGGGTTATAAAAAGATTGGAAAATGACGTTATTGTGAAAGTTCTTTTCACTACGGGATATCCTGTAGTTCGGCGAACGTAGCGTTCGCGGGGACTACGGGATATTCCCGTAGATCGGCGGATGTGGGTTAAGATGGAAGCCAAGCCGAAGTTATCCTTCTGCAACATATTGATACATGCATGTTCTGAAGTTTCAGTTGGATATCACAAAGTTGCTTGCAAATATTGATGATGACACTATCCTTCTGCAACATATTGATACATGCATGTTCTGAAGTTTCAGTTGGATATCACAAAGTTGCTAGCAAATATTGATGACACTATCCTTCTGCAACGTATTGATACATGCATGTTTTGAAGTTTCAGTTGGATATCACAAAGTTGCTTGCAAATATTGATGACACTATCCTTCTGCAACATATTGATACATGCATGTTCTAAAGTTCCAGTTGGAGATCACAAAGTTGCCAGCAAATATTGATAATGACACTATCCTTCTGCAACATATTGATACATGCATGTTCTGAAGTTTCAGTTGGATATCACAAAGTTGCTAGCAAATATTGATGACACTATCCTTCTGCAACGTATTGATACATGCATGTTTTGAAGTTTCAGTTGGATATCACAAAGTTGCCAGCAAATATTGATGATGACACTATCCTTCTGCAGCATATTGATACATGCAATGTACTAAAGTTTCAGTTGGAGATCACAAAGTTGCTAGCAAATATTGATGATGACACTTCCCCTCCTTTCTGAAGAAGATAAGTTAGCACACTCATGGCTTCATATACTATGTATTTCTGTTCATATCTCAGGATAAAAATGCAGGATTATCGTTCAGCTAAGGAATGCCTCCTGGAAGCTCTGCAGACTAGAGAGAGATGGTACGGCTCAGCACACCCCCTGGTAGCCGAAGTCCTTAATGAACTGGCTGGACTTCTATGCAGGAATGATAATGAGATCAGGTAAGTGGAGGATATGCTCATAGTCATAGTTTAGAAGGAAAAAGTGAAGGCTTGTCTGATGAAGAAAAAGTGAAGCAGTGGGGGGGGGGGGGGGGGGCACAAATATGTGTCCCCAAAATATTTATGAAGCAAAAGAGAAGTGTTATCACTATACTTGACAAGCAATTATGTTTTTTGGGGGGAGTATTGGGAGTGTCAGGCATGATATTCTTCCGATTAAATCGGAATTCCGATTTTTTTCTTTTCCTGACAATGATCTCGATTTTTGGGCATTTTTCCCCGATTGTAATAAACGATCCTGTTTTAAAAAACCGATTTTGTTGTGGTCGAATAATTTGTGGTTGATATGAGATTTGGGGCGATTCGTATGTCGGTTGTACCTGTATGTAAGCGTTGTTTTTTTGTGCTGGCTCGCCTGCAAGTGATTCGTTTTGTGTAGCATTGCATGGTGTGGTGCGCACGTGTACGTGAAGCAAGGTGGTGACTGGGGTAGATTTTATTTTGGCCGAATTTTATCGATAGCAACGTAACATAAACGTAAACGGAACAGCATGCGTTTGTTTACTCGCGACGCTATATATTCAGCCCAGGCACGCGGCTCAGCTGTTTTGTACTTGCTCTATCATCATGTGGATTTACATCGTACATGTACGTACGTGCACGTGTACCTCGGCGATATCGATCTCGACATCGGTCTTTTCCGAACTGTTAGTTCGTGTATGTTGGCCCTGGAATTGGAATAATGTATTTTTGACACTAAGATGGCATCTAAAGCCATCCAACCTAATGTAAGTTGGAAACTACCCAGTGATTTGCCTTTACAGTTATATAAAAATTTCCAAAAAAAAGGCCTTCTAGACACCTTTAAATGTGCTCATGAAAGAGCAAAAGTGCAGGGGCTCCAGGGGGCTTCGCCCCCTGACCCCCACCCCTGGACCCCGAAATGTAGATTTTTTTTTGGTAGGCCACTATCATGCCTGGAGTGTCCCCCAAGATGTTTATTTAGCTAGAGAGAAGGGTTAGCACCAAACTTGACAAGCAAAATATTTTTTTTGGGGGGGGGGGGGATGGGGAGTCATAATTACTTCTCCAACAGTTTCTGAAAGTTTTTCTCCTACAAATTGTAACCAGTGTATCCATCTCTGGATTGTTATATTTAGCAATCAGATTTCTCTTTATTCAGCAGTATCATAAAACTCCCGATCATGTAATTTGTCAATGTTTAATTCCCTAGCTATGACAGAATGAAGGCAGAGACATATTACCGGAGGGCGTTGAAGATTCGTCAAGAGGCCCTTGGGAAGGATCATCTTCTTGTAGCAACCACTTTGTTTCATTTAGGTAAGAATGTGGAGCTGTAATTACCTGGGGGGGGGGGGGGGGGGGGGGCGTTTCATCAAGTGTCTTGTTGGTGATTTTTACCGACAGATTTGCTCTCAGCCAATCAGATGCAAGGATTTCGGGAGCTTATAACAGTTATTGCAACTTGTCATTGATGACAAGTTTTATGAAACAGGGTGCTGGTCACACTGAGACTGGTTCAGACTGATAATAGACAACAAAAATTTACATTGTCTTTAGTAGTCATGATCTAGTCGATAAACAGTCAATTTGAAGTCGGTTTTGTAGTGCGACAGGTATTTTTTGCTACCTTCTGGAAACTAGAAAGCCATTAATGTGGGGATATACTGATACCAGTTATCACGGTTGGAAAAAAATAGTGATATTTAAAGAATTTTTTTTTTCTTCACATTGCAACTATTTATTTTGTTTGATATTGCGACATAATTTGTATGTTATGATTATACATTTATTTATCACACAAACTCGATGTA